>JANAVB010009198.1:1749739-2174739 GCA_029216955.1 Iris pallida
ACGATCGGCATATTGTTTCAATTCGTGGAAACCAAATTCTTTTCATCGGGATCCCGCAGTGGAAATAGGGGACAAAGTAACTAGACTAGACATATTTAGTTATAATCCTCCCTCTAGAGAGATCATATAAAAAGCGAGTAGCTTTGTATGTATCAAGCCGGCATGACGTCTTTAATTGGTATCTGTCACGTGTAGTTCATTTTAGATTGGTATGTCCGAATCCGTATATTCTTGAAATCAGAACTTCGGATAATCTTTCTATTGAGAATCAGGAAGCACCAGACGCCCAAAGGATGTGGTTGCAGTGTTCGTGTAGCGTCATATCACATAGACAAGAAGTCTAAAACACACGAGGAGACACAAAATCGGTGTCGCGTCCGTGTCTGTATGGTGTCGTCGGTGCAACATAGATTGGTATTGAGAACCTGAGATCGATTAACAAGTAAAGAGGAGGAGGAGGAGGAGGAGATCTCACCTTAACTTAGCTTTGGAGAGCTCCCAGTAGCATTTCCCGTAGTGGCGGAGCGCGTCGGAGAGATCTTGGCCTGTCGACGCAGCCCCCACGGATCCGATCGCCGCCGGGGTTGAGGCCGCGGCGGCGGTGGAGAACGCGACCGCTTCGCTCCTCCATGGATCGCGGAGGATGGAGGTGGGAAGTGAGGAGAAGTCCGATCCTCCTTCTCCGCTGGAAGGAGGAGATAAGGGTTTGGTGAGAGAGGGGAGGGAAAATGGATTAGGGTTAGGGTTTGATGTGCGGAAAGGGAGGAGCTTGGTGGAGATGCTCCTCGCTGAGGTACTCCGCCCACATGGTGGTGGTGGTGGATTTTCTCCGATTCAGAACGACGGGTGAATTACAAGCGTAGTGCGGTTGGGGAGACAAAGAGGGTACAAGCTATTATCCCCATTTTTGCATAATAATCATTTATTTATTTTTACAATTTTTTTTTTTAAATTTCACGCATACACACAGTTGGGGACTCGAACCTTGTCGACCTCTCCGGGTGTCCGCTCTAATACCACTAGACTAGAGAACTCAGACTATTTTTACAAATGTTGGTTGGCGTTGGATGATGATTTTGTATTTCTAGAAATCAACCTTCCATTCATTTTTCATGAAAAATGAATTCAACATTTTACTACTCATGTTTGATTAGGTTGGAAAGCTTGAAATTTTCGTTTTTATATTTTTTTTGTTGGTTCAACAGGAATAATCTTAATTTGTTTAGTTTCCGTAAAATACTCTTTCATTAATTTTATATGTTATTATACCTAAATTCTTGGTGTCATTGAGGGTTAATATCGTCCACAAAATATATAATTAATGCACCCAATCAAGAAAAACAAAAATATTTCTAAAGAGGGATTTTGGTTTTACTTTCCTATTATATAAGGGCACAACAATTTACTATAGGACATTAAAATAAGGGATAACACAACTCATCAATTTTTTTTAGTATGGAGTGCCAAAAACTGATAGGGACAACACACATATTAAATTCTCTTTTCTTCTCTAAGAGCATCAAAAGTAAGGCGCATCCCAATCTAGATTCTATATTCAAAATGTAGGAGTTCATTTGTAAAATAATAAGTTTCAATTGGAGTCCTGTGATGGTCCGTAACAGCCATAGTAACTAGAGCTTGAACCTCAAAGTTTCTACATTCAAATGTAGAAAACTCATTTCTAGAATATTAAGTTCATTGGAACCTCAATTTCTAAATTCTAGATTTTATAATTTTTTTAAAAATAAAGAATGATGACACTTATATATATATACAATTCATGAGGGCTTGTTGGTAAATGGAATTTGATTTGGATTGAAAATCCACAATTCAAATCCAAATACAAATCCAAATCTTGATCTTGAATTTCCAAATAATTTACCATATCCATTGTTTGGTTTATCCATTGAATTTGGTGAAATCGAAATCCATTTTTTGGATTAAAAAAATAAAATTTGCATTGGATTATAATAAAATATTAATGTTATGATTAAAAAATATAATTATGATTATAATAAAAAATTATTAATTAAATAATTAATGAAATATTAATTATAGTTAAAATCAATAATTAAATAATTATAAATTATGATTATAGTTATGATAAATAAATTATTAATTAAGACTATAATAATGATTAATAACTACTAATTAAAATTAGATAATATTTAATTACTAAATTACTAAATTATAAATTTTAACTATGATTAAAATATTATTAATTAAGATTATAAAAAATTATAATTAACAAATTATTAACTAAGCTTTAATAAGAATAATAAATTATTAATTATGATTATGATCGGTTTAAATTAATAAATTACTACTTAAAATTATAGTATGATTAAAAAATGATTATAATTATGATAAATAAGTTATAAAATTATTAATTAAGATTATATCAAATATTAAATAATAAAATTATTAATTAATAAATTATCAATTTAGATTATAATTAAGATAACTTACTATTAGTTAATTTTTTGTAAAAATAATACTAACTATTAGTTATAAAAAATATTTTTTTAATAATAATAATGACTAATTTTAGTTAACTATTAGTTAAATTTTAATTCACTTTTAGTTTATTTTTATTAACTATAAATTAAATATTTTTAAAAAGAATTATTATAAAAAAATTAATATAGAAAATAAATAGTTATTAATTTATTAATATTAATTAGTATTAACTAATATTTAATAGACAATATATTATAAAAATAATTAATTTTTCCTTCAAAACCAACTTATTTCTTCCAAATCCAATTTTGGATTTGGTCATACTTTCCATATCCAAATCCATCTCCAAACAAACATAAGATTCCATGGATGTGGCTCCAAATTCATAAAATCCTAAAGTCCAGCTCCAAATATGGCTACACCTCAAGATTTATTTGTTTACTATTCCCATACAAATCCAATTCATTCTATATCATTTATTTGTACATTTTTTAGCTCCATCTACTATTGTTGCTCTAACAACCACCCTATATTTCTCTTCTTACTCTTTTCTCCCCGCATCAACACACTTCAGTTTCCAATTAAATTGTTCCAATCATAATTGGAGATGCATCCGACAAGGCTCCTTCCCAATCAAGGTTAAAAAAAATTATTTCTCTTCTTTTTCTTCTATTAATTTTGCAATTATATGATTTTTTTTAATCTTAGTTTCTATATTTATTTTATGTTTGTTTTAAACATCACTTATTATTTTATGTCTAGGATTCGACAATGGGTATTTTTGTGAAATTATGTTATCTTTGCTATATAAAATGCTATCAATATTTCTAAAATGCGTTGCACACGCATTGTGTATGCCATGACGCTAGTATTTTATGTCTAGGATTGGGCAATGGGGTTTTTTGCGAAGTTTAGAACATATATTAGGATTTTTTTAACGAAGTACTTTGACACAAGTCCTGTTGAAACGATACAGATTGTCAAAATTTGCATGTCCTAAGACTACAGTTTTTCTATTATCCTGATTTTGGCTATGTATTTTTTATTTCCATATTATATTTTTTGTGTACAGTCGTCAAGTGACAATGAAAAAAAATATACGAAGGGGCAAATTCAAGCAAAAAAATGGAAGCCTCCGACGATGTTGTAGCACAGGGCATGACAAGCTGAATGTAATAGAGAATTAATTAATGTATTTAAATTATAATTATCTCTCTTAACTAAATATGGTAGTTGGTTCAGATTTTAACTAATTCTTTGTTATTAGTTTTTTTATTGTTGTAACAAATTTATTCTCTTTTGTAATCCTATTTATATCCTAACAATCATGAAGGTATGCCATTGATCATTCTCTCCTACGTTTCTTCACGGTATCAGAGCTATAGTCGGTCCTAAATCTCTCTCACCACTCTTCCGCCAATCCTACCCTACAACACACCATGGCCATGATCCTCAGATATCACCATTCACAATCCAGAAAATCCAACCCAAACTCTTCAACTCATAAACTCTCCCATCCATCCATCCATCATCAAATTGATCTCCACAAATTATCTTGCCTGGAAACTCCAGATTGAGGCCATTCTCATTGGCTATGACCTCTACAAATACATTGACAACACTCATCCATGTCCTCCTCGGACAATCACCACTAACAACGTTGAAGGTCCAACCTGACTTTCCACCCATGGGTTCGACAAATAAATTGTGTGTTGGCGCACTTGTCGGTTCCATCTCCTCCTCTCTTGTCAACCCTGATTTTCAAAAAAATTATTAAACTAGTGTTAATTAATTATTAAATGTCATTATTGGTTTTAAAATAATTTAATATGATTTTAGGATTTTCTAGAATTTTTTAAATGAATTTTTAATGAGTTTTAAATACAAAAAATATCATTTGTAATTTATTTAAATGTTTTAATAGTGTTTTGCATTATTAGAATTGTTAGTATATCAGTTTGTAATTAAAAAATGTTTTATTGAGAAATGCAAATTCTGTTTTGCAATTTCTCACTAATAATTCTCTGTGCAAAATCCTAAAACCCAGGGACCTAATTGCAATCTACCCCAACCCCCCCCCCCCCCCACAACAACTCTCTCTCTCCTCTCCTCCACCCACCCCGTTGACCCACTCCGCTGCCCCGACCAACTCGCCCCCTGTCCCCGCCTTTTCCGCTGCCCGACCGCCTCGATTCCCCCCTATTTAAACCCCAGCAACCCCCCGACCTAGCTACCACATCCCCGACCACCGACGACCGCCACAGCCCCCGTTCTTCCACAAAACCCTAGACCTAACCCTAACTCCGGAGAGACCCCAGCGTCGCCCCTACGCCGAGTGTCACAGCCCCCAACCACCGCCGCGACGAGCTCGCCACGCCGACGCGTCGATCACCGCTCCGCCACCGTCTCGCCCCTAGCCGCCGCCTCCTCCTTCGAAACTTCTTTAAGTCGGACACGTACGTACCATCTGTTTTCGTGTCGGCTGTGTCTCGATTTCACATGAGAGACTCGTCAGGACACGGGATGCTCGTCTAGTAGTTGGACACATGACTCTGTTCGTGCGTGTCGTGCATAGCACGGACACGAAAATCCTGTGTCCTTAACTGTCTGGACACAGGACAGATTTATATTTTTTTTTAGTATAATCTAACCTAAATGAAATAAAAAGAACAAGACTCTAATCCTAACAGTCGGGCCAAACTGGCCCACTGGCTAGTCGCAGTAATAAAACTCTCCCCCCCCCCCGCTCTGTTGGCTCGGGTTCGAGCCCTGCCACTGATGTCCTTTTCCTTTTCTTTTTTTCCTTTCCTTTTCTTTTTTTCCTTTCCCTTCTTTTTTTTCTTTTCCTTTTCTTTTTTTTTTTCTTATATATTATATATATGTATATACAAATTTGTATATAATATGTATTATATAATACTATTATTTATATATAGTTGCTGTTATATATATATATATATATATATATATATTATATAATATATTCTTCTTATTTATATCTATATATATATCTATATATATATAGATATATATTATATAATATATATATATATATATATATATAGATATATATAACTAATGAATATATATATATATATAGATATATATATATATATATATATATTATATAATAGAAGTATATATATATATATTCTATATATAATAATGAAGTATATTATTATATTATATATAGATCTATATAATATATATATATATATATCTTAATATATAATATACTTCATTATTATATATATCTATATATATATATAATATATATATATATATATATATATATATATATATATATATATATATATATATATATATATATGTCTTATGTATACATATATTTATGTATATTATTTCCTTGTGTATATATTATCATATATACTATTATATGTATATGTATACATTAATTTTGTATATATATAGATATTATATATATAGTTGAGTATTTTTCTTATATATATATATATAGATAATCTATATAGATATCTATATATATATATATATATATATAATATGATTGTGTGTGTGGTGTGTGTAATTTTTACATATATATCTCCATTAGGTAAATATCCCTATATTAATGTATATATATATTATCTTATATATGTACTTTACTTAGCTTAGTGTAAATTATCTTTATAAGATAATTCATACTTTTATAGTTACTATGTAAAATTTACCTTATTAAATATTAATTTATTTTACATTTCTACCACTTAGTATTTTTCTGTATATTTAAATTACTGCAACCATTTGGTGTGCAAGCCTAGCATGGGTGTTTGGGCTCAAATGTGTTTTCACACATTCAAACCTGTACAAGTCATATTGGACTTGATTCATGGCCTTTGGGTCATGTATTGAACTTTGGTTCAAATTATATCAAGGACAAAATACGCAGATAATTAATTATTGTGTGCAATGCTGTTTTTGATTTTCTAAAAATACTTAAAGTACTGCTAAAATTATGGAAAAATAGTTTTTAGATACTATGTTAAGTTAGCTAATTTAGTATAATTTTTGTAGTATTTAATTTACTGTTTTGCCACTAGTTTGGCATATGAAACCAAAACTCATTTTCTGTATACTTAGGAAAACTGATTTTTATGAAATATCTGTACTGGTTAATAAATTCCAAAAAAATGATAATAAATTTCTATGATTAACAAGGATCACTTTGATAATTTGCTTTAACAAAACTAGGCTTTTTGTCTACTCTAAAATTGTTGGAACACATGATCTTTTGATTTATTTTTGATTAATTACGACTTGTAGCTTTTTGTGTTATTTGGAGTTTTAGCCGTGTTAAACCCCATCCCTCACTAGTGTAAAGACCCTAGAAAGTTTTAACGTAGTGTGTCACCCCCACATTGGTCTTCTATGCCAAAATCATCATTTTGGCTAGGTGCCCAATCACAAGTCGTGTTTCACCAATTAGTGTCCTAGTATTTTAGCTTAGTGTAAAACTAAGTTGTATTTACTTCTACAATGACGAGCTACCAGACATCCATAGCATTGTTATCGTAGCTTGTTTTGTTTTGCTTTGAGGCAAGTACTTTCTACGAACTTTACATATGTCACTAAATGACGCAAACCCCATCCAACCCCACCATGTTAAATGCTGATCCTTGGGGTAGCAAGTTAGATCTCTACATGTTTACTTCCAGTTACTACCATGCTTAGAACAGTTTTTATGTATCTCTCACATGATAGAATATGGGTTATGGGAAAATTGATAGTATGTACGTGATCATATCCCCCCTGCAGTACCGAGCAAAGTTTCATTTTATATGTTACTACGCCGTAGGCCTTTTATCTCAAAGCTGTATGTTGCGTATGTACATCTACCCGCCTTTACACTGTACGTATGTACATTTCATTATGTGCCCCAGCACATTGTACTCTATTGACCAATCACGTACCTACTACAGTTTTAAACATTACTATACATCTGTCTCTATGACATATGTGTCCTTGCCATAGACTATGTGATGCCATACTTCCAGTATTCCCTCATGTTCATTTTCATGTTTCATATGCTAGTTTGCTAGATTAGTACTTGCTCCGTCCTGACAGGATAACGTTGTAGGTGTCCTTACTGAGGAGGAGCTACTCTGCGACACATATTATGGGGTTACTGCCGAGGACCCGCTCTGCTTACGAGGATGTTCCTGCGGGGAACCTCGCCTAGTTGTCTTTGTTTACTTAGACTTTTGAGAGTAGACATGTATTAGACTATATCATTTTATAACTGGACATGTATCCAGTTTTACATTTCAGTTTACTTGTACTTGGACGTTTACTATATACGATGACTTTTGTGTTTGGAGCATTTATGATTCTTCTTCACTTATAGAACTGTTAGTACATTTAGTCTTATCCTATTGTCTTTAGAACAGCTTACTACGTTTTATCTCAACGTAGGCTGGGCATGACTCGGCCTGGCCCAACAATTTGGGTAGCGGGTCGTGACATGTTTTTAGTGGTGGCCCATGCAGGTCCTGACTAAACTGTTTGGTTACGTTATTGTACCAAGCATGCCTGCAATTAGGACTTAAGGTAAT
The DNA here is from genome assembly GCA_029216955.1 of Iris pallida. NCBI lineage: Eukaryota > Viridiplantae > Streptophyta > Magnoliopsida > Asparagales > Iridaceae > Iris > Iris pallida. Next base: position 1,757,770 of record JANAVB010009198.1, read on the forward strand.
TAGACAACATTAGGAAAGACGCTTAGAACACTTAGAGGAATGTAGAGGAATGCTAGGATTGCAACATAGGAAATACATCACATGTTTGTATTATAATTAGATTTTCTTGCATATGATTAATTACTTTAAATAATTCTTATAAGTCTTTTTATGTGTAATTTAGATGGTGCTTACTCGTTCATCCCAGTATGTTACCCCCGAGAATGGGGCCCTCCATATCCAGTCAGCTGACCAGTTGACTAATACACCTTCACCTACCACATTCCCCACTCCACAGATCCACAGACCCAGATACCACCTTCCACATCCCAGGCCCGGCAGGACCCGATACTTCCACCACCCCCTATCACTATACCCACCCAGGCTTCCGTCCACTCGACGGGAACCAGTTGTTCACACTGATCCAGGGTTCCTAACAACCCATCAGGAGCAGACTACCCTACTCCACCAGAGCATGGAGCGTTCTGAGGGACGTCCCGTGGTCCCACACATGTAGAACCACGGCAGAAAGCGGGACGATCAAGGACTTCATGGTCTGAATCCCAAGTTCTCAGGGACTGAGGGCATAGTAGCTATGACTGGCTAGATTCGGTAGAGAGGAAGCTTCTGGGAGTTTGGATGCCGATGACCTTCAGGTCCGAGCACAGAATTTTCTGCTGATAGACTTCGCCGGAGTCTGGTTCAGGAATGAGCCGTTGTTCGCGAGAGGTAGAGCCACCTGGGACCAGTTCAAGACCCAGTTCAAGAAGAAATTCTTCTCGACCACTGCTAGATTAGCCATGGGGCTACGATTCCAGAACATCCAGCAGGGGAACCGTTCTGTCGATGACTATGCGGCAGAGTTTAGGTCGCCTGAGCCGTGTTTGCTCCTAGTCTGGTTGCTGATCCAGAGGAGATGACCCGTAGGTTTTGCCATGGTCTAGTTCCAGACATTGGCATTCTTATAGTGGCAAACGGTACGACTGACTACTACCAGAGCCTAGAGTTGGCCCGGAGTATTGAGGAGCGTCTTCTTCATGCAAGAGGCCGGCTTCTGTATATCATGAGGGACCTTCCAAGCGTCAGCTTTTCAGCAGAGAGCACCGACGCCACCCCGACTTACCGTCCCCCTACACCCCACCATCAGACCCCGCCAGTTCGAGCCCCGGGACCCCGACAGCAGCAGCAGCAAGGGAGCTATATGTTCTTTTTGCGGAAGACCAGGTCATGACTTCGCAGTCTGCAGGAAGAGGTTGGGTCAGTGTTTGGCCTGTGGGTCTGCCACCCATCAGCTTCGGAACTGCCCAGCAGCGAAGCCTAAGGACCACTCCCCGACTCAGCAGCAGAGGTTTGGCAGCATCTGCAGCAGCAGAAGGACCTCAGGGAAGGTCTATAGCCTAGCCCTTGAGCCGGAGCCGGAGCAGGTTTCGGAGCCAGATTACTTAGCAGACGTCATTACAGGTCATGTTTATTGCATATTTTTCTAGCTCTATGTTTGTTTGATTCTGGTGCATCTCATAGCTTCCTATCATTAGAGTTATGCAAGAATATTACTTAGTATCTACCCTACTTGCGGAGATTAGTAGAGTAATGACGGGAGGAACAGTGCCTATTAGAGCTATCTATAGGTTCTCTATTATGATAGCCAAAAGAGTTCGAGGGGCGTTTCTTTGTGATGCCACTCCCCGGTTATGATATCATATTGGGGATGGACTGGCTTAGCTATGCCCATGCATCTATAGATTGCCATGAGGTAGTATTTTTGTCCCCCCCGGCACAGCACCATTCAGTGTCAGAGGACAGGGCCGGAGATCAGCCTAGAGCCGAACTGTTGTGCGACAGTTGGGGACGTCACCCCCACCCCTATCATTAGGGAGTTTATGGATGTATTCCCAGAGGATCTTCCAGGACTTCCGCCTGACAGAGATGTGGAGTTCACTATATTTAGTGCCGGTTCATCACCAGTATCCCGGGCTTGCTATAGAGTGAATCCCAAGGAGGCCATAGAGATGAAAGAGCAGATTGATGACCTGTTAAAAAAGGGTTTCATTTGATCCAGTGCTTCTCCATGGGAGCGCCATGCTCTTTGTGCCTAAAAGGATGGTACAGTCCGGTTTATGATTGACTACCGGGCCTTGAATGCCATCACTATCAAGAACAAATATCCTCTGCCCAGGATAGATGATTTGTTCGACCAGTTGAGCGGGGCGAAGGTGTTTTCCAGGATAGACTTGAGATTCGGGTACCACCAGGTGAAGGTTAGGCCAGCAGACATCAGAAGACGACGTTCAACACGAAGTACGGGCAGTACGAGTTTCTGGTGATGCCTTTTGGTCTCACAAATACGCCAGCTGTCTTTATGAACTTGATGAATAAGATATTTACCAGTATCTGGATAAGTTCGTCGTATTTATCGATGACATCCTGATATACTCGAAGACGCCAGAGGAGCATGCAGAGCACTTGCAGATAGTTTTGGGAATTCTGAGGCAGGAGAGATTATTTGCCAAATTGCCGAAGTGCGAGTTCTTTTTAGACCGAGTGGAGTTTCTCGGCCATGTATTCACTGGAGATGGAATCTCGGTGAATCCCAGGAAGATTGCTACAGTTGAGACGTGGAAGGCTCCGACGTCAGTTTCAGAGATCAGGAGTTTTTTGGGTTTAGCAGGCTATTATAGAAAGTTCGTCCAGGACTTTGCTAGGATAGCTGAACCCATGACGAAGCTAACGCGGAAGGACGCGGAGTACATTTGGTCAGAGGACTGCCAGACAGCATTTGAGGAGCTGAAGAGGAGGCTGACGACCGCTCCAGTTCTGACTTTACCTTCAGGTTCTGGAGGTTTCACCATTTTCAGCGATGCTTCTGGGAAGGGGCTAGGATGTGTTCTACAGCAGCATGGGAAAGTAATTGCTTATGCATCTAGGCAGTTGCGGACTCATGAGAGAAATTATCCTACCCATGACCTAGAGTTAGCTGCGGTGATCTTTGCACTCAAGTTATGGAAACATTACTTATACGGAGAGCGTGTGGAAATCTTTACTGACCACAAAAGCTTGAAGTATGTGTTCACAGCAGAAAGAGCTGAACATGAGGCAAAGACGATGGTTGGAGTTGATGAAGGACTTCGACATCGATTACAGTATCACCCCGGGAAGGCAAATGTGGTGGCGGATGCGCTGAGCAGGCATCCGATGGCATGGTACCTGATGATTGATCGGCATTTGCGGGAGGATCTGGAGAAGCTCGGTATCGAGCTAGTTCGGCCCGGATCAGTGATACAGATGATGGCGCTTGACATTCAGTTAGGCTTGATGGAGCAGATCCGGGAGACACAGTCTACAGATGAGAGCCTTCGCAGACTTCGACCCCAGGCATTAGCTGGATTGCTGGATGACTTCACTATAGCAGAGGATGGATCCCTGAGGCATGGCAGCCGATTGTGCGTGCCGAAGGAAGAGCTTGTAGAGGCAGTCTTGCAGGAGGCGCACCGATCGAGATATTCTATTCACCCTGGTGCTAATAAGATATACCGTGACTTGCAGGAACATCTTTGGTGGCACGGGATGAAGAGGGGTGTATCGCATTTTATCTCGAGATGTCTAGTTTGCCAGTAGGTCAAGGCGGAGCGCCAGAGGCCAGCTGGTTTGTTGCAGCCGTTATCCATTCGAGTGGAAGTGGGAACATATTACGATGGACTTCGTTTCAGGGCTTTCTCGTTCCCAATGAGGGAAGGATGCCATCTGGGTCATCGTAGACAGGCTGACGAAGTGTGCGTACTTCATACCCTTCAAGGTGGGGCTTTCCACCGAAAAGTTGGCAGAGCTATACATGCAGCAGATAGTTCGCCTACACGGAGTGCCGGTGAGCATCGTGTCAGACAGAGACAGCAGATTCACATCCCACTACTGGAGGAGCTTGCAGAAGGAGTTGGGCAGTAGGCTCAAGTTCAGTACGACGTACCACCCGCAGACAGATGGACAGTCCGAGAGGACGATACAGACACTGGAGGATATGCTGAGGACCTACGTGCTGGACTTCGGAGGATCATGGGAGAGCCATCTGCACTTGGTAGAGTTTTCATACAACAACAGCTACCAAGCCAGTATTGGTATGTCTCCCTTCGAGGCGCTTTATGGACGACGATGCCGGACACCGCTCAACAGAGTTATGCTTGGGCCAGAGATGATCACGGATGCAGCAGAGAAAGTCAGGACGATCAGAGACAGGCTCAGAGTAGCTCAGGATAGGCAGAAACACTGGACTGATGCTAGTCGCAGACCGATGGAGTTCGCAGACGGTGATATGGTGCTAGTGAAGATATCACCTACTAGAGGGACGATCCGGTTCGGACGAGGAGGGAAGCTGAGCCCCAGATACATCGGGCCGTTCGAGGTACTTGGCAGGATCGGAGAGGTAGCTTACCGGGTTGCACTTCCACCCAACCTAGCAGGAGTTCACGATGTCTTTCACGTATCTCAGCTGAGGAGATATGTTCCAGACCCCAGTCATGTGCTAGATCATTCAGAGTTGGAGGTCGGACCGAGCCTTACAGTTTTTGAGCAGCCAGTGGAGATATTAGACCGGAGAGAGAAGAGGCTGAGGAACAAGGTTATACCCCTAGTACGAGTAGCTTGGAGCCGTCACTCCCCAGGTGAATCTACTTGGGAGAGGGAGTCGGACATGAGGGAGAGATACCCCTACTTGTTCGATCCAACCGCTGCGAGGGAACCACCCGTTCCCGCTTAATACCTTAGAGGTTAGTTTCGATCGCAGCCTTAGTCATTTTGTTGCATTGCTTGTTATGTTAGAATATTGTAGGGTTTTCAATCCTTGTGAATTTCGAGGACGAAATTTTTCAAGGAGGGAAGACTTGTCAACCCCTGATTTTCAAAAAAAATTATTAAACTAGTGTTAATTAATTATTAAATATCATTATTGGTTTTAAAATAATTTAATATGATTTTAGAAATTTTCTAGAATTTTTTAAATGAATTTTTAATGAGTTTTAAATACAAAAAAATATCATTTTGTAATTTATTTAAATGTTTTAATAGTGTTTTGCAATTATTAGAATTGTTAGTATATCAGTTTGTAATTAAAGAAATGTTTTTAATTGAGAAATGCAAATTCTGTTTTGCAATTTCTCACTAATAATTCCTCTGTGCAAAATCCTAAAACCCAGGGACCTAATTGCAATCTACCCAACCCCCCCCCCCCCCCACACGACAACTCTCTCTCTCTCCTCTGCCTCTCACCCACCCCCGTTGACCCACTCCGTTGCCCCGACCGACTCGCCGCCCTGCCCCCGCCTTTCCCGGCTGCCCAACCGCCTCGATTCCCCCCTATTTAAACCCGAGCAACCCCTCCGACCTAGCTACCACATCCCCGACCACCGACGACCGCCACAGCCCCCGTTCTTCCACAAAACCCTAGACCGAACCCTAACTCCGGCGAGACCCCCAGCACCGTCCCTACGCCGAGTGTCACAGCCCCCAACCACCGCCGACGAGCTCGCCACGCCGAGGCGCGTCGATCGCCACCGCTCCGCCACCGTCCCGACGCCCCTAGCCGCCGCCTCCGCCTTCGAAACTTCTTTAAGAAGTCGGACACGTACGTACCAGTCTGTTTTCGTGTCGGCTGTGTCTCGATTTCACATGAGAGACTCGCCAGGACACGGGGATGCTCGTCCAGTAGTTAGACACATGAATCAGTGTTCGTGCGTGTCGTGCATAGCACGGACACGAGAAATCCTGTGTCCTTAACTGTCTGGACACAGGACAGATTTATATTTTTTTTAGTATAATCTAACCTAAATGAAATAAAAGAAACAAGACTCTAATCCTAACAGTTGGGCCAACTGGCCCACTGGCCAGCGCGCAGTAATAAAACTCTCCCCCCCCCGCTCTGTTGGCTCGGGTTCGAGCCCTGCCACTGAAACTTTTCTTTTTTTCCTTTCCGTTTCTTTTTTTTCTTTTCCTTTTTCTTTTTCTTTTTCTGTTATATATTTATATATATATGTATATACATATATTTGTATATATATATGTATTATTATATATACTATATTTATGTATATATAGTTACTGTTTTTATATATATATATATATATATACTTCATTATTTATGTATATATATATATATATATATATATATATATATATATATATATATATATATTTTATATATATATATATATATATATATATATATATATATATATATATATTTATATATACTATATTTATGTATATATAGTTACTGTTTTTTATATATATATATATACTTCATTATTATATATATATATATATATATATATATATATATATATATATATATATATATATATATATTTTTTTTTATATATATATATATATATATATATATATATATATATATATATATATATATATGTCTTATGTATACATATATATTTATGTATATATATTTCCTTGTGTATATATATTATCATATATATACTATTATATGTATATGTATACATTAATTTTGTATATATATATATATATATTATATAGTTGAGTATTTTTCTTATATGTGTATATATATATATATATATATATATATATATATATATATATATATATATATATATATATATATATATATATATATATGTAATTTTTACATATATATATATATCCATTATGTAAATATCCCTATATTAATGTATATATATTATCTTAAATATGTACTTTAGTTAGCTTAGTGTAAATTATCTTTATAAGATAATATTCATACTTTTATAGTTACAATGTAAAATTTTACCTTATTAAAATATTAATATTTATTTTGCATTTCTACCACTTAGTATTTTTCTGTATATTTAAATTACTGCAACCATTTGGTGTCCAAGCCTAGCATGGGTATTTGGGCTCAAATGTGTTTTTCACACATTCAAGACCTGTACAAGTCATATTGGACTTGATTCATGGCCTTGGGTCCTGTATTTGAACTTTGGTTCAAATTATATACAAGGACAAAATACGCAGATAATTAATTATTGTGTGCAATGCTGTTTTTGATTTTCTAAAAATACTTAAAGTACTGCTAAAATTATAGAAAAATAGTTTTTAGATACTATGTTAAGTTAGCTAGTTTAGTATAATTTTTGTAGTATTTAATTTACTGTTTTGCCACTAGTTTGGCATATGAAACCAAAACTCATTTTCTGTATACTTAGGAAAACTGATTTTTATGAAATATCTGTACTGGTTAATAAATTCCAGAAAAATTATAATAAATTTCTATGATTAACAAGGATCACTTTGATACTTTGCTTTAAACAAAACTAGGCTTTTTGTCTATCTCTAAAATTGTTGGAACACAATGATCTTTTGATTTATTTATTGATTAATTACGACTTGTAGCTTTTTGTGTTATTTGGAGTTTTAGCCGTGTTGAACCCCATCCCTCACTAGTGTAAAGACCCTAGAAAGTTAGTTAACGTAGTGTGTCACCCCACATTGGTCTCCTATGCCAAAATCATCATTTTGGCTAGGTGCCCAATCACAAGTCGTGTTTTACCAATTAGTGTCCTAGTGTTTTAGCTTAGTGTAAAAACTAAGTTGTTGTATTTACTTCTACAGTGACGAGCTACCAGACATCCATAGCATTGTTATCGCAGCTTGTTTTGTTTTGCTTTGCTAGAGGCAAGTACTTTCTACAAACTTTACATATTGTCACATAAATGAACTGCAAACCCCACCATGTTAAATGCTGATCCTTGGGATAGCAAGTTAGATCTCTACATGTTGTACTTCCAGTTACTACCATGCTTAGAACAGTTTTTATGTATCTCTCACATGATAGAATATGGGTTATGGGAAAACTGATAGTAGTGTACGTGATCATATCCCCCTCTGCAGTACCGAGCAAAGTTTTATTTTATATGTTACTACGCCGTAGGCCTTTATCTCAAAGCTGTATTTGTGCGTATGTACATCTACCCCGCCTTTACACTTGTACGTATGTACATTTCATTATGTGTCCCAGCACATTGTACATCTATTGACCGATCACGTACCTACTACAGTTTTAAACATTACATATATATCTGTCTCTACGACATATGTGTCCTTGCCATGATAGACTATGTGATACCATGCTTTCCAGTTATTCCTCTCATTTTCATTTTCATGTTTCATATGCTAGTTTGCTAGATTTAGTACTTGCTCCCGTCCTGACAGGATAACGTTGTAGGTGTCCTTACTGAGGAGGAGTTACTCTGCGACACATATTATGGGGTTACTGCCGAGGACCCGGCTCTGCTTTACGAGGATGTTCCTGCGGGAAACCTCGCCTAGTTGTCTTTTATTTACTTAGACTTTTGAGAGTAGACATGTATTAGACTATATCATTTTGTAACTGGACATGTATCCAGTTTTACATTTCAGTTTACTTGTACTTGGACGTTTACTATATACGATGACTTTTGTGTTTGGAGCATTTATGATTCTTCTTCACTTATAGAACTGTTAGTACATTTAGTCTTATCCTGTTGTCTTTAGAACAGCTTACTACGTTTTATCTCAACGTAGGCTGGGCATGATTCGGCCTGGCCCAACAATTTGGGTAGCGGGTCGTGACATCTCTCGTTCCGTTCATCCAGCAATCGGCCACCGCCCACGAAGCATGGCAAACTCTTGCCAATACCTATGCTCGTCCGACTCATGGTCACATAAATCAAATCAAGGACCAGATCAAGAAAGACATGAAAGGCTCTCACTCCATATCAGTCTACATGCAGTACATCAAGTGCCGAACTGATCAACTTGCTGCACTCAGCAAACAGATGGACCATGAAGACATCATAGAGAAGATCTTAGAGGGTCTCGATGATGACTATCGCCACATTGCAGATATAGTGGAAGGAAGGGACACCCCCATCTCATTTGATGAGCTTCATGAGAAACTCATCAATAGAGAACTGACTCTTCAGCAGTCGCAATCTGCTTCCTTCCCACATCCTGCCACGACAAACATTGTGTCGACAAGGTTATGTAGTTCACACCGCTCCTCGTCCAACCAGACACAGCCTCTACATTATGCTTCTTGGCAACAACCATCTCAGACTCTGGAAGCCGTGACCTGCCAGCCGAGGCCTTATCTTGGCAAGTGTCAAGGATGTCGCAAATAGGGCCACATTATTGCTCAGTGTCCCCTTTTTCAGCTAGTACCCGCCCCCGTGAAAGGTGCTACTCGCTATCGTCCACTGGATCTCAATGGAACCCGAAGGTGCATGTTGCCACAACATCAGGTGTTGAAACCCCGGCCTAGCTACTCGACAGTGGTGCCCCTCATCATGTCACGGCTGACCTCAACAACCTCTTACTGCGTGCTCCATACGACGGGTCTGACGATATCGAAATCGGTGATGGTACTGGGTTACACATTTCCAAAACTGGTTCTACTTCTATTAAAACTCCCTTTCACACTTTTTAATTACATGATGTTTTATTTGTTCCTGCCATGAAAAGTAACCTAATCTCTATATCTCAATTTTGCAAAACCAATAACACATCGATTGAGTTCTTACCATCTTCTTTTCGTGTGAAGGATCTACTGACACGGGCCATATTGCTAGAAGGACAACCTAAAGGTGGTGAGTATGAATTGCTGGTTTGCACTTTGCTTTTCGACCTTCTGTCTTCACTAGTACCAAAGTGTCCTCATGTGCCTGCCATTATCGTCATCCATCTGAGTTAATCCAACGTCATATCATCTCTAAGTTTGGTTTACCTTTTAGATTTCTCTAGTTCCAAGCATTTCCATTGTCAAGACTGTTTCTGCAATAAAAGTCATAAATTACCTTTCTCACAATCAACTATTGTGTCTACTTCTCCTCTCCAAATTATTTATTCTGATGTGTGGACCTCACCTATTTATTCTGTTGATGGTTACAAATACTATGTCATTTTTGTGGATCACTTCACGACCTACATATGGCTTTACCCATTCAAACGTAAATATGATGTTGCCACTATTTTTTCTCGTTTCAAAGCTCTTGTTGAAGACTTCTTCAAAAAGATAATTGTCACATTTTACTCTGACAATGGGGGAGAATACATGGGTCTCTCCAAATCCACTGGTCTTGCCACATACTTATCCACACATGGCATCTCGCACCTCACCTCGCCACCTCACACTCCAAAACATAATGGTTTCTCGGAACATCGACAATGACTTGTTGAAACTGGACTTTTTCTTCTTTCTAGAGCATCCTTACCTCTAACCTTCTGGTCATATGCCTTCTCCACTATCGTCTATATCATAAATTGCCTTCCAACACCCACTTTCCATATGACCTCTCCCTATCATAAACTCATTGAGTCGCCACCAACTATTCCAAACTTCGAGCCTTTGGATGTTTGTGCTATCCTTGGCTTCATCCATACTCTCCCCACAAACTCGCCAGTCGCTCCATGCCATGTATCTTTCTTGGTTATTCTCTCACTCAAAGTGCTTATCTATGTTTTGATCCAAGTACTCAAACATCTACATCTCACGTCATGTTCGATTTATTGAGTCCGAGTTTCCCATGTCTAAGATTGATCTGCATCTCCCTCGTCCTAATGACTTGACTGCGACACATGGCTTCCTCAACATTTCATTCTTTCGGTTTCATACACATCATCCGAAGTTCGTACCAGCGGCTCTTCACCAGTTGACTCCACCACACAAATGGATATGGAAGATCTAGCCCTCTTCCTTCCCTTTCCAAACCTACCTCATACTTCACCTCCTTCCCCAAACACCTTACCACCCCTTCTACCCGCTCCAATACCTGCACCTGCTCCTAGCACAACCCCAACTGCCCCTTTGGCTCTACCCCCACCTGTTCATAACCAAGTCTCAGAAATCCCATCACTCACACCCTTCGTTAGCACCTCACCTATTGTCACCCATTTCCGAAACAACATCCATAAACCAATCAATAAACTAAGCCCCTCGGCCCAACTAGCCTCAGAAATTGAACCCATATGTGTAACTCAGGCCATCAAAGATGGTAGATGGAGATAGGCGATGTCAGAGGAGTTTGATGCCTTGGTTCAAAATGGCACTTGGGAACTGGTACCTCCCAATGGTGTGCAACTGGATTTTTCGACTGAAATGTTTACTTGATGGCTCCATTGATAGTACAAGGCTCGCTTAGTGGTAAAAGGGTTTCACCAACGACCCGGAGTAGACTACCATGAGACATTTAGTCCGGTTGTAAAGCCGACAACAGTTCGTCTTGTACTCTCTCTTGTAGTCAGTCAAGGTTGGGATCTTCGTCAGCTCGATGTCAACAATGCCTTTCTCTAAGGCACACTCAATGAAGATGTCTTCATGACCCAGCTCCAAGTCTTTGTTGATGTTGACAATCCACACCATGTATGAAAATTACGAAAGGAGATATATGGTCTCAAGCAAGCTCCTAGAGCTTGGTACAATGAACTTCGTCAGTTTCTACTTGCATCGCACTTCTCGAACTCGGTTGCCGACACCTCTTTGTTCATTCTCAACAACAAAGGTATCACTATCATGTTACTTGTTTATGTTGATGATATCATCATCATAGGTAATAATGCAACATCGGTCCAGGACTTCATCTTGGTCCTTGTCCGTCGCTTCACACTCAAAGACCTTGCCACTCTTCAATACTTTCTTGGTGTCGAAGTTGTTCCTTGCCCTCAAGGACTTCTTCTCTCACAGCGACGCTACATGTAACGCCCCAATCCTAAAATACGTAGGACTAGGAACGTAGACATGTGTCACGACCCGCACCCTGATTAGGGGCACGAGAAGCGGTTACGTCCAGCCTACGCCGCAGAATCGGCAGTAGAACGCTGTATATAGGGTCTGTAAATGCTACGTCTAAACAGATAAATGTACCTGTGCAGTATATACACTCCGAACGGAGGAATAGGGCAATACTGCCTCAATCACATAATCAAAACTAAGGTAGAAAGCATGGAAAAAGATATGATAGTAATAAACAGAAAACGAGTCCAGAAAGTATCAACAAGTCACAGCTAACACAAGTCCAAGTCTCAGAAATATAATATAAGTACTACAACTGAAATATAAACAGCTGGCTCGCAGGCCAGGCAAACCTACTAGCTAAGCTACTCTGGGTGGGCAAAGTCAAGAGGCTCTACTACTAAGCCTCTATCTAAGTCGAGCTCCTCGGTCTCTGCCCCGTAATAAGTAGGGCAGTCATCCTCTAAGTCATCTGTAAAATTTGTCAACGTATCCTGTCAGGAAAATGAGCAAGTACAAAACACCAACAGCAGTTCCATGTGAATTGAGAAATACTATAAGAAACAGTAATAATGAAATACAAGACAAAGAGTAAAGGCGACTTGGGAACCATTCGAAAGCCGAGTTACAACCCTTAAACCAAACAAGGACCGGGGTTGTAACCCTTCTTCCGAATAGAACCTAGTCCCATAATTAAGTACGGTATAAAAGCAGGTAGAGCATATGAGAATGAATCATAGCAGGGTGAAAGTACAGTAAGTAAAACTAAAGCTGGAAAATAAGACATGACAAATAAAGTAAAAGTGGTTTGAATTATTAGAGTGATATGTGATCGGCTAATAGGTAGTAGGGCCAAGTTATCCACTTGGCACGGCAATCCGCGGTGAACGTCAACGGAGAATCATGCCGCCCAACCTGGATAACCGGGAGTGAGGTATCTGCGACACCCTACGTGGAGTGAGGGTGACGCTAGCAAAATATAGTTACAATAGGATTTGATCACATACACCCAATAATTCCCCCATTTTTCCCCGAATAGTATAAATGGATCCGGTCATGGCACGTCATGACACGGGGTTCGAGAGCAGGTGATCAGCCTACTCCCAAGATGTGTCTATATAAGTACAGGAACACGGAAATATCTCATACTCATATACCAAGAAAGTCCAGGAATAACATCTCATGCCCGGATCCGACGTATACTAGTCCGTGAACCGTCGTGTCAGGAATCAAGTATAACACTACAACTGAATCGGATATAGTAGATATCAAGACAATGAAAACTATCAGTGAATGTACTTGCCTGTGGTCCTGAGCTGATAGGGTGAACAGATGCTCAGAGCGATCACAGACCTAAGATAAGATACTATAAGTCAAACAGGACTAAATGCTGAAAAAGGAAACTAATACAAGCCATGAATGCAAGTCTAAGTCAAACTAAGTCAATCTAGGTCTAACTGAGTCATACTAGGTCTTACTGGTTCATACTAGGTCATACTAGGTCACTGGAAGTCATTCCAAGTCAAACTAGGTCAATCGGGATCAACGGTTGACTTACAGTTGACTTCGGTCAAAAAGTCAACTCTGGTCAACCCTGGTCAACTATGGTCAACTATGGTCAACTCTAGGTCAAACCTAGGTCAAACAAGTCTAATGTTGACCAACTGTTGACTTTCAGTCAACTGGTCAAGTCTCGGTTGGTTTCGGTCAAATCGGGTCGCTTTAAGGCTAAGTTTGACATTCGGTTGACTTTTGTTGACTTTTGGTCAAAACGGTCAACCGACGTCAAAACTAGTCTTAGAGTACCATATTTGATCATTACCAACCACGGGGATCAAGTTCTAACACTATCTTAGGCTTCTAACACAATATCCCACTTCTAGGCAAAAACTAGCATTTACCCTTTTTCCTATTTCTACGTCATGAATTTACCCTTCTATCTACCACACTCACCCACACTCATACACAACACTCACACACAACACCTCACCCTCACATAGACCTCTCTACAAGTCTCCTAATAGGTTTCCTACTAGTTTGCACATAGGCTAACTATAGGCACTCACTAATAGGTTCTCACACACACACAACTCACAAATACTCCTCACAACTACACACACACAACTAACTAAAGTGGACTGTTTTTGGACAGCCCCTAGCCCTCTCTCAACATCACACAACATCCACCATAATCTATATATATTCCCACACAATTAAACCACATATATATACCAATATATATATATAACAACATATATATATATATCAACATATATAATACTAGTTGTATACTTAAATGGAATTGAACTCCCAACCAAAACCCCCACATCCCATGGCTGGCCGAATCTGGAAGTAAGTTCTCCCCCCTTCAAACATCACCACAACACCATATAATCCATATAAATTACCCCTTATACAACCATATATATATATATATATATATATATATATATATATATATATATATATATATATATAGATGCATAAAACTAATTGTACATCACCATTAACTTGCAAAACTCAACCAAAACATCCCCCACACATTCAGCCCAAATCTGGACAGCCCCTTATATGCCCCATAAACCATCACAACATCACATAAATTAATCACCATTTATATATACATATATATATATAGAATGATATATATAACTATATATATACCAAAAAGATATATATATATATATATATATAGATATATATATATATATATATATATATATATATATATATATATATATATATATATATATATATATATATATATATATATAACTATATATATACCAAAACACATAGAAATAATATGATACATTAAGATACTCTCATGGATCATCTCTACAACATTAAAAATCTGAGATTAAATAAAAAACACACAAAAGCAATATTTAAACATCATTCATGGATCAAAAAGGGGGCTTTTTCCTAATAGGACACAAGCCTACAAGTGGACACTCCTAAAAATGTCTAAAGGACACAAAAATGGTTTCTAATGATGGTATCACCCTAAGAATCTTCATGGGGGGTTCCTACATGATCTACATGAGAAAAGAATAAGTTTTGGGGAAGGAATCACCTTGGTTTGAGAGCTAAAATCAATGGAGCTTTCAAAAGCAAATGGAGCCTTTGGAGAAGAAGAAGAAAATGTGGATTGGAATGAAATGAAAAGTGATTTTCTCTCTCCACCCTATCTACATGATGTGGCCGGCCACCCCTTGCATTTTGTCCCATTTGATTAATTACAAGTTTGCCCTCCAATTAATTAAATGGTCCAAAAATGGGAAATGGTTAAACCGGGGGTAGTTTAGTCAAACCGAAACCACTAATCTCTAACTAATAATTAATTAAAATAATGGTCTAGTCTCTAACCAAAATATCTAACATGTGGGCCATGGTTAGCTAGTGTGTGGGCCCGCTAAGGTCAAAAATACCCCGGGTCCCCGAAACAAGTCAAAACAAGTCAAAACGAATTGAAATTCGAACCCGATTCAAATAATCCCAAAATAATACAAATAATAAATAAATAATTTCAAAATAATTTTTAAAGTGGAAAATTACTAAAATACCCCTGTTTGTGAAAACTGGGGGTGACAACATGCCAGCTGTATTCATACGAAGTACACTCCAATATATGGAATCCTCATATGAATACATAAGCTGTAAAATGCAGTAGAACCATAACTAATCTCGTCCACGCAAATAAATAAATAAAAGACATCATATAAAGATAATGAATTGTCTTGATACAATATGTTGGGCGGAGACAAATCCACTACCAACAAGTAAAGAAAAAATACATAAGAAAAGATATGAATTTGGCAAGCGAAGCGAAGACGACCAAGGTGCAATCATCCTCGAAGAAATAGCAATGAACACGGCTAGAGCTAGAACACCTGCGAAAGATAATAGCACACACCTGGAGAGATAACCAGGTCCTCAGAGGGACGTAACAAGACACATAATATCATGCCATATAAACTGAATAAATATTGCTCAAATAAATAAGGAAGGCCTACAATAGGGTACCTAACCATACTATAGTGATATGCAATAAAGAACAAACCTTTGACGCATGGGTCGGATCAGAAAAATCAGGAATCAGGACCGTACCTCCCACTGGAGATAACCGGCTATCAGGACTGTCACGACCCATTACCCAAATTGTTGGGCTGGGCCGAGCTATGTCCAGCCTACGCTTGGTCAAAGCGTAGTAAGCTGTTCTAAGAATAGACAATAAAGGATCTAAGCAGCTAACAGTTCTAAACTCATATTTAAAGTTCATCACAACACAGCATCTATAAGCGAAGGTAACTAGTACAGCTAATAATACACTTCCAAGTATCTAACTGGAGACAAAGTCCAGTATTCAAATATAAGTACAGGCCAAAATCTAAGTCTCAAAACACAAGAAAGATAACTAAGCAAGGTTCTCCGCTGGGGCCTCTTCTGGAGCTAAGGCCAGGTCCTCAAAATCAGTACCATAATATGAAAGCATTTCCTCCTCAGAAAGTAAACCTACAACGTTATCCTGTCAGGACGGGAGCAAGTGCAACCTCTACAACTAAAATACTGAACATATAATAAAAGAGATGTACAATAAGAAACATGGAGTGATAAGTCTATAAAATAGGAAATACTAGAAACATGGCCTCATGGTACAACTGGGATCACAGTATCATAGTAATGTAGGGAACATGGCCTATCATGGTTTAATTGGTTCTTTTTAGAAATGGCAACATATAGTTTAAAAGTTTAAAACTGTAGTATGTATGTGAATCGGTCAATAGGTGAATAGGATGTACAGCGGTACATATCAATTTTCTGATGTGCACATACGTACACATAACGACATCGGTGTATATCCATACACAAACGTGAGACCAGAACATACGGCAAGGTCACATATAGAATGGCACCGAGCGCGGTAAGTACATACGGAGAAGGGGGTCATGTTCACGTACACTACTAGCAGTTTCCCCTTAACCCGTTATTTAACATGTGAGAGATACGAGAACAGTAAAATCATGTGGGAGATACGAGAACGATATAAAGTATGAGAGAGATACTGGGAGCAGTATGGCAGGTACTGGAAGCAGTATAAAATATGTGAATAATCCGAGTAGTATAAAACATAGTGAAACATGTACTGAGAATCAATAGGAAGCATGTGAAGATATAAGAATTGTTCTAAGCATGGTAGGTGTTTGCAAAAACAAAAGTTGAAGAACTTTATTGATACAAACTTTGTAAAAGATTACAATTTGAATTCTAGGAATGGTACAACTTTAGGAATCCAATCTAGATGACGATTGCTTTATCCCTTGGACGATGTGAACTCTGAAGACGAAGCCTCTAAAGTTGAAGACAACTCTGGAATTGAAGGCAAAAAGCCTCGAAAGTGGAAGGCAAAAGCCTCGGAAGAATGCAGCAGCACTTGGGCAAGAACTCCTGAACTCTCTGATCTCTGACTATTGATTCGTGATCCCCTTGAATGGAGACTTGAAACTCTATTTATAGAGTTCTAAGAAATAACTAACTTTTAGTTATTCTGGACTGCGCATGATGGATTGTGCAGCAATTGGTTTGTGCAGCAATGGACTGCGCAGGCAGTTACTGGATCATGGGCTAACTGTCTTGGACACATGGCATTATTTGATTGAAATACGCATGATCATGCACAGGCAGTTGCCATAAAATGAGTAATTGATGGCATGAATGCCACGTGTATTTTGTCATTTGTACTGATAGAACGCGCACATTGAATTGCGCAGGCTTTGGATTGTACCAACTTAATTTGTGCAGGAAATGGATTGCGCCAACACAGATTGCGTCAACATGGATTGCGCTGCCAGCTGTCCTCGAGCGTCGTGCTGCACGATTAAACGAACGGCCGCCTCGATCTCCGTGCTGTTAGTTGTAAGAAGATTTGATTTGTGTCAGGTAATGATGGTGATTTGCCACGTCAGCCTGCGCACTTGAAAGTGTGCGCAATCTATCCTGCGCAATCTGAAGGATGCGCAATATGATGTCTGCGCAGTTCATCTGAAAGTTATATTTCTTGATTTTCTGACTTTGTAGATGTGTGCAACTTGATTTTTTAGGACCTACAAGACCCCCTTCAAAGTTTTCGAAAGTTGAACTTATTCAAAATTTCAAAATACTTTGAATTTTGAATATGAAACCAATTTGCGCACATAATGAGTTGTCTGCGCAATCTGAGAGTTTAGCCCACTTTTAGGTACAATCTAAGGCGGCCGTTTCGACTTTGAAAACTATAAATAGTTCTCAAACTTCTCATTATCATTCTTTACTTGTCTTCTTCGTGCTTGAGAGAAAAACTCCTGAGCTTTTCCCTCCTTCCTTCTCCGACAACCCCAATGGCTCCCCGACGATCCTCTGCCACCGCTAAGGGCAAGGCCCCCGCTGAACCGTCGACTAGGGCTGTGCGTCGAGCTTCACGCCATGAAACCGCTCATCCAGCAATGACAGGTAGAGAACCCAATCAAAAAACTTTTTTTAGAGTTTTGATTTCATTATTCCTTTCATAATCCATCTCTTTTTAGAGATAGGATTATACTGCGCCACCCCTTTTTAGGGTTCTGGTTGCACAAATCAGTCCACTCTTCATTTTTATGAAGATCGACTTCTGCGCAATCGGTTGAATTACGCTGACAAAAGTCAGCACAATTTGCTTATTTGCACGAGTCTGTCAGCGCAAACTGATGTTTACTTGTTTGCGCAATCTGATTTTGCGTAATCTGATTTTGCACAATCTGAATCTTTGATTTTGACTTTGTACTAAGAATTTTTGTTTTCTCTTGTCTGATGCAGTTGATACCAGGGAAGACCCAGAATATGAAAACTTCGTGGGGACCCTTTCAGAATCAGAGTATAAAGAGGATTTGTCACATGTTCATTATCTTCAGTATGATCTGCCGACCTTTCGTCAGGCCATTCTGGTTTCCCAAGACAATGAAACACTGCAGTGCTTAATGAACGGACAACCTCTGGAAACGGTAGATGCTGTTATCCACAAGAAATCATTATTCTTGTTTGGTGAAGCTTTCGAGAAGAGCTCTCAACCAAGACCGAGAATGGAAGAAAGAGTTGTCCATCAGACGGATAGATCTTTCTCAATACCAAATATTCTACGCTGCCTCCCATTATCCCGGTATGCTCATGCGAGTTACCCGAGAAAGATGGAGTGGAACCTTACTCCGTTCCAAGATGCCCGTCCGGAAAAAATCTTTGTGAAGAAGGGTCCGAATAAGAAAGATATGTTCTATAGCTCTTCTGAAAGGTACAGTGTTTTGCTGAGAGGACTGAAACCCGGTTGCATTCCGCCAGAGAATTCTTCATTGTTAATGCCCGTCAGGACTCCAATTTTCGCAAATGAATTTGCGAAAGTCGAAGGAAGATATCCGGAGCAAGACATCAGACTAACTGGATTAGTGAATCCAGATTTCAAAAGATGGAGCTGTATAGCCAATTGGGTTCTGACCAAGTTTGAAGGCGAACTGCAGCAGATCAACTTGTACCAGGCAGTGCATGCCACTGTCTATGGTTTTGCTCTGAATCCTTACCTGTTCCTGGCTTTAGCAGAGAGATATAATTATAGAACAGGGACCTTTATGACTTCCGGCGGAGAAATTGGTTTTGCACTCCATGAGATGAAGTACATCTCCTTTTTGCCAATGGGAGATGCCCCTTACGAAGAATTTGTTCCAACCAATGATGAGTTGGACAAACTCCGGAGGGAAAATACAGAAATGGTAGCAGTATTCGAAGAACTGCTATGCCATTACAAGATCTGTTCCCTGTTTTATAAGAGTGCTACAGCAAACACTTGTTATTCTTCGAAATGGCTACCCTATCTGTTCCTCAATCATATTCAAGAACCGAAGACTAAGGAACACGATAGATGTTATCCATATTTCTTTAAGCCACTGAGCAACACAGAAGTGATAAAGATGATGGAAGAAAGTGGCGATTATGATAAGCAAATGAAGGATAATTATCAATGCCCCCCTTTGAAGACAGGGGATACTCTCGAAAGTTACTTGAGAGTAGGATACAGACCGATGTCGAAAGAAGCTCAATTAGCCGGGTTCCTGACACATTGGCTTCGTCGATTTGTAGTTCCGGGATCCAGTGCAGTAGACCGCTTTCACCGCGGTGTTCTATTTGCGGCCGTCAGATTAGCCTTCGGCTATAAAATGGATCTTCTGTCAGCCATGACCTGTAGGCTGAATGCTGGTCTTCGTCTCTATGTCGACCTGTTACTGAAATCCAAGGGTGAAAAAGAATTCCCTCGACTGGAATTACCATATACATATCTGTTTGGGTGGTTGCTCCTCTACCATCCCACTTTGATAGACTCCGGCATGGGACCGGTAGATGGCAGCTTTTTACGAAGATATGCCAATGGTAAGTGGAAATTCACTGCTCTAAGAGACTGCAGATATGCTCTAAATTTGAGCAAGGGATGGAATTTTTATTGTGCCAAGCCTCCTGCTGGTTACGAACAAATACGAACAAATATGATTGATTCGCAGATGCATCCTCTGAGCCGTGTAGCTTTTGAATGGTTGAAGACAATCCGACCTTCTCACTTGGTATACCGGTTCGAAGATGAATGTTATTTAGAGCCGTATCTTCATAGGCGATTCGCTCGACAGTTCGGCTATGACCAATTCTATGTGGGAAATGCCATTACATGTCTTCAGGGAAAGGGTTATTTGATAGATGGAGCCCGGGCCTGGGCTTACTATAATGCTCGAGATACGAAATCGACGTTCTTGATGCCTATAAACAGCAATCATGGCCCTCGGATGCTGTTTACATACACATTCTTTTATACATCTTCAAATACTTTTGCTGAAAATTTCAACCTCACGGATAGTTTCGCATCTTCAACAAGATTGAAGAGATGAGGGGTTGTCCTGTCGCTCATAGGAAATGAGGAGGTACATGAGCCAGAAGATGCACCTTTGGAAGCCTCAAGGGATGTTATGTTCCCTCAAGAAGTTAACGCGCCACTGCGTGTCTCTCTGAAGGTGGGTAAATCTCCAGCAAAAAGGAGGAGAAGAGAGGATCCTCCTGCTCCAGCGGCAAAGAAGAAATTGATCTTGGATCACTCTTCTGAAAAGGTCACCACTCGATCTCAGTCTCGACAGCTGGCCGAGTCAACTCAGCAAGAAGAGGCCATTACACCAACCTCTATCCAGAAACAAGTTGAGACTATAAATATAGAGAGCCCTGAGAGGCCAATAAAAAGAAAGAAGTTGGCCCACAGAAAGAATCGAGCCCCGTCTTCCATGGTAATGGATGCTGCAGCTGGATTAATCTTGCCATCTCCCACTCCTGTTCTAGAACCTAGGAATAAGACTCCTAGTCCCGAACATAGAGTGGAAATTGAGCAAAGGACAGATCTTGCTCTGAGAACTGAGGCTGAAGAGCCTAGAGGAAATACTGTGGATGAAGTAGAAGAAGAGCAGAATATTGTACACTCTCTTTTACCTGCTACAGAGATTGTTGAACTTCCGCCTACTCCTAGAACCCTTCGCGAAGAGGAAGATCGTGAAGTAATTGCAGCTCTGAAAGATTGCAGCTACAGCCCTCTGAATAACTACGGTGACCAAGCAGCGACTACCAGCGAGAAGGCACCAGAAGAAGAAGAAGATGAAGAAAGCTCTTCATCTGAGAATATTGATGACTACATGTAAGATCTTGAAAGAGATGATGAAGTGCACACATCTCCTGATGCTGTCAATGATGTAAATGAGGAAGATATTGAAATCCCAGAGAATGCTGCTGACACCTTAAATCCTGAAAAGGATGTTGAGGTTCCAGAAAATGCTACCGATACCTTAAATCCTGAAAAGGATATTGAGGTTCCAGAAAAAGCAATAGATGAAGAAGCCCTGGAAGAAACTCCCGTCAATGATCCTCAAGGTATAAAACGAAATTAGCAATCTCCTCTTGAATGAATTGATAACTAACATCTTTATTTGTATTTCCTGTAGATCATGAGACTCCTCTAGCACCTCTGACGTGCACGGACATAGTGCCCATAACGACGGTGGTTATTAGTAGCAGTCATCATTTATCTTGTGGTTCGGAAGCGGGCAGTAGTCAAGCTGTCATAGCTGAAGCTACTTCTGCTCGGCCAGAGTCTACTCCAGCAGATAATATGCTCATTGCTGGATCAACCCATGGTAAGATAATTTAAATCTTTAATCTTCTTGAACAATGGCGATCAACAGGCAAAATGACAATCTTTACTTTTTACAGAAGAACAACCAGGAGGGGCAACTAGCTCCACTTTGGCTCCTCTGTTCAAAGAACCGGCTATCCATACACAAGAGATTGAACGTCCCACGGCCTCATCATCAACAGGAGTGGCTACGACTCCTGGTGCTATAGCCACTAATAAGCTTGCGATCCAATCTTTTACTAGATGCTTCTTTGAATCTTTGGAGCCTCTAATAAAAAGAATGATGGAGAAAGAAGGCATCGATTTTTTTATGGTTAGGGGTCCAACCTGTCTCTTGATAAGAGCTATCCTGGAACAGGGTGATGAAGCTCAAGCCACTCTCCTGGATCATATCTTGAATGAATTAGAGATTTCTGTCAAAAGCTATAAAGAGCTCAACCAGGGAGACGTAGAATCTCTAGTACAAGCAGAATTTGAGCAACTGGCTTATGCAGCTGATGTTGAAAGGGTTAATCTCCAGAATCTTTTGGAAGCCTTCTCTGCAAAATCTGCTAAGTATAACTCAAAGCTGGAATCAGTAACCTTAATGGCTACTAGAAAAGAACAGAGAGCTGCTGAGCTAAGAGCAGAGATTACTCGTCTTCAGAAGGAGTTAGAAGATGAAATCGCTGATCACCAACTTGCAACTCAACAATATAATGCTCTGATTCAGGAGAGGGATGAGTACATCAAAGCTCATAATGCTGAGGTTACCCGTAGAATGGTAACTATGCCTGCTTTTAATGAGGAAACTGGAATGGAGGAGGCCATAAGGAGGGTGATGTCCACTCGCAAAGAACGGCTACAGACTCTTAAGCAGCAGATTGACAATCTGATGATACCGCCATCTTAAATGGAACATTTTGTATATTTTTTGTGTCTTTTGAAGTATGTGTGTTTTTGTAATGTCTTATATTTCAATCAATAAAAGATATTTTTACTGTGGCTCCATTATTTGTTGCATATCTTATTCAGATATAAATAATAGAGATAGAAAATATATTCAGAGGTACAAGACATGATATATTTCTTGATAATTTTATAGAAAATAATTATATTCATTATATCTGCTCAGAGGTAATATGGACGTGGCAGAATATACTGAACATTATTATTTTAATTGACAACTTAATCGAAACGATAAGTTGCTGTTATGGATGCGAGATGAACGGGAAAATTGTCAAATGATGGAATGAACGGACAAACCGTCAAGTGATGATGAATGAATGAACGGGTGAACCGTCGGATGATAATGAACGGACGAACCGTCAAATGAGTGTGAATGGGTGAACTATCGGATGAATGTAATGAACGGACGAACCGTCAAGTGAATTAAATGAACGGATGAACCATCAAGAGATAATGAACGGATGAACCGTCGGATAAATGTGCTGCTTCGTTGTTTGAGAAATCTCTGTCTATAAATAGAACAGAATTTTAACAGAAAAGAACACTTCCACTTTTCTAACATAAAAATGTCGTCTGGAGATGCACTCAAGAAGACTAAACTCGCCCCGAAGGTTGAAGAAGGCGTTGAAGAACGTCCTGTCGATCCAATTCAGCCAAAGGAGGCAGAAGCAGGCGAAGGTTCGTCTGCATCCAAGCCACCGCGAGACATCCTGGACTTTCTGCTTGAACCAGAAAGGACCGAAGAGGAGGAAGCCATGAGACTGGCTGCTTGCAAGTTCCTCGTGGGTTCCGACAAGGAGGTTCTCAGTTCTTTTGCTGACCGTGTCTTTGAAAAGGACGGTAGTGGTCTGTGTCCAAATGTAGAGAAGGATGATAGTGATCTTCCTTAATATCATGTACTATCATTCATGATGAAATAAAATTTTATTTATGAACATGAACTTGTCTAATGATTTACAAGTATTTACATTTACACATAGTACTTTTTAAGGAATTTGCCATTGATAGGCATCATTGCAATTCGTCCATCCAGTTCTGAGGGTTGATAAGCTCCATTTGAGAAAACTTTGCTTATAACGTAGGGACCTTCCCATTTTGCGTCGAACTTGCCTTTGCTCATATGAGTCATAGTCATAGGACGTCTAACTGTTAAAACAAGTTCTCCTTGCTGAAAGGCTCTGACCTTAACTTTTCGGTTGAAAGTCTTAGAAATGCGAGCTTGATATAACTCAATATGTTGTTGAGCCATTAATCGCTTCTCATCAAGTGCTTCCAATTCTTGAAGTCGAAGAAGGTCATTGTTCTCTGTAGTGAGCTCGTTAGCAATGGCAATCCTTAAAGAAGGAATTTGAAGTTCCAGAGGAAGAACAGCTTCACAGCCATATAACAGAGAGAAAGGTGTAAAACCTGTAGGGTTACGAATAGTAGTTCGGTATGCCCATAGACATTCGCCAAGCTTTTCACTCCAATTCCGTTTGTTAGTGGATACAAACTTTTTGAGAAGCTTGATAATAGTTTTGTTGAAGGCTTCGGCTAAACCATTAGCGGCAGGATTGTATGCAGTCGAGACGACATTGTCAATCCGATGATCATCACAGAATCTGGTAAATTTCTGACTGATGAATTGCGGTCCGTTGTCATGGATAATTCGTCGAGGAACACCAAATCGATAAATAACATGGTGTTTAACAAAGTTGATGACACTACTAGTCTTGACTTCAGCCAAGGGTATAGCTTCAGCCCACTTAGAGAAGTAATCTGTTATTGCTAGAATGAACCGATGTCCTCTAGAAGAAGGAGGATTAATAGGACCTATGACATCCATGCCCTATGCTTCGAAAGGCCAGGAAGTGGCTATCGAATGTAGAAATTCTGAAGGTTGATGAATGAAGTCTGTATGGATTTGACAAGCTCGACATTTCCTTGCATATTCGATAGCATCTGATACCATTGAGGGCCAGTAGTAACCCATTCTTCGAATACGATCTTGTAGTTTAGGACCAGGCTGATGTGCTCTACAAACACCGTCGTGAGCTTCACGTAGTACTTGTTTTGCTTCATCACCAGCTAGACAGCGTAGAAGAAGACCGTCATAAGTCCGTCGATAGAGAGTTTTGGTGGTTTGATTGTAGTAGAACCGTAAAGATCGTCGTCGAATACTTGTAGCCTCCTTAGGATCTTCGAGGAGTATGTCATGAACTACGAAGTCAATGAAAGGAGTTCTCCAATCTTCATTGATAACATTAATTTCAGCAAAATTACTGAACTCGATGTTACGATTGTTTTCAACACAAAACAATTCTCGATTAGAGATAACCACCACTCGTTGTCTTCTGATAGGAACAGCTAAGACTGCTGCAAGATTGGCTAAGGCATCTGCTTCAGTATTGCAAGCTCGACGCACATATTCAATAAAGAAAGCTTTGAACGATGTAGCCATGTTGATTGCTGCCTCAAAGTAAGGTACCAGATCTTGATGACGAACCTCGTAAGTTCCTCTAACTTGATTGACAACCAGCTTAGAGTCGCCATAAACTTCGAGATATTCAATGTTCAATTGCTTGGCTAATTGAAGACCGATAAGTAGAGCATTGTACTCTGCTACATTATTGGAACAGGATTCATCTAAAGAATAAGCTCTTTGGATAGTCAATCCTTCTGGAGAAACGAGAACAACTCCAACTCCTGCTACAATAGCACCATTGGGTCCGATCCTGGATGCACCATCAAAGAATAGACGCCAAGTAGAAAATTCTTCAGAGATCAAGTTGACTTCCAACGTCTCGTCTGGAATTTCATCGTACAGTTTGGATGTTTCTGGTACAGGATGAGCTGCCAAGAAATCTGCCAGTACTTGACCTTTGACAGATTTTTGAGGAACATACACCATGTCATATTGAGCTAGGAGGATGGCCCATGTAGCAAGCCGAGAGTTGAGTGTGCTAGGCTTTTTCATTAATACCCGAAGAGGATTGACTCGGGATATGACATGAATGGTTTAACCAATGATGTAATGTCTTGTCTTTTGAACGACGAACATAAGAGCTAGACATTCTTTTTCAACCGGACTATAACGGTGTTCAGCACCAATCATAGTACGACTGAGATAATAGATGGCCTGTTCATGACCTTCTTTATTCTTTTGGGCGAGTAAAGCACCCAATGAATGATCCATAGCACGAATGTACATTAAGAATAGAATACCTGAGATTGGTGGCACCAAAATTGGTGGGTTCATAAGATATCGTTTGATGTCGTCGAATGCTTGTTGACATTCTTCAGTCCAAATAAAAGATACATCCTTCTTCATTAGCTGAGTGAATGGTCTGCAGCATCCAGACAAGTTCGAAATGAATCGCCTGATATACGCAAGTCGGCCTTGGAATCCTCGTAGCTCTTTTAGGTTGCGTGGAGGACGCATCTCTTGAATGGCTTTGATCTTCTCGGGATCCACGTGTATACCCTTAGAGGTAATGACGAAGCCGAGAAACTTGCCACTAGAGACACCCAAGAATGACTTGGTGGGATTCATTTTGAGCTGATGTTGACGCATGAGATTGAAGATTGTTCTCAAATCTTGGATATGATCTTTTTTTAGACGACTTTTGACGGCAATATCGTCAACATAGCATTCGACAGTTTCACGAAGATGTTCTCTAAAAATGGTACTCATAGCTCGTTGGTAAGTTGCACCAGCGTTCTTGAGACCAAATGGCATCACTGTGTAGCAATAGACTCCCCGAGGAGTACGGAAAGATGTGTGTTTTTCATCTTTGGGATTCATCTTGATCTGATTGTATCCAGAGAATCCATCCATAAAAGATATTCGCTCGAACCCACAGGTATTGTCAATCATAACGTCCGTGATAGGGAGAGGAAATTCATCTTTCGGACATGCTTCATTAAGATCCCGAAAGTCGATGCAGACTCGAACTTTGCCAGTTTTCTTCAGGACTGGAACAACGTTGGCTACCCAATCAGGATGTTGTTCTTCTCGAATAAAGCCGCAAGCTATAAGCTTCTTGACTTTATCATCAATTGCGTCCATCATTTCAGGCTTGAATCGCCGTTGTTGCTGTTTGACTAGTTTAGCATTAGGCAGAATATTCAATTTATGAGTAGCAATTTTGGGATCTAAACCTGGCATGTCCTCGTAGCTCCAGGCAAAGACATCAATATATTCTTTAATGAGAAGAATCAACTCTTGCTTATCTGCTTCCGGAAGATTCTTGCTAATAAAGATTGGACGAGGTGACTCGCTTTCTCCTACATCAACTTGAACTAGTTGATCTTCAGTAGGAGGTTCTCTTTGTTCAAATCGGAGTACTCACTGATTATCCATCTGTTGAGCCCAAGGATCGGTTTCAGAACTTTCTTCAATGTCCTCATCATATCCTTTCGGAAGTTCAGTAGAAACCATATTGGAAGATACGATTACACGATGGACTTCACCGACGCTAGTATCAGAATTCCATGATCTGGAATCGAAAGAATTAGAACGTTCTTCGCTATCAGAATCAAAAACTGCTGGGGATAACATTGGAGGGGAAGCGTATCCGAGACCTCTTTTGGTCCTACTGTAATACATTTCTGACTTTTCTTGTGGAACAGCGGTACGGAGAGGAGTCTTTCTTCCCTTACCGTAGTTGAGGCCACTTTTGAAGTCGTAACCCATCTTTCGGACGATGTCTTTTGATTGTTGACTGTAACGACGGAATTGAAGATGTTCCGTGTCGTTAACTTTGCTATCATCCGTGTAGCTAAATTTTTGTTCCGGTCTTTTACTAAAAAGTATTGGACGTTCACCTTTCTTTCGAGCAGGAACAATACGATATGAATCTTTTGGATGTTCGTATGAAACTTTTGTTTGAAGAGATTGTACAACTCCCATTGTAAATGACTGAAAGCTATCTAACATATCCAAATAGCATTTAGTATGATAAATAACATCAGTATACTGGAAAGTAGGTGCTTTTTCATTGATATGTACATCTGTATTTACAGCAGGACCTTTAGCCTTAGCAGGCTTGGTCAGATTGATTACAAGATGGGGAGAAGAAGAACGTGGATGAGGCTTGTTACGACGAAGGTCAATAACAAGTGGCTCAGAGGAGGTGAGCTCCCTTTTTTCTTTGTTGTGAGTTAAATCAACAACAAGAGGCTCAGAAGAAGTGAGCTGCTTTTTGTCCTTGTTACGACGTAAATCAATAACAAGTGGCTCAGAAGAGGTGAGCTCCCTTTGATTTTGATCATCCTTAACTGATTTCTTTTGGACTGGCAAGTGAATAGCCAGTGGTTTAGAAGACTGAGGAAGAGAAACACGCCCTTTGACAGGTATGATGAGAGTGTCATTGGGTACTGCTTCTTGATCTTCTTCAGTATCCATGGCCAATACCACTTTCATAAATTTCTTCTTGTACATACGAGCATCGTTGCAATATGCTTCAACGCCCTTGAAAGGATAAAGGTCTGCAACTTCCTTGTGAACTTGTCCTTTATCATCAATATATTTAAAGCATTGATGAAGAGTTGATGGAACAACATTATGTTCATGGAGGAATGGTCTTCCCAGAAGAGCGTTATAAGAACAACCATGATTGTCAATGATATAAAAGGTCACCTTTGTGCGAAGATTGCCTATTTGGAGTTTTAGGCGGATCTTGCCCAAAGGTTCACTTCTTCCTTGGTTGAATCCCAAGATAGTAGTGATTGTGCTTGAAAGACTATGCACTGGTATCTTCAACGCATCTAGCATTATCTTTGGCATGATGCTAAGTGCAGACCCTGGATCTATTAGGATACGATCAACTTTCATCGAATCGACATACCCTGTATAATAGAGAGGACGATCATGTCTATTATCCTCCAGTAATATATCATCCTGAGTGAAAGTGATGTTTGGAATCAACTCCAGGATACTATGACAATGACGACAAGAGACCGGTTATGATTCTGGCTTTTTGAGAAGAGTTAGGCAAGTTTCAGCCTGCATCAGAGCTTCACTTAAAGTCTCTCGAGTCTCCTTGGAAAGGCGCAAGAGCTCGAAAATTGATAGCCTAGCCAGTGTATTGGCCAGTTGTGCCAATATATCAAAATTGTATGGCTTTTCAAGTCCTGTAGGAGATGATTTCTTTAGGGGTTTGTCGAAGCGGACTTGTTGCTTACCTTTGTCAGCAACCACCGGCTTGGGAGGAATAGGTACTACAACTGGTGAGGATGTAGAAGGGATTTCTTCAGAAGAAGCAGGTTGTGCTGGAGTAGGTTCAGAAGAAGTAAGATTCTCTTAAACTTCAGAATGATCTTTCAAGTAGGCTTTTCCTGATCTGGTGCCTAACAGAATCTCTTCATCAACTATGGGGTCAAAAGACACCATGTTGCAAGTCTTTGTCTTGCCTTTAGAACGATCTTTCTTCTTGGAAGAAGAGGGTACCTCAAATTCCAGAGCAAGATCGGGATGAATCCACATAATTTTACTATTATCAAGAGACAAGGGAACAAGACCTTCATTTGGTGGAAGTGGGAGATTCTCAATCTCAAGAGTAGCTTTGGGAATTGGAATGACACCGTGCTGTACCATCTGCGGAGGAAAGTCACCAAACTGGACTGAAACTATGTTCGCAGTAACAGTCTTCTCATCTTGCTGCAGAGTGACGATACCAACATTGACAAGCTCTTGAATTTTGCCCTTGAGCACGTAGCATACTCGAGTAGGATGTCCAATAAACCTGTGGTAGACACAATATTTAGGATGATCTGTCTTACCGACTTCATCAGGTTTCTTTGGGTCTGGGAGCTGAATTTTGTTGCTTTTGAGTAAACATTCAAAGATGCTTGCAGTGTCATTCTCGTCAAAAGAATATTCCACTTTCGGACGAGGTTCCCTCGGTGGAGGTGCCGAAGGAGTAGGAGTGGATGTAGGTGGAGCCACATTGATAGCCAAAGATTCTTAATTCTTGTTCAAATTAATGTTCAAAGTCTCTTTTGCTTTACGGTTGTTCTGGCGATTGGCACCACCTGACGTCTGATGTTCATCTCAATCAGGGTTAGACATCTGTACCCCTAATTGTTTGAACTTCTCGGCACTCACTTCAGCAGCTTTGGCGTTAACAATGAATGAAGACCAATCTTGGAATTGGGTAGATCCCGTCCACATACTGATAATAGACAAAAGATTTGCCTTACAAGTATCAATAGTGACAGCAGCTGGAGTTCTAGGAGGCATTTTGTGAAACCCGTAATTTTAGTTTGCACTTTTATTTTAATTCTAATTTTTAATTTGCTAAATAAAATTTTGTTAGATTAATGTTAGCAATAAATTTTTTGAATAATGACAGAGGTTAATAATTAATTAAAATTGATAATGTTTATTCAAGTGTAAATTATTTTCCAAAATAATTAACTTGGATTTTTGTATGTTGGCCAGACCCGAACCTGATAATAAACCCAAGTTATATTCAAAAAATATTTTTTTTACAAAATTATTGAATTTTAAACTATACGTAATATTAGTTGGCCCAAAGCCAATTTATATTTTATAATGTTAAGTCCATGAACCATGACCCAATTGGCCCAAACTTAATATTAAAGTTTAGAGCCCAATTACAAGCCCTTATATTTTCTTAGTTTTTCTTAAAACCAATTTTTGGGTTGTAAGCCCAATAGAATGAGCCCAATATCCCATTGTAAGTTAACATTCATATATTAAGTTTCTTTAAGAGAGAATAGCAACATTCTCAAACTCTCTGGTGGGTTTTCATTTCGTATGTAACCGAAACTTTCGGTTTTCCTATAACCGATGTTCATTTGGCTCTTGGCTTTTCCACCAGTGACCGCCGGGTTTCCCGCTGCCAACGGCCGGCCGCCGGCCTTCCCCACTCCGGTAACCCTCATTTTTGTTACTCCTATTTAAACCCTCCTCATTCTCCACTCTTCCCCACACCATCTTTTCTCCAAATCTCTGAGAAAACCCTTTTCCGGCGAGTTTCCCGGCGATCCCAAGTTTCCAGACCCGATCCGAGCTTCCCTCGGTCAGATCGGGCCGCCCCTTCTCGGCGCACCTCCCCGGGCCGCTCGACCCGATCCGCGCCCTTCCCGTGACCGCCGGCGAACCCGCACGGCCCCCGTCCCCGTTCACGCCGACGATCCCGCGCCCGCGTCCCCGCCACCGTCCCCTGGCCGGCGCCCACCCCCGGCTACCTGCTGCCCCGTTGGCGTTTCCCGGTGACGCTGTCTGTTTTCGGTTCTGACCCATTTCTATTCCGAGCTCCAATTTCGGTTTCGGTACACTCTGACTCTATACTCTTTAATTGTCGATGATGAATTCTCTGGTCCGAATCCTGCGGGATCTCGGTTTTTCGACAACGTAATTTCTACGTTGCAATTTCAGTTTTTCCGAAGTTTTCGGAAACACTTGCTGTGGTTTTTCAGTTCTGAATCAGAACAATGTTCTGAGATTTCTTGGGTTTTCCGAGAAGTTTTGGAACAATTTGGGTTTCTAGCTCTGTGTTGGAGTTTGGTTAATGTTCTTGAGTTTTCTTAAGTTTCCTTAGGAATTTTTGGTGTGGGAATGTTCTGTTGGTTGATAGTTATGTTAATGGTTCTCTTTAGCTCTGTTGTGTGTTCTGTTGGAATTTTGGAAAGTTGGTTTTTGATATTTGAGTTCGGATTTTTTTTTTCAGTATTAGTTGGCTTGGGAATATATATATATATTATGGTGGGTTTCGGGAGTTATTTTGCAGGTATCGGACGCGTTCCCAGTTTTTGGGTTATCCCGAAAACAGAGGGAATGCTGCCGAAATTTTCGGAAAATTTATTAAAGGATTTTTAAAATGATTTATCGGGTTAAATATTATTTTTATAATATTTTGGGCGATAACCTTAACAGTCACTGGGCCCTAGCGAAATGCAAACGCACCGGTTCGACCGGACGTTGAGGCAGAGTAGCTAAACGTGAAGAATGGACCAGAGTCTGAGACTCACAATTTTCTATAATTTTAAATTAGGAATTTTAGATTTTCCTGTTATTTAATTTTGAGACTAACAATAATTTTTGTCTTATTTAAATTCATGTAAATCGGTTTGTAAGGGCATAAGCCCAATTACTTTTCGTACTGTGAAAAATGTAATAACTTAGGATTAATTTACTTTCTTTTCTGGATGATTGTAGAGCAACGTAGATAGTAGAATAAATAGCTATATTTATATAAATAATAGAAATTAGTGATTTTCTCACTAAATAAATAAATATTAATTTTATGTATAAAATACAAGTTCTAACAATTTAAAATGGTAAATGCAAGTTTTCCAAAAAAGTTTTACATTAAAGTTTTCTTGAAAATCGTAATCAAATTGATAAATTGTTTTATAATTAGAATGAAAAGAATAAAATTTATTAGGAAAGGCAAATAGAGATTGTAACTAGTACGATTAACTGGTTTGTAGCAATTTAATAAATAAGAGATGCTCCATTTGTAGGATTGCGAAGGCGTAACTAGCATTTTCGGAACCATCCATCGAAGTCCAGTTTAAATCAAGGCAAGTACGGTTGTGGTAAATTACAGTTTAATTAATATTAGAATTTTTGCATGTTAAATACACAAATGTTACACGTACTCTCTCCTAGAGTTATTGAATCATTGCATCGGGATAATGGGGAGTAGCGTAGTTATCTATGATCAAAGCCCAATAGTTAATGATTGTGCGAGCTTACCCCTCTTCACACGGGGATAGGCCGGACCGTATCAATAGGATACAATTGAATCTTCCTAAACTGATCATAGGAACTGCATACTCAAATCACTGTTTATTTCATAGATGAAAAATTATTGTTTCAAATTATTTAATATTGCAAGTTTCTATTCATTATGCAAACTGTTGTTTTTCATAATTGTACTTGCTCCTTTCCTGACTGGATAACCCACCCCAATAGGTCCTATTGACGAATACGAGCTTCTGATTAATACTTACTATGACCCGGAGCTGTACCCTGCTGTGCTCCCAGATGAGGTTCCTGGAGAAGATGATGATACTTCTGCTTGATGGAGTTTTAGTTTATCTTTTTATAAAATAAATGTTATGTTAAAGTTGTGGACAAGTTTTGTATTGAACAAGTTTTATTATCGTTTAATTAAAGTTGTGGCAGTTATAAAATTCAAATGTTGTTGATTGTACCTGCAAAATGGGATTACAGCTTACTGCCGCCGTCTCATCAACGGCGCAGGCTGGGCATGATCCGAGTCGACCCAAGAAATTGGGATCGGGTCGTGACATGTTTTTAGTGGTGGCCCATGCAGGTCTTTGAACAACAACTTAGGAAAACTTAGAAACAACAAGGAACACTAGAACATCAAATTGCCACAACTTAGGACCGATATTTTATATTTTTGCTTGATTATAGACGGGTAGGATACCTTGCTTATGTTTATGTCCTAAACCTTTCCAGACCATGGCTACTAATGAGAATGACAATGCCGGAGATGAGCTGTCACCTCAACACACCCCATCACCACCCCAATTTAGTCCGGATCCTACTCCGCGACATTTGACTGATCGCCCTCATAATGCTGGAAGCGCTCAAGTTCATCAGACGACGGATCCTTCAGGCTCGAGGACTGGACTGCGGACGGAGATGCCTGTCCCACCTGCCCCGCCGCTACCAGTGAACCCCTCCGAACTCATAAGTCTGCTGCGAGAAGTGCTGGCAACTCAGAGGGCTGAAGCTGAATCTCATCGCGAGCAGAACGCGATTATGAAGGAAGGAATGGAGAACTCCTACAATGTAGCTATGGCTGCACTTGGAAGGAGAGAAGTGAACCCAGAAGAGCCTAGACCTGCTAAGGTAAGTGCCATCCTAGAGGATTAATTTTAGTAGTCTTAAGACCATTAGAATTAATTAGAGACCTTGGTTATGCTAAGGTTGGAGATATCGAGAAGTTCAAGAAGCTGGGCCCGCGACCTTTTAAGGGAACGGAAGGTATTGTCTATGCCGATGAATGGCTAGACAATATGGAACGACTTCTCAGTGTCGCTCGGCTTCCCGATGATCTCATGGTGGAAGCTGTAGGACTCCAACTGCAAGAAGTGGCTAGTACCTGGTATCGGAATGAACCCCGACTCCAGAACAGGCAGGTTGACTGGGACACCTTCAAGAAGTTGTTCCAGAGGAAATTCTTCCCAACTTCTGAGATGCGGGAGATGGAGCGACAATTCCAGAACTTGAAGCAGGGCAATATGACTGTGGGAGAGTATGCGGCAGAATTCGGCCAGCTCAGCCGATTTGCCAAGAACATGGTGGCTGATCCTGCTGATCGTGCTGAACGATTCAAGTATGGACTTAGAGAGGAGATTCGCACTCATGTGATCTCTGGTGGAGCTAAGACTTATGAGAAGATTCTGGAGGGAGCCCAAGACATAGAGAAGAGTCAACCTGGCCGCTCGAAGAGAGATTTTCCTGGAACCAACAACTTCCAGGGTAATCAGAAGAAGCCCAACAACAACAGCAACAACAACAGGCCTCAGCACCAACAGGCGAGGAACAATGATGTGGCACCTCAGAAGCAGATTCCTATCTGTAGCTACTGCAAGAGGCCGGGTTATCAGGTGAACATCTGTCGGAAGAGGCTTGGACAATGTCTGATCTGTGGGTCTACAACCCACCAAGTGAAGGACTGCCCCTCAGCGGCCAACAGAGCTGGAGGAAATCAGCAGAAAGGACCTCTGCCCACTCAGCAGCAACAATTTGGGCAACATCAGAAGACGGGGCGAGCTTTTGCCCTAATTGCAGAGGAACCAGAGCCGGAGCAGGAGCCTAATACGGATGTCATATCAGGTTACATCTATGTTCATTCTCATCCTGCATTAGCTTTATTCGACTCTGGTGCAACACACAGTTTCATAGCAACAAAGTTTATCTCTGCACACCACATAGTTACGGGCCTTAGCAAGAGGATTTGTAGGGTTATGACTGGAGGTGGACCCCTACCTATAACAGAGACCTGTAATTGCCCCATTTCAATATCTGGCCATAAGTTTGTAGCACCTTTACTGGTAATACCCTTGCCCAACTATGACATAGTCCTTGGAATGGACTGGTTGAGCAAGCAGCATGCGCTGATAGATTGTCACAGAGGATGTGTAATCTTCAGCCCACCTGGAGGGCCAGAGTTTGAAGTCTCTAGAGCTCCGGAGGTTATGGAGAGTATTGTCTACTCTATTACTGAAGAACCTGGACCACCCCATCCTATCATAGCGGAATTCATGGATGTTTTCCCTGATAGTCTTCCTGGGCTACCCCCAGATCGGGACATAGAATTCACTATTGATTTAGTCCCTGGCTCTTTCCCGATTTCTAAAGGATGTTATAGAGTCAACCCGAAGGAGGCCAAAGAGATGAAGGAGCAGATCAACGAACTGAAGTCTCTGGGATTCATTCGAGACGGGGCTTCACCCTGGGGAGCACCTGTTTTGTTTGTGCCCAAGAAGGATGGAACGGTGAGGATGTGCATCGACTACCGAGCGCTGAACAATGTCACAATCAAGAACAAGTACCCTCTGCCCCGGATCGATGACTTATTTGACCAGTTGAGTGGAGCCAAGGTGTTTTCCAAGATTGATCTCAGGTCTGGCTATCATCAGATCAAGGTCAGGAAGGAAGACATTCCCAAAACGGCATTCAACACCAAGTATGGGCAGTTCGAATTCTTGGTCATACCGTTTGGTCTGACGAATGCTCCTGCGGTGTTCATGAACCTTATGAATAAGGTTTTCCATGAATACTTAGACCAGTTTGTCGTCGTCTTTATTGATGACATACTGATCTATTCGAAGACGAAGGAGGAGCACGAAGAGCACCTCAGGAAAGTTCTGGAAACTTTGAGGAAGGAGAAGATGTACGGTAAGCTATCCAAGTGTAAATTCTTTCTAGACAAGGTGGATTTTCTTGGCCATGTTGTCACAGGAGAAGGAATTTCTATGGACCCGAAGAAGATAGCTGCTGTGGAGAAGTGGCCTACCCTAAGCTCAGTTGCTGACATCAGAAGTTTCTTGGGCTTGACGGGCTACTATCGGAAGTTCGTGAAGGACTTTGCTAGAATTGCTGAACCAATGACAAAGCTGACTCGGAAGAATGAAGAGTTCATTTGGACGGAGGACTGTCAAGCAGCGTTCGAGGAGTTGAAGAAGAGGCTCACCACTGCACCGATCCTTGCGCTACCCGCAGGATCTGGTGGTTTCACAATCTATAGTGACGCCTCAGGCAAAGGACTGGGTTGCGTTCTTCAACAACATGGAAAAGTGATTGCTTATGCATCTAGGCAATTACGGACTCATGAGAAGAACTATCCCACTCATGATCTGGAGCTTGCTGCAGTGATCTTTGCGTTGAAGCTTTGGAAACATTATCTCTATGGAGAGAGAGTGGAGATATACACAGATCATAAAAGTCTGAAGTATGTTTTCACTCAGAAAGAGTTAAACATGAGGCAAAGGAGATGGCTGGAGTTAATGAAGGACTTTGACATCGACTTGCAATACCACCCGGGTAAGGCTAATGTGGTCGCTGATGCACTTAGTCGATACCCAGTGGCGATGTTCTTAACCAAGGAGAGGCACCTGCTAGAGGACATCGAGAAGCTTGAACTGGAGATTGTACTGCCTGGACGGAAGGAGCTGGATGCTGATCCAATGTTGATGAAGTTACAAGTGAGCTCGTACCTGATGGACAAGATCAAGGAGACGCAGTTTCAAGATGAGGCACTTTGCAAGCTGAGAGATCAAGTATTAGCAGGAACACTGGAGGGTTTCTCAATCGCCAGCGATGGAGCTCTGAAGAATGGTACGAGGCTTTGTGTACCGTCTGGCGAACTAAGGAATGAGTTGATGAAGGAAGCGCATCAGTCTCAATATTCCATACATCCTGGAGCCAATAAGATGTATCGGGATATGCGCACTATTGTCTGGTGGAGTGGAATGAAGAAAGATGTCACCAGGTATGTCGCTAGATGCTTGATTTGTCAACAAGTGAAGGCTAGTAGACAAAGACCTGCAGGACTTCTACAACCACTGGACATTCCAGAATGGAAGTGGGAGCATATCACGATGGATTTCGTGTCAGGACTGCCTCGTTCCCAAGGAGGGAAGGATGCCATCTGGGTAATAGTGGACCGACTAACCAAGTCAGCTCACTTTATCCCCTTCAAAGTTGGTTTATCCACTGAGAAGTTGGCAGCATTGTACATGCGGCACATCTACCGGATTCATGGCGTACCGGTAAGCATTGTTTCTGACCGAGACACTCGTTTTACCTCACATTTTTGGAAGAGCTTGCATGACAGCTTGGGGACTCAGTTGAAGTTCAGCACGGCTTATCATCCCCAGACAGATGGGCAATCAGAGAGGACAATTCAGACACTTGAGGATATGCTGCGAGCTTGTGTCTTGGAGTTTGGAGGATCGTGGGAAGACCATCTGCACTTGGTAGAGTTTTCTTACAATAACAGCTACCAAGCCAGTATTGGAATGACCCCGTTCGAAGCTCTTTATGGACGTCGTTGCCGTACACCATTGGCATGGGACGACGTAGGTAAAAGAGTACTGCTGGGTCCAGAGATGGTGACTGACGCAGCAGAAAAGGTGAAGATAATCAGAGACAAGCTCAGGATTGCTCAAGACAGGCAGAAACACTGGGCAGACAGCGGTCGACGACCAATGGCATTTGAAGAAGGAGATAAGGTCTTCGTGAAGATTTCTCCTACCAGAGGGACAATCAGGTTTGGCAGAGCTGGGAAGCTGAGTCCCAGGTACATTGGTCCGTTCGAAGTTCTGAGCCGGATTGGAGAAGTGGCATATAGGTTAGCTCTACCAGCTAATCTAGAAGGCGTGCATAACGTCTTCCACGTTTCACAGCTCAGAGAGTATGTACCTGATGAGAACCACGTCTTGGACCATTCAGAGTTGGAGATCGGACCGAGTCTCACTATACCAGAGAAGCCAGTGGCGATCTTGGACCGAGGCGAGAAGAAGACCAGAACCTCGGTGACACCCATAGTCCGAGTGATGTGGAGGCATGATTCCCCAGGCGAATCTACCTGGGAGCGAGAAGAGGAGATGCGGGAGAAGTACCCGTACTTGTTCGAGACTTGAGGAAATTTTCTCAACCTAACTCTTTAAATTTCGAGGACGAAATTTTCTAAGGAGGAAAGGTTGTGAAACCCGTAATTTTAGTTTGCACTTTTATTTTAATTCTAATTTTTAATTTGCTAAATAAAATTTTGTTAGATTAATGTTAGCAATAAATTTTTTGAATAATGACAGAGGTTAATAATTAATTAAAATTGATAATGTTTATTCAAGTGTAAATTATTTTCCAAAATAATTAACTTGGATTTTTGTATGTTGGCCAGACCCGAACCTGATAATAAACCCAAGTTATATTCAAAAAATATTTTTTTTACAAAATTATTGAATTTTAAACTATACGTAATATTAGTTGGCCCAAAGCCAATTTATATTTTATAATGTTAAGTCCATGAACCATGACCCAATTGGCCCAAACTTAATATTAAAGTTTAGAGCCCAATTACAAGCCCTTATATTTTCTTAGTTTTTCTTAAAACCAATTTTTGGGTTGTAAGCCCAATAGAATGAGCCCAATATCCCATTGTAAGTTAACATTCATATATTAAGTTTCTTTAAGAGAGAATAGCAACATTCTCAAACTCTCTGGTGGGTTTTCATTTCGTATGTAACCGAAACTTTCGGTTTTCCTATAACCGATGTTCATTTGGCTCTTGGCTTTCCCACCGGTGACCGCCGGGTTTCCCGCTGCCAACGGCCGGCCGCCGGCCTTCCCCACTCCGGTAACCCTCATTTTTGCTACTCCTATTTAAACCCTCCTCCTTCTCCACTCTTCCCCACACCATCTTTTCTCCAAATCTCTGAGAAAACCCTTTTCCGGCGAGTTTCCCGGCGATCCCAAGTTTCCAGACCCGATCCGAGCTTCCCTCGGTCAGATCGGGCCGCCCCTTCTCGGCGCACCTCCCCGGGCCGCTCGACCCGATCCGCGCCCTTCCCGTGACCGCCGGCGAACCCGCACGGCCCCCGTCCCCGTTCACGCCGACGATCCCGCGCCCGCGTCCCCGCCGCCGTCCCCTGGCCGGCGCCCACCCCCGGCTACCTGCTGCCCCGTTGGCGTTTCCCGGTGACGCTGTCTATTTTCGGTTCTGACCCGTTTCTATTCCGAGCTCCAATTTCGATTTCGGTACACTCTGACTCTATACTCTTTAATTGTCGATGATGAATTCTCTGGTCCGAATCCTGCGGGATCTCGATTTTTCGACAACGTAATTTCTACGTTGCAATTTCAGTTTTTCCGAAGTTTCCGGAAACACTTGCTGTGGTTTTTCAGTTCTGAATCAGAACAATGTTCTGAGATTTCTTGGGTTTTCCGAGAAGTTTTGGAACAATTTGGGTTTCTAGCTCTGTGTTGGAGTTTGGTTAATGTTCTTGAGTTTTCTTAAGTTTCCTTAGGAATTTTTGGTGTGGGAATGTTCTGTTGGTTGATAGTTATGTTAATGGTTCTCTTTAGCTCTGTTGTGTGTTCTGTTGGAATTTTGGAAAGTTGGTTTTTGATATTTGAGTTCGGATTTTTTTTTCAGTATTAGTTGGCTTGGGAATATATATATATTATGGTGGGTTTCGGGAGTTATTTTGCAGGTATCGGACGCGTTCCCAGTTTTTGGGTTATCCCGAAAACAGAGGGAATGCTGCCGAAATTTTCGGAAAATTTATTAAAGGATTTTTAAAATGATTTATCGGGTTAAATATTATTTTTATAATATTTTGGGCGATGACCTTAACGGTCACTGGGCCCTAGCGAAATGCAAACGCACCGGTTCGACCGGACGTTGAGGCAGAGTAGCTAAACGTGAAGAATGGACCAGAGTCTGAGACTCACAATTTTCTATAATTTTAAATTAGGAATTTTAGATTTTCCTGTTATTT
The DNA here is from genome assembly GCA_029216955.1 of Iris pallida. Classification (NCBI taxonomy): domain Eukaryota; kingdom Viridiplantae; phylum Streptophyta; class Magnoliopsida; order Asparagales; family Iridaceae; genus Iris; species Iris pallida. The sequence goes on from JANAVB010009198.1 coordinate 1,797,672, forward strand.
AATTTTGAGACTAACAATAATTTTTGTCTTATTTAAATTCATGTAAATCGGTTTGTAAGGGCATAAGCCCAATTACTTTTCGTACTGTGAAAAATGTAATAACTTAGGATTAATTTACTTTCTTTTCTGGATGATTGTAGAGCAACGTAAATAGTAGAATAAATAGCTATATTTATATAAATAATAGAAATTAGTGATTTTCTCACTAAATAAATAAATATTAATTTTATGTATAAAATACAAGTTCTAACAATTTAAAATGGTAAATGCAAGTTTTCCAAAAAGTTTTACATTAAAGTTTTCTTGAAAATCGTAATCAAATTGATAAATTATTTTATAATTAGAATGAAAAGAATAAAATTTATTAGGAAAGGCAAATAGAGATTGTAACTAGTACGATTAGCTGGTTTGTAGCAATTTAATAAATAAGAGATGCTCCATTTGTAGGATTGCGAAGGCGTAACTAGCATTTTCGGAACCATCCATCGAAGTCCAGTTTAAATCAAGGCAAGTACGGTTGTGGTAAATTACAGTTTAATTAATATTAGAATTTTTGCATGTTAAATACACAAATGTTACACGTACTCTCTCCTAGAGTTATTGAATCATTGCATCGGGATAATGGAGAGTAGCGTAGTTATCTATGATCAAAGCCCAATAGTTAATGATTGTGCGAGCTTACCCCTCTTCACACGGGGATAGGCCGGACCGTATCAATAGGATACAATTGAATCTTCCTAAACTGATCATAGGAACTGCATACTCAAATCACTGTTTATTTCATAGATGAAAAATTATTGTTTCAAATTATTTAATATTGCAAGTTTCTATTCATTATGCAAACTGTTGTTTTTCATAATTGTACTTGCTCCTTTCCTGACTGGATAACCCACCCCAATAGGTCCTATTGACGAATACGAGCTTCTGATTAATACTTACTATGACCCGGAGCTGTACCCTGCTGTGCTCCCAGATGAGGTTCCTGGAGAAGATGATGATACTTCTGCTTGATGGAGTTTTAGTTTATCTTTTTATAAAATAAATGTTATGTTAAAGTTGTGGACAAGTTTTGTATTGAACAAGTTTTATTATCGTTTAATTAAAGTTGTGGCAGTTATAAAATTCAAATGTTGTTGATTGTACCTGCAAAATGGGATTACAGCTTACTGCCGCCGTCTCATCAACGGCGCAGGCTGGGCATGATCCGAGTCGACCCAAGAAATTGGGATCGGGTCGTGACACATTTTCAAAGCTTCACGGCGGAACCGTTCAATAAAGCTCTCAGCAGTTTCATTATGTTTCTGTTTAATTTTGTTGAGAGCTGACATAGTCATGTCATTGAATCCTTCATAGAATCGTTCCAGAAAGATTTGCTTGAGACCTGAGAAAGAAGTGATACAACCATCGGGCAAACTTCTGTACCAGTCGTATGCTACGCCGGCTAAACAACCGACGAACACTCTGGTAAGAAGAGCGTCATTTGGCTGGAGTTGAACGGTCATTACCTCAAAATGATTGATGAATTGACTAGGAGAAGTACTGCCATCGAACAAAGAGATTGTTGGGATCTTGTACTTCGGTGGGAACGAGACTTCCTTCCATTCAACTGAATAGGGCTGCTTGATCCCCAATCTTTGCAAGTTGTCTTTCTCTTTGAAAGCTTCGAACTGGGTTCGCAAGAGTTTGACAGCTTCATTGGCGTCTTCTGATGACGAAGAAGGAGCAGGTTGAGTTAGAGTGGTAGGAGGAGGAACAGCATTGTAAGCACTACCCCCCAGCTCCGGACTGACTAGGTGTAGTTTGAACTTGTACTTGTACAGGAGGCATTTGAGGAGACACTACCCCCAGCCCAGTATTAGCAGGTACTGAAGATGCTATGATCTCTGGACTCATAGTAGGTACAGTTGGTGGTGTAGCATGTTGTGCCATAATAATGGAATGCATACTAGCAACCATTTCAGCCATAGTTTTTAGTTTGTCTTCAAGTGCAGCAATTCGCTGTTCTTGATTTATAGAAGTTGAAGCATCTGGATCATCAGTGACAACATAAGCTGTCACTTCTCTTGGTACAGTGGAAGACACTGTCTGTTCAGAGCTTTCGCTGTATGCATCATAGTCTGAAGAAAAATAACCTGAAGGGTTTTGAGGAAGATTCTTTTGACCGATTGTATCTCGGCTTCGAGAACGAGTATGTCGAAATACTCCTTCAGAAGATTCTTGGAGTAATTCTAAATACAGCTGGCTTGGCTTACGAGGCTTGCCATGCTTAGAGCATCTTCTACCCCCAGTGTCTCGGGAGGTCATGTTGACAGAAGCATACAAGACTTCATCTTCCTCTGACACAGGTTCAGATTTAGCAAAAGTCAGACGATCGAAGACAGATCGTTTTATTGTTTGACAACAACATTGAATGATGACTTTATGATTGCAATGATGATCAGATGGTTGAGATGGAGGTGTTGAGACATTGTCCCGTTTTTGTCTAAGATGTTCTCGAAGATCGGGAATGACCGGATGAGGAAAACTCTGAGGGATCTATTCTTTGATAACATTCGAAACATGATTTCGATTCTTCAAATATTTAGTCCCTTGAGTATATAGGGAAGTGCTCACTTCATTGGCATAAGTGTCGGGATTTTTGACCCTGGAGAGTTGTTTCTGATGATGTTTGGTCTTTGGCATTGGCTGTTTGCGTTTTACCGAAGTGGGTCTATTGAGGTAAGTTCTGAGATCAACAAATTCACCCCCAGGGGTTTCTGTCTAAGACACTAACAGTTTTCCCTGTCTGGAACGGGAAATCTTGAGAGTCGGGAGGTCTTGGAATTCTGCTACCGGGGTAGGCAGAATACCTCTTTGGTCAGTACAAGTTCTCTTGTCATAAAGGAAAGAAGAATCCTTATTTGAAAGAGTTCTAGTACTGATTGGTGCTAAGGCACATTCAGATTGATCTTTTTCGGTAAAAACTGACGAAGATTGAGAAAAGACCAAAGGGCCTTTTCCTTTGTTTTGTGACGAAGGGTTAGCTAAAGAGTGTTTCCCTCTGTTGTCTTCCAAGTCATGAGACAAGGAAGTTTGAGAAAAGACCAACGGGCCTTTTCCTTTATTTTGAGGAAGAAGAGGAATAGCCAAAGGACTACCCCCAGTGGATTGCGCAGGAGCAACAGTGTGTTTAGGAAGAGGAGCAGAGCCTTTTCCCTTGTTATGAGAAGAAGAGAGTTTAGCCAAAAGACTGTCACTCTTGGATTGCACAGGAATGCTTTGCGCATGAGTTGATGGTACACTGGTTCTGGCCACCGAGACTGTGGTTTGCGCATCAGGAGTTCTTGCCACAGAATGCTTAGGTTGCACTTTGGTTGCTGGAATGTTGGTTTGTGCAGGAAGTTTAGCAGCCAATTGCGCCAGAGGCATAGGAGTTTTATACTTAGCCATGGTAGCATATGAAGTCTTTTGTGTATTGGCCATAGCAGACTGCACAGCTGTAGCAGAGACAGATTGTGCACTGGGCTTGGTGACAGAAGCTTTGGACTGCGCAGCAGACTTGCTAGCAGATTGCGCAGAAGACTTGCTGGCAGCATTAACAGAATGCGCAGCAGTCTTTGGGACCCACACTGGGCGCACTTTGCTTGTGGCAGCAGTGGTTGCAGTGCGAGGAGTGGTCTTGGAGTTGATCATAGATTCGTAGGCTGTCTGGTTGATCTTCACAACCAGTATCTTCTGTATCTTTCCGATAGACGCTACGTCACATTGAGTTGTCACTTCCTCATCGGAGGAGAAAGTCGTCCCCAGCAGAGTCGCCATTTTGTTTGCAAAAACAAAAGTTGAAGAACTTTATTGATACAAACTTTGTAAAAGATTACAATTTGAATTCTGGGAATGGTACAACTTTAGGAATCCAATCTAGAAGACGATTGCTTTATCCCTTGGACGATGTGAACTCTGAAGACGAAGCCTCTGAAGTTGAAGACAACTCTGGAATTGAAGGCAAAAAGCCTCGAAAGTGGAAGGCAAAAGCCTCGGAAGAATGCAGCAGCACTTGGGCAAGAACTCCTGAACTCTCTGATCTCTGATTATTGATTCGTGATCCCCTTGAATGGAGACTTGAAACTCAATTTATAGAGTTCTGAGAAATAACTAACTTTTAGTTATTCTGGACTGCGCATGATGGATTGCGCAGCAATTGGTTTGCGCAGCAATGGACTGCGCAGGCAGTTACTGGATCATGGGCTAACTGTCTTGGACACATGGCATCATTTGATTGAAATGCGCATGATCATGCACAGGCAGTTGCCACGAAATGAGTAATTGATGGCATGAATGCCACGTGTATTTTGTCATTTGTACTGATAGAACGCGCACATTGAATTGCGCAGGCTTTGGATTGCGCCAACTTAATTTGCGCTGGAAATGGATTGCGCCAACACAGATTGCGCCAACATGGATTGCGCTGCCAGCTGTCCTCGAGCGCCGTACTGCACGATTAAACGAACGGCCGCCTCGATCTCCGTGCTATCAGTTGTCAGAAGATTTGATTTGTGTCAGGTAATGATGGTGATTTGCCACGTCAGCCTGCGCACTTGAAAGTGTGCGCAATCTATCCTGCGCAATCTGAAGGATGCGCAATATGATGTCTGCGCAGTTCATCTGAAAGTTGTATTTCTTGATTTTCTGACTTTGTAGATGTGTGCAACTTGATTTTTTAGGACATATAGTAGGTACTGAAAGTAATACAACATGTGAAGATTTAACTTACTACCTCAAGGATCAGTATTTTAACAGGGTTAATATATGTTCTAGCATTAAAAGATAGTAAATGAATTTGTAGATATACTTGCCTCGAGCAAAGCAAAAATACTAGTACGAAGATATAGATGCCTGGTGTCCAGTCAATAATGATATACAAACTCAGTTCTAAGCTATGTTCAATATTACACTAGTGGTGTGACACGACTCCTAACTGGACACTAACTAAGTGGGGACCTAGCATAAAAGTCTAATGTGGAGTGACACTATATCCAGACTAATTTTCTAGGGTCTTTACACTAGTGCGGGGTGAGGTCCAATACGACTAAAACACAAAACAACATAAAAAGTTGCAAGTCGTAATTATTCAATAATTAAATCTACTGTACACTATATTCCAATAATTTTTGAGATAGACAAAATGCTTAAATATATATAAAATAAATTACCAAAATGATCCTTGTTAATTATAGAAATTTATACTAATTTTTTTGGGATTTATAAAACTTCATAAATATTTATTAAAAATCAACAAACACATGTATCCTGAAAATGAGTTCTGTTTTCCCATTTTTATAAAATACCAAAAGTACTCATTAAATACTGGAAAAATTATAATAAATTAGCTAAATTAACATAGTATTTAAATATAATTTTTCCCAGATTTTTACAGCAATTAAAATATATATAAAAATTCAAAACCAGAAAGTAACAATTTATGAAAAAATAATTAATTATAAATTAAGGATAATACATAATCAAAATCTACAGATGTTGTCGGATGATAAAATAAATATCACCAACGTGTCCAGAACGGTCAAATCAGCTAGGATAGCCTACCCATAAGTCCAATTTGGACACAGGAGCAAAACGATAATTTCGGGTCAAAATGATGTCCGCCGTTGGACACACTTTGCACCGAAAAGCGTGTCCGAATAGAAGTCTACAAAATCTAGCAAATTATATGTCCACGAATCCAGAATGATGATACGAACCCAACGGTATGTCCAAAATAGGATTCCGATGTGCCGATCTCAAAATGATACGTTGACGCGGACACTTGGTATCCGGTTTGCACGAAAATGCGTGCCGGAGCAAACGTCTTCAAAACTCAGCAAATTATATGTCAACGAGTCCAGAATGACGATACGAACTCAACGGTATATCCGAAATGGGATTCCGATGAGCCGATCTCAAAGTGACCCGTTGACTCGAAAAGTGGGACCCACTTTGTACCGAAATACGTGCCAGGGCCCACGTTCTCCAAATCAAGCAAATTATATATGAAAACATGCCAGAACAACGCCACGAGTCTACTGGTGGTGTCAGAAATTGAATCCGGAGTCCCGGGTTCAAAAATAGAATTTAACAAGTACAAATTAAAGAATTCGAACGGCCAACTTTGGCGTCGAATTCGACCGACCAAACGTGCTTATAATGAAACGAAACCTAAAGGAGATAGGAAGATGGTTATACCAGCTGCGTACAGGAACTGGTAGCACGCCAACCGAAGCTACGACGGCGAAGTTACGAGCTGACGAAGTCGGCTCCACAAAACTGTCCAAAAATAGTTCAATTTAAAACGTCAACTTGGTGGCCAATTTTGAGGTATCAAACGACGAAATTAACGGACGAAAATTGAGGGGAGTTAAGATGGATATACCGAGATTGCGACGGAGCATGGAGTTCACCGATCCAACGGTCGGATCTCCCAGAAAATCCGTACGAAGTTGCTGCGACGGAGCGCCATTTCCGAGTTCAAAACTCGCGCGCGCCGACGGGATTCCGTTCAAAACGCACGAATAGTGTGTTCCACACGTCGGGGAGGATGGTGGTGGCTAGGGAGTGATCGTCGGGGGGTCGCGCGCCGGTGGGGGTGTCGCCGGTGCACATGCAACTGCTGCCGCGGCTTGCTGTACGCGGGGGCTGCGCGATGACAGGCCAGGCGGGGCCACGACGAGCGGCACGGTCGCCGGCGGTGGCGGAGGCCCGGTGGCGTGCGGTGGTGGGGGTGTTGGTGATGATGGTGTGGTGGTTAATGGTGGTGGAGATGGTTAATGGTGATGTTGATGGAGTTTGATGATGGGGATAATGGTGATGACAGAGTGGAGGATGATGGTGTTGCTCATGGTGGTGGTGGTGGTGTACGTGAGGGTGAGCTCGGGAGGGGGTCGGCCATGGGGAGGAAGGGTGCTGTGGTGGTGTTGGTGTAGTATAATAAAAGAGGGAGAGAGAGATGCATGTATGTGTGTGTTTGTATATAATATATAGAAGAGAGAGAGATAGATATAGATATTAATTTGAGAGAGAGAGAGAGTAGAGAAAATATGGAGAGAGGGAATAGTAGGTCGGTCCAAGGGGGGTTCGGCTGTGAGCTGGTGTGTGGGGATGGTGAGGTGTGTTTGTTTGTAAATAATTGAAGAGAGAGAGAGGTAGATATATATATATATATATATATATATATATATATATATATATATATATATATATATATATATATATATATATATTTTTATATATATATATAAAAAAAAAATATATATATATATATATATATATATATATATATATATATATATATATATATATGTAACACCCTGTTTCTGAAAATTGGGGATTTTTGAAAATTTATTATTTTTATTATTTATTAGTGGTATTTTAGTCATGGTGTGATTTTCTGGTGAATTTAGTTAAGTTAAACCATTTCTAAAGTCATGCTAAGTCATGACTTATGATTTTGTGACTTTGTTAGTAAACCTTAGTGTAAACCCTAGTTTCTCTAACCTAGAAGTTGCCATGACCATGAGAACTTGACCATAGGCTTAGAATATCATTTTAGTGATTTTTAGCCTAAGGGGTATTTTGGTAATTTTCTAGGAATTAAGTAGGATTAGTGAGATTTTACTATTCATGGACTTTTGATTAGTGACTTGATAATCCCTAACCTAGTTACCCTAATCAATAGGTTAAACCCTAACCTAGAATGACTAAGAGGATTAGATATTCATGGTAGTCAAAGCTATACAAATATCTAGATATTTACTTATTGATATTTTGCTTGATTTATGCAAAATATCTTAAACCTTTACAAAAGTCCTTCCCTTAGCTTGTAAGCAAGCCAAGGACAACCCCCCCATGCCTTGGCCATGCCATGGCCGGCCAAGACACCCCCCCTTGGCATGACCCCCTTCCTATATATTTTGATAAATTCATTGCATTGCATTGAATTAAATTCATGAAAAATACCCTTTACTTCAAAATTTCATATCTCACTCTTTAGAGGTCCAAATCACCTCTAGTTTCTTGCATTGGGTTCCTACAACCTAGAGGGTGCTAAGGGAGGCTAGCAAGTTGGACACAAGGACTTGGACACACCCATAAGTGGACTTGGACACCCCCCCTCATTTATTGAGTTTTCAATGATTTTGCACATATAGGTAAATGTCTCTAAACCATATTAATATTGTAATTTTTCTTCATAAATGCATGCATATAGGTGTATACTAGCTGTGGGTAAAGTTTGGTGGAATCTAGGAATTGTTTGGTGTCGTGTCGGACACGTATCCTAATTTAATTTCATTGTATTTTAAGGTTTTTAGCTCACTGTCACATTGATATTTACACACTGTTTTGTAGAACTTTTGAACCAAAACCTAACCTAGCTAACCCTAAACCTAACCCTAAAACACTGAGCACAAATTGGGTTGTGTCGTGTCCAAAATCTGGACACGAAGCTCTCAGTTTCAACACTGTCTGGACACTGCACAGTACACAAAATGTGCCCTGCTACCACAGTGTCCAAACACACTCTACACGCCACTTGGACACGTCAAAATTGACATACGACACGGGGCATTGACTGACAGGTCATCCCCAAAATTTGGGATGACCTCGAGTCGTGTCGGACACGGAATCGACCCTCAAAGGGTCATTCAGTACACTGTGTGCACACACGAACCCCCAACTTCGAGCGTGTCGTGTCCACTGTACACGACACGTGGACACCTCGTGGACACATGAACATGAAGCCTATACTTAGGCGAACACTTTGGATACAGTCTCATGGTGTGTCGTGTCCCGTGTCGCGAACACGAGACACGGGAAAACCCTCCAACATAGTCTGAAACACGTTATTAGGGTTTCGGATACGTGTCTCGTGTCCACCCTACACGACACGTGGACACGTATCAGGGCCATGGACACGTACCCTAGACCTAGGCGCACCTTCGGGCACGAGCACGAGGCCTGTGTCGTGTCGTGTCGTGTCCTAGAATGATTTAGGTTTTTCACTGATACGTGTGTGTCAGTATAAATTCCAGTTTACCCGTGTGACTTTAGACTCTCATGGACACGCCGTGTCGTGTCGTGACACCGTGTCAGGACACTAGGACCCTAGTCTAACCTAGGGGCTTCAATTACCAACCAATATTAGGTTGTCTTAGTTTGGTTTAGGTGTAGTTTGAGCTAACCTAAGATCGATGGTTACTGTCCCAATTTCCAGTTTCCAGTTTATTTCCCAGTTTTGAAAAAAATTGAATTTTGAATGCTTTTAAATTATGATTTTCACATATAATGCTATGTTATTATTAGGTTAACATGTTGTATATATATTGGTGTGTGTGTGGGTCAATTTTGGGCTCAATTGGTTTAGTATTCATGTGTTTTCACACATGTGTTGAGAGGGGGGGTTATTGTGAACTGTTTAGTGTTTTGTGTGTGTGTGTGTGGTTTCAGTGAACTGAAACAGGGTTCAGTTGACCCTTAACCCTCACCCATAACCCTAATAGCCCTAACCCTAGTTCTAACCCCACTTCCTAACCCTAATTTCTATAATCCTCATTTCCCTTCCCTCTCTCTCTATGTATATGTATATATATATGTGTTATATATATATATATATATATATATATATATATATATATATATATATATATATATATATATATATGAGTTATATATCTATGAGGATATAGGGGGAATATAAGTATGTATATATGGGTTACACAAATGTGTATCATATATATATTGGTCATGTATATAGGTGACTATATATAGGTGGTATATGTATAGTAGACTTATGTGTCTATATTATATATAGATATATATACCTACATGTGTTAATGCCTCAGTTATCATAGCCTATGGCCTATAGCCCATGACCCATAAGTCTGGACTTGACCTTAGGTCAAACTTGACCTAATCAACCCAGTTTGACTTGAACTAACCTAGAATGACTAGTTTGACTAAACCCTAACTAGTAGACCTAGGTTGACTAGCAAGTTGACCAATGTTGACCATTGTTGACCAAAGTCAACTATAGGTCAACCTTGACCTAGAAATGACCTAATTGATCTATAAATGACTTAGATGGTCTTAGAAGGACTAGCTGACTAAGTTTGACTAAACCTTAGCCTAATGACTAGTTGGTTTAGGTTTAACCTATATGAGTAAATAGTAACCTAAGTTATATGGGTAGTCCTATGTAAATTAAGATATGTATGGGGTTAAGTGGAATACTTAGAGTTGAGTCATGACTTGAGTTGGAGAATGGGATTAGCTTGATTACAGGATTAAGGTTGGTATTGTGCTATATATATATTTTGTATGATATACCTTGTATAGGAGATTGGTTATGCCTTAGCTTTGTGGTATAGAATCCTTGGTATCCAAAGACATGTTAGCCTTATAGAGTTTGAGTTAGAGTTGGCCATTGACCTAATTATCTTACAGGCTAGTATATGATTAACCAAAACCTTAGTTGGTCTAAGTTTGACCTAGACTTGACCCAGATTGATCATATTGACTAGTATTTGACTAGTTTGATTAGAGTGTTGACCAGGAGTTGACTTTAACCTAGATTTGACTAACCTTGACTTGTTTGACCTTGTTTGACCTTGTTTGACTCTATTTGACTTAGTTTGATTCCCTGTGACCTAATATGATTTGATTTGACTTAGATTGACTGTAGAGTTGACCAAGTTTGACTTTGACCTAGATTGGCTTAGAATTCATATAGATTGCATTGTAGATTTCATTTACCTTCATTTTGAACATGTCATAACTGTATTACTCTATTTTAGGACATTGTGACCCTGGTACAGACATCTGATATTACACTACTCTTTCCAGAGTGTCAGGCGAGTACATTCTCTGATAGTTCTTTCATTACTTGTCATTTACTGTATTCAGTTCTAGTTAGCTATATGTGATTCTCTGTACAAACACGATTAGTACTGCTGGATCCATTACATGCGACACTCATTTATTCATGTCTGGCCTCTATTTCTGGAACCACTACTGGAACCACCTACTGGAATCACTACTGGCATCACCCTACTGGAATCATTTCTGGAATCATTGGCTGGACTCATACTGGTTGTAGTGTTGGATTATGGATTCATTTGTGGGCGGGGAAATACTTGAGTAGACATGTGAACATACCTAAAATCTGGAACCACCTCCCTTGGAACTATTCTGGAATGCTAGCCATCCCACACTTGGCCGAGTGTGCGATGTGCCTGATTACCCCTAGCCGTTTACATGTTGATCTCAGTATTTTAAAACACACTGTTAGAGTATAGTCTGGACTTACCCTGGAATCATGGATCACTTCTGGACTCATTTTTACTGGACTCATCTTGTACTGGAATTATCTAGTATTGGATTATATGGACTGGACTCACACTGGGATTACATTTTATACTGTCTGGACTTATACCATGTTATTCTAGTTCAGCTAGTTTACTACAGTCTTCTTTGCCATGTTTTCTTCTCTTGTTAGTTACTTTACTTTCTTTGTACCCTCACTGTTTCTCTACATCATTATCTGTATAAAACTGCCATGCTCATCTGTATAACTGTCTAAAAATTGCTTTATAGTCTTTGTCATTTACTTGGGATTTCTAGATGAGATGTGCTCGTTCCTGTCCTGATTGGACCTGTTGAAAATATTACAGATGATACTCCTGACGACACATGCCCTACTTACCATGGACCTGGCGAGGGATTAGCTACCTTTGGTTCCGACTCTCAGGAGTGATTCAGGAGTTAGCTAGTAGACTTACTTAGCTTTCATGTTTTGAGCTTGTTGTATTAAACTTGAGATATTGAGTTGTATTAGAGTTTGTTTGAGACATTGTTGTTATTATTTTAGTAGTTTAATTTCTGTTGTTGTTAGTTGGTATCTAGATTTCTGTGTTATCTTATCGTGCTTAGACTGTGATTGAGTATATCATATCTTTTACTTGTCCGCCCTTCGGAGTTGAGATCTTGGCAAGTACATTATATACACTGCATGAGATTAGTTAGCAACCTAGGACAGCGTTCTACCGCCGACACTGCGGCGTAGGCTGGACGTACCCACTTCTCGTGCCCCTACACAGGGTGCGGGTCGTGACACGTTTTTAGTGGTGGCCCATGCAGGTCGAGTTTATGTAGTGGTATTCGAACTAGAGTATCACTACAGCCTGCGATAGGATTTGATAATAGGCTTAGAGAGAGGATACTCAATCACAACTAGGAAATTTCCAAGGATTTGAATCTACTGACTTTTGTTCAAATCTGTATAATCTATTTCATATTGTCCTTCTTGATACTATCATCCTTGTACCTTACTTTGAATACTTGACCCGATTGGTTAAGGATCTTGGACTATGTATCTTCTTTCATCATTTCCACCCTTACTTATATCTTATGCTATAAATTTATCCTTAAGTTTTACAAGCTTATCCTTTTCAAGCTTGATCATGATATATTTTATTGGGTATACACCCACTAACATATTATCTAATCAGAACCGGCGCATGATGGTCTGATCAACCTATTGCGTTTTGGTTCGCTTTTTTTTTTCATATATTAATCTACGTGGATGAAGACATAGTTAAACTTGCCTTAGAATCTTATCCGCAACAGCCTTGACAATTCTCCTTGGAATTATTTTATCGCCTATGAACCTCGTATTCATATCCAGTTGGATTAAATTTAATCATGACCTGGATCTTCATCATTGGATGTTCGTGCTCATACTTGATTTCATTGATTTCCCATCTTGCCCAATCTCGATTTATCCTGAAATTGATCAACTTAGATCGTGTCAAGACAAAAATCTATTTGTGATTGTTTGTACCTAAACTTTCAATTTTCTTTTTATGGAAGGGTAACTTTAATGATTTTTCACTTGTTAATGACCTATTTTCATATAGGATGGTAGACGACCCTATAGCCTTCATGATTGTTGTTTTCTTATCTTCCCAATTAGGACACTTTAGATTGCTTGTACGTTTTGATACCATAGGACAGTATTGATCTAGAATGACTAGTGTACCTAGATGAGACCACAGACTGTTCCATTTAACCTGTTCCCCTGGTACTACTATTGCATCACAACTTCTGGTTTAAATTTAGGCCATTGACCATTCCCACTCTAATTATGATCATCATAGGCACATTACCATGACTTTTAAATTAGGAGCACAAGACTAGTTGTTTTACAAAACCAATTTCACAGGCATGACCTAGACTTGACAACCTACACCCATGACCTTAGTGTCCCACTCAGGCATACCATTGTGTGCTTCATTTGCTTAGTACGATTTTCCTGATCCGAGACTCCATCCTGATTTACCCCATGGAGTTATTTTTGGCTTCGATTTGAATTAAGGACACCTTATGACCTAAAACTGCCAGCCAATTCTTGGACATGATCCAGTATAGGTCTACTACCCATATTTTGCTTGTTGACCTTGTATGTTGCCTAGGTAGTGGCTTCGTCCTTGATTGTTGGAGGTTTGACCTAGAAGGAGTACGACCATCTAAATTTCGAGGACGAAATTATTTTAAGGTGGGTAGACTTGTAACACCCTGTTTCTGAAAATTGGGGATTTTTGAAAATTTATTATTTTTATTATTTATTAGTGGTATTTTAGTCATGGTGTGATTTTCTGGTGAATTTAGTTAAGTTAAACCATTTCTAAAGTCATGCTAAGTCATGACTTATGACTTTGTGACTTTGTTAGTAAACCTTAGTGTAAACCCTAGTTTCTCTAACCTAGAAGTTGCCATGACCATGAGAACTTGACCATAGGCTTAGAATATCATTTTAGTGATTTTTAGCCTAAGGGGTATTTTGGTAATTTTCTAGAAATTAAGTAGGATTAGTGAGATTTTACTATTCATGGACTTTTGATTAGTGACTTGATAATCCCTAACCTAGTTACCCTAATCAATAGGTTAAACCCTAACCTAGAATGACTAAGAGGATTAGATATTCATGGTAGTCAAAGCTATACAAATATCTAGATATTTACTTATTGATATTTTGCTTGATTTATGCAAAATATCTTAAACCTTTACAAAAGTCCTTCCCTTAGCTTGTAAGCAAGCCAAGGACAACCCCCCCCATGCCTTGGCCATGCCATGGCCGGCCAAGACACCCCCCCCCCCTTGGCATGACCCCCTTCCTATATATTTTGATAAATTCATTGCATTGCATTGAATTAAATTCATGAAAAATACCCTTTACTTCAAAATTTCATATCTCACTCTTTAGAGGTCCAAATCACCTCTAGTTTCTTGCATTGGGTTCCTACAACCTAGAGGGTGCTAAGGGAGGCTAGCAAGTTGGACACAAGGACTTGGACACACCCATAAGTGGACTTGGACACCCCCCTCATTTATTGAGTTTTCAAGGATTTTGCACATATAGGTAAATGTCTCTAAACCATATTAATATTGTAATTTTTCTTCATAAATGCATGCATATAGGTGTATACTAGCTGTGGGTAAAGTTTGGTGGAATCTAGGAATTGTTTGGTGTCGTGTCGGACACGTATCCTAATTTAATTTCATTGTATTTTAAGGTTTTTAGCTCACTGTCACATTGATATTTACACACTGTTTTGTAGAACTTTTGAACCAAAACCTAGCCTAGCTAACCCTAAACCTAACCCTAAAACAGTGAGCACAAATTGGGTTGTGTCGTGTCCAAAATCTGGACACGAAGCTCTCAGTTTCAACACTGTCTGGACACTGCACAGTACACAAAATGTGCCCTGCTACCACAGTGTCCAAACACACTCTACACGCCACTTGGACACGTCAAAATTGACACACGACATGGGGCATTGACTGACAGGTCATCCCCAAAATTTGGGATGACCTTGAGTCGTGTCGGACACGGAATCGACCCTCAAAGGGTCATTCAGTACACTGTGTGCACACACGAACCCCCAACTTCGAGCGTGTCGTGTCCACTGTACATGACACGTGGATACCTCGTGGACACATGAACACGAAGCCTATACTTAGGCGAACACTTTGGACACAGTCTCATGGTGTGTCGTGTCCCGTGTCGCGAACACGAGACACGGGAAAACCCTCCAACACAGTCTGAAACACGTTATTAGGGTTTCGGATACGTGTCTCGTGTCCACCCTACACGACACGTAGACACGTATCAGGGCCATGGACACGTACCCTAGACCTAGGCGCACCTTCGGGCACGAGCACGAGGCCTGTGTCGTGTCGTGTCGTATCCTAGAACGATTTAGGTTTTTCACTGATACGTGTGTGTCAGTATAAATTCCAGTTTACCCGTGTGACTTTAGACTCTCGTGGACACGCCGTGTCGTATCGTGACACCGTGTCAGGACACTAGGACCCTAGTCTAACCTAGGGGCTTCAATTACCAACCAATATTAGGTTGTCTTAGTTTGGTTTAGGTGTAGTTTGAGCTAACCTAAGATCGATGGTTACTGTCCCAATTTCCAGTTTCCAGTTTATTTCCCAGTTTTGAAAAAAATCAAATTTTGAATGCTTTTAAATTATGATTTTCACATATAATGCTATGTTATTATTAGGTTAACATGTTGTATATATTGGTGTGTGTGTGGGTCAATTTTGGGCTCAATTGGTTTAGTATTCATGTGTTTTCACACATGTGTTGAGAGGGGGGGTTATTGTGAACTGTTTAGTGTTTTGTGTGTGTGTGTGTGGTTTCAGTGAACTGAAACAGGGTTCAGTTGACCCTTAACCCTCACCCATAACCCTAATAGCCCTAACCCTAGTTCTAACCCCACTTCCTAACCCTAATTTCTATAATCCTCATTTCCCTTCCCTCTCTCTCTATGTATATGTATATATATATGTGTGTTATATATATATATTTGGTTATATATATATATATATATATATATATATATATATATATATATATATATATATGAGTTATATATCTATGAGGATATATAGGGGGAATATAAGTATGTATATATGGGTTACACAAATGGGTATCATATATATATTGGTCATGTATATAGGTGACTATATATAGGTGGTATATGTATAGTAGACTTATGTGTCTATATTATATATAGATATATATACCTACATGTGTTAATGCCTCAGTTATCATAGCCTATGGCCTATAGCCCATGACCCATAAGTCTGGACTTGACCTAATCAACCCAGTTTGACTTGAACTAACCTAGAATGACTAGTTTGACTAAACCCTAACTAGTAGACCTAGGTTGACTAGCAAGTTGACCAATGTTGACCATTGTTGACCAAAGTCAACTATAGGTCAACCTTGACCTAGAAATGACCTAATTGATCTATAAATGACTTAGATGGTCTTAGAAGGACTAGCTGACTAAGTTTGACTAAACCTTAGCCTAATGACTAGTTGGTTTAGGTTTAACCTATATGAGTAAATAGTAACCTAAGTTATATGGGTAGTCCTATGTAAATTAAGATATGTATGGGGTTAAGTGGAATACTTAGAGTTGAGTCATGACTTGAGTTGGAGAATGGGATTAGCTTGATTACAGGATTAAGGTTGGTATTGTGCTATATATATATTTTGTATGATATACCTTGTATAGGAGATTGGTTATGCCTTAGCTTTGTGGTATAGAATCCTTGGTATCCAAAGACATGTTAGCCTTATAGAGTTTGAGTTAGAGTTGGCCATTGACCTAATTATCTTACAGGCTAGTATATGATTAACCAAAACCTTAGTTGGTCTAAGTTTGACCTAGACTTGACCCAGATTGATCATATTGACTAGTATTTGACTAGTTTGATTAGAGTGTTGACCAGGAGTTGACTTTAACCTAGATTTGACTAACCTTGACTTGTTTGACCTTGTTTGACTCTATTTGACTTAGTTTGATTCCCTGTGACCTAATATGATTTGATTTGACTTAGATTGACTGTAGAGTTGACCAAGTTTGACTTTGACCTAGATTGGCTTAGAATTCATATAAATTGCATTGTAGATTTCATTTACCTTCATTTTGAACATGTCATAACTGTATTACTCTATTTTAGGACATTGTGACCCTGGTACAGACATCTGATATTACACTACTCTTTCCAGAGTGTCAGACGAGTACATTCTCTGATAGTTCTTTCATTACTTGTCATTTACTGTATTCAGTTCTAGTTAGCTATATGTGATTCTCTGTACAAACACGATTAGTATTGCTGGATCCATTACATGCGACACTCATTTATTCATGTCTGGCCTCTATTTCTGGAACCACTACTGGAACCACCTACTGGAATCACTACTGGCATCACCCTACTGGAATCATTTCTGGAATCATTGGCTGGACTCATACTGGTTGTAGTGTTGGATTATGGATTCATTTGTGGGCGGGGAAATACTTGAGTAGACATGTGAACATACCTAAAATCTGGAACCACCTCCCTTGGAACTATTCTGGAATGCTAGCCATCCTAC
The DNA here is from genome assembly GCA_029216955.1 of Iris pallida. Lineage (NCBI taxonomy): Eukaryota > Viridiplantae > Streptophyta > Magnoliopsida > Asparagales > Iridaceae > Iris > Iris pallida. Next base: position 1,815,154 of record JANAVB010009198.1, read on the forward strand.
ACTTGGCCGAGTGTACGATGTGCCTGATTACCCCTAGCCGTTTACATGTTGATCTCAGTATTTTAAAACACACTGTTAGAGTATAGTCTGGACTTACCCTGGAATCATGGATCACTTCTGGACTCATTTTTACTGGACTCATCTTGTACTGGAATCATCTAGTATTGGATTATATGGACTGGACTCACACTGGGATTACATTTTATACTGTCTGGACTTATACCATGTTATTCTAGTTCAGCTAGTTTACTACAGTCTTCTTTGCCATGTTTTCTTCTCTTGTTAGTTACTTTACTTTCCTTGTACCCTCACTGTTTCTCTACATTATTATCTGTATAAAACTGCCATGCTCATCTGTATAACTGTCTAAAAACTGCTTTATAGTCTTTGTCATTTACTTGGGATTTCTAGATGAGATGTGCTCGTTCCTGTCCTGATTGGACCTGTTGAAAATATTACAGATGATACTCCTGACGACACATGCCCTACTTACCATGGACCTGGCGAGGGATTAGCTACCTTTGGTTCCGACTCTCAGGAGTGATTCAGGAGTTAGCTAGTAGACTTACTTAGCTTTCATGTTTTGAGCTTGTTGTATTAAACTTGAGATATTGAGTTGTATTAGAGTTTGTTTGAGACATTGTTGTTATTATTTTAGTAGTTTAATTTCTGTTGTTGTTAGTTGGTATCTAGATTTCTGTGTTATCTTATCGTGCTTAGACTGTGATTGAGTATATCATATCTTTTACTTGTCCTCCCTTCGGAGTTGAGATCTTGGCAAGTACATTATATACACTGCATGAGATTAGTTAGCAACCTAGGACAGCGTTCTACCGCCGACACTGCGGCGTAGGCTGGACGTACCCACTTTTCGTGCCCCTACACAGGGTGCGGGTCGTGACATATATATATATATATATATATAAGAAATAAAAATGAGATATTTGTAAAAATAGAGAGAGGAAGAGATATTTTCAAAATAGAAAAAATAGGAAAATTATGCGGGGTATTTGGGCAGTCATGAAAGAACAATATAGAGCTTGGGTTCGGGTTCGGTCGAGCCGGGTCGTGTCAAAATCGAACCGGGTGCAATAATTAAATTAAAAATAGGGATTTATAATCATGAGAAAATAAATAATATGCGGGGACTCCAATAAATGGGACACAAGCGTCATGTGGGTAGTAAGCTTCATGTGGGCCACGTTTATACTTTGGGTTGACTAGGTTGGGTCGATGTCGGGTCCCGAAATTAAATTAGAAAATAAATCAGGTTTCACGGTAGAAAATAAATCGGCCTAAATTGACCCGAAAGTTGTGCGAAGAAAATGGAGCACAAAATGGAGTGTCTGAGTAGGACACGAAGGTCATGGGTGGAGAGCGTCTCGAGTAGATCATTCATGAGAAGTTGGTTCTGGGAAAACAATTGGTCTGGTGCTCCTAAATTAAAAGTCACGGTAACGTGCAAACGAAGATCAAAAATAAAAGTAGGAATAATTATTCAATGATTAATTGGTCTAAGTTGACCCGAAGTTGTGCGATACAAAAAGAGCACAAGGAAACGAATTCAAGTGGGACATGATATATCAAAACGAAGATAATCTTGTCTACTTCAAAACTCGTGAAGAGAGTTTACAGAGATTGGTATCCCTGACGCTCCAGAAGTCAAAGTCATAGAAAGGTACATTAATAATAAAAAACAATTAAATAATAAAACATTTATCAAAAATAATTCATTCAGAAAAATAAAAATAAACCCTGAAATTCAGGGGGCTTACATCATACCCACCTTACAAAAATTTCGTCCTCGAAATTAAAAATCATCCAACCGGTCAAACTATAACATGTAGCTGCTCTGGCTACGATACTCAATCTGCTATCTTTGTAATCATCTCTTATGTTTCTCCTACAATCTTTTTGGTTCAGGTTCAATCAAAGGTACTTCTATCATAACCTTCGTCATACATCCTTTAGAATCTTCCATACTAACATGGAACCTTCATGTATACCCTAAACTATAGGTCATTCTCTGTGTATGTTTATAAGCAAACAATGCTTAATCATCAATCATATTTCCAACCTCAATTGTAAATACTGATTTCCTTATCGTATCCTAAGTATCCATATTCTATCAATCCACAGTTCCTTAGCATCATTTATCGTCAATCCCTTCCTACAGCTTCTCCTTGAAATTATACATTCAATTCTTATCCTTGGCATAGAGCCTTCTTCTTTTTACTCAACAAGTCCTCCGAATATAAATCCTCGATTTCAAAACTCCCGATTTATTAATTACCAATGTACATATGTCTTTGTCCTGTTCCTTGTCTTTTTAACTGATATTTTTTTTTCCGATATCGTATGCAATACGATAACTCATTCAAATTTATTCTATATCAATCCACATATCGATCTACCCTCTAATCACATGTAATTAGCTATAGATAACCAACCAAAATTCTACAAGTGCTAAATCCTCAAACTGCTAAGCACAAGATTCTAATCCTCAATCCATAGTCACAACCATATAATATCTCATTATTCCATCTTAGATACCCTATCATCAAGTCATACTACCAATACAATCGTTCTTAATGGTTTCCAAGTCTGCTACAGTCAGTCACTTATACTTGTTCTATAAGCTTAATCTAGCCAATCCCTAGGAAAAGTACTTATCATAATCACACCATACATTTATAGTTATACTACAGGATCAGTTAACAAGGTTTGGTTATTTCGGTCGTCTATCAAGTAGAAGGTAACAAGGCCTAAGACTGGGTCAAGCAATCCATAACAGTGTCCAAATAAGTTAAAGGTCAAGCAAGACAGAAAAGTTTGTCGAAAAATCTTCAAGAAAGGTACGAAGACAACGGAATTCGTAACGAGAAGAATTACCCAAAAGGTTAACAAAGAAGAGTTTAGTCAAGTCATAGGAAAGATGGAACATAAAAATAATTATGTCCAAAAAGAAATCATGAAGGCAACCCTGTTGGAGAATCCTAGAGAACCTGTAATCCTAGTTGTAGATATAGATATGACAGAGTTAATCAAGACGGAGAAAATGATGATAAGAATTTATTCTTGCTCATTCGGTCATAACAAAGTAAACCAAGTTAAGATATGATCTGATAACCATACACGCCTTCCTGAAATCATGTTGCCAAAATTTTTGCCACACCAGTAAGCTTATATGCAATAAACAAGGGAGTCCATAACTAAGGTATACACCCTATAGTCACATTATCTAGATTCCTTACCACGCCAACCGGTATGGCTGCAAGAAAATCTAAATTCTATGAATTGGATAGTATATCCAAAATCAGGCTCTACGTTTTTGTCATACCAGCTAATATGGCTGCGATAAATTCTAAACTCCATAAATAAAGCAGACGTTTACCTTATCAGGATATATAACAATTCAATCCACAAAATTTATCACGATGCAAGATCAAAGTTAACAACGAAAATCAGAAATCAATTTCAACAACGAATTTAAGGAAGAGCAAATGGAAATAAGTGAAAACAGATTTCTAGGTAAGATTAGAGTGAGATCCTCAGGGGTCATCCCAAGGGTACAAACTTGGTCTAAATTGATCCACTGAAATACAAACAAGAGGCTAATTATAGCTGAAGGTCCTATGTTGTGATGAGTTCTCCTATGTTGCAATCCTAGAAATCCTCTAGGTGTTCTAAATGTTGTCCTAGTGTTATCAAGTTGTCCTAGATCCTAATTGCAGGCATGCTTGGTACAATAACATAACCAAACAACTTAAGTCTGGACCTGCATGGGCCACCACTAAAAATATGTCACAACCCGTTACCCAAATTGTTGGGCCGGGCCGAGCCATGTCCAGCCTACGCTTGGTCAAAGCGTAGTAAGCTGTTCTAAGAATAGACAATAAAGGATCTAAGCAGCTAACAGTTCTAAAATCATATTTAAAGTTCATCACAACACAGCATCTATAAGCGAAGGTAACTAGTACAGCTAATAATACACTTCCAAGTATCTAACTGGAGACAAAGTCCAGTATTCAAATATAAGTACAGGCCAAAATCTAAGTCTCAAACACAAGAAAGATAACTAAGCAAGGTTCCCCGCTGGGGCCTCTTCTGGAGCTAAGGCCAGGTCCTCAAAATCAGTACCATAATATGAATCACATGGCATTTCCTCCTCAGAAAGTAAACCTACAACGTTATCCTGTCAGGACGGGAGCAAGTACAACCTCTACAACTAAAATACTGAACATATAATGAAAGAGATGTACAATAAGAAACATGGTGTGATAAGTCTATAAAACAGGAAATACTGGAAACATGGCCTTATGGTACAACTGGGATCACAGTATCATAGTAATGTAGGGAACATGGCCTATCATGGTTTAATTGGTTCTTTTTAGAAATGGCAACATATAGTTTAAAAGTTTAAAACTGTAGTATGTACGTGAATCGGTCAATAGGTGAATAGAATGTACAGCGGTACATATCAATTTTCTGATGTGCACATACGAACACATAACGGCATCGGTGTATATCCATACACAAACGGGGGACCAGAACATACGGCAAGGTCACATATAGAATGGCATCGAGCGCGGTAAGTACATACGGAGAAGGGGGGCATGTTCACGTACACTACTAGCAGTTTCCCCTTAACCTATTATTTAACATGTGAGAGATACGAGAACAGTAAAATCATGTGGAAGATACGAGAACGATATAAAGCATGAGAGAGATACTGGGAGCAGTATGGCAGGTACTGGAAGCAGTATAAAATATGTGAATAATCCGAGTAGTATAAAGCATAGTAAAACATGTACTGAGAATCAATAGGAAGCATGTGAAGATATAAGAATTGTTCTAAGCATGGTAGGTACTGAAAGTAATACAACATGTGAAGATTTAACTTACTACCTCAAGGATCAGTATTTTAACAGGGTTAATACATGTTCTAGTATTAAAAGACAGTAAATGAGTTTGTAGATGTACTTGCCTCGAGCAAAGCAAGAATACTAGTACGAAGATATAAATGCCTGGTGTCATGTCAATAATGATATACAAACTCAGTTCTAAGCTATGTTCAATATTACACTAGTGGTGTGACACGACTCCTAACTGGACACTAACTAAGTGGGGACCTAGCATAAAAGTCTAATGTGGAGTGACACTATATCCAGACTAATTTTCTAGGGTCTTTACACTAGTGCGGGGTGAGGTCCAATACGACTAAAACACAAAACAATATAAAAAGTTGCAAGTCGTAATTATTCAATAATTAAATCTACTGTACACTATGTTCCAATAATTTTTGAGATAGACAAAAAGCTTAAATATATATAAAATAAAGTACCAAAATGATCCTTGTTAATTATAGAAATTTATACTAATTTTTCTGGGATTTATAAACCTTCATAAATATTTATTAAAAATCAACAAACACATGTATCCTGAAAATGAGTTCTGTTTTCCCATTTTTATAAAATACCAAAAGTACTCATTAAATACTGGAAAAATTATAATAAATTAGCTAAATTAACATAGTATTTAAATATAATTTTTCCCAAATTTTTACAGTAATTAAAATATATATAAAAATTCAAAACCAGAAAGTAACAATTTATGAAAAAATAATTAATTATAAATTAAGGATAATACATAATCAAAATCTACAGATGTTGTCGGATGATAAAATAAATATCACCAACGTGTCCAGAACGGTCAAATCAGCTAGAATAGCCTACCTATAAGTCCAATTTGGACACAGGAGCAAAACGATAATTTCGGGTCAAAATGATGTCCGCCGTTGGACACACTTTGCACCGAAAAGCGTGTCGGAATAGAAGTATACAAAACCTAGCAAATTATATGTCCATGAATCCAAAATGATGATACGAACCCAACGGTATGTCCGAAATAGGATTCCGATGTGCCGATCTCAAAATGATACGTTGACGCGGACACTTGGTATCCAATTTGCACGAAAATACGTGCCGGAGCAAACGTCTTCAAAACTCAGCAAATTATATGTCAACAAGTCCAGAATGGTGATACGAACTCAACAGTATATCCAGAATGGGATTCCGATGAGCCGATCTCAAAGTGACCCGTTGACTCGAAAAGTGGGACCCACTTTGCACCGAAATGTGTGCCAGGGCCCACGTTCTCCAAATCAAGCAAATTTTATATGAAAACATGCCAGAACGATGTCACGAGTCTACTGGTGGTGTCAGAAATTGAATCCGGAGTCCCGGGTTCAAAAATGGAATTTAACAAGTGCAAATTAAAGAATTCGGACGGCCAACTTTGGCGTCGAATTCGACCGACCAAACGTGCTTATAATGAAACGAAACCTAAAGGAGATAGGAAGATGGTTATACCAGCTGCGCACAGGAACTGGTAGCACGCCAACCGAAGCTGCGACGGCGAAGTTACGAGCTGACGAAGTCGGCTCCACAAAACTGTCCAAAAATAGTTCAATTTAAAACGTCAACTTAGTGGCCAGTTTTGAGGTATCAAACGACGAAATTAACGGACGAAAATTGAGGGGAGTTAAGATGGATATACCGAGATTGCGACAGAGCATGGAGTTCACCGATCCAACGGTCGGATCTTCCAGAAAATCTGTGCGAAGTTGCTACGACGGAGCGCCATTTTCGAGTTCAAAACTCGCGCGCGCCGACGGGATTCCGTTCAAAACGCACGAATAGTGTGTTTCACACGTCGGGGAGGATGGTGGTGGCCAGGGGGTGATCTCCGGGGGGTCGCGTGTCGGTGGGGGTGTCGCCGGTGGCCGGTGGCCGGCCACGTGGTGGCGCTCGGCCTCGCGGCAGCGTGCGTACACGCGCACGTGCATGCGCATGCAACTGCTGCCGCGGCTTGCTGTGCGCGGGGGCTGCGCGGTGACAGGCCAGATGGGGCCACGGCGAGCGGCACGATCGCTGGCGGTAGCGGAGGCCCGGTGGCGTGCGGTGGTGGGGGTGTTGGTGATGATGGTGTGGTGGTTAATGGTGGTGGAGATGGTTAATGGTGATGTTGATGGAGTTTGATGATGGTGATAATGGTGATGATAGAGTGGAGGATGATGGTGTTGCTCATGGTGGTGGTGGTGGTGTACGTGAGGGTGAGCTCGGGAGGGGGTCGGCCATGGGGGAGGAAGGGTGCTGTGGTGGTGTTGGTGTAGTGTAATGAAAGAGGGAGAGAGAGATGCATGTATGTGTGTGTTTGTATATAATATATAGAAGAGAGAGAGATAGATATAGATATTAATTTGAGAGAGAGAGAGAGTAGAGAAAATATGGAGAGAGGGAATAGTAGGTCGGTCCAAGGGGGAGGGGTTCGACTGTGAGCTGGTGTGTGGGGATGGTGAGGTGTGTTTGTTTGTAAATAATTGAAGATAGAGAGAGGTATATATATATGTATATATATATATATATATATATATATATATATATATATATATATATATATATATAAGAAATAAAATGAGATATTTGTAAAAATAGAGAGAGGAAGATATATTTTCAAAATAGAAAAAATAGGAAAATTATGCGGGGTATTTGGGCAGTCATGAAAGAACAATATGGAGCTTGGGTTCGGGTTCGGTCGAGCCGGGTCGGGTCAAAATCGAACCGGGTGCAATAATTAAATTAAAAATAGGGATTTATAATCATAGGAAAATAAATAATATGCGGGGACTCCAATAAATGGGACACAAGCGTCATGTGGGTAGTAGGCTTCATGTAGGCCACGTCCATACTTTGGGTTGACTAGGTTGGGTCGATGTCGGGTCCCGAAATTAAATTGGAAAATAAATCAGGTTTTACGGTAGAAAATAAATCGGCCTAAATTGACCCGAAAGTTGTGCGAAGAAAATGGAACACAAAATGGAGTGTCTGAGTGGGACACGAAGGTCATGGGTGGAGAGCGTCTCGAGTAGATCATTCATGAGAAGTTGGTTCTGGGAAAACGATTGGTCTGGTGCTCCTAAATTAAAAGTCACGGTAACGTGCAAATGAAGATCAAAATAAAAGTGGGAATAATTATTCAATGATTAATTGGTCTAAGTTGACCCGAAGTTGCGCGATACAAAAAGAGCACAAGGGAACGAATTCAAGTGGGATATGATATATCAAAACGAAGATAATCTTGTCTACTTCAAAACTCGTGAAGAGAGTTTACAGAGATTGGTATCCCTGACGCTCCAGAAGTCAAAGTCATGGAAAGGTACATTAATAATCAAAAACAATTAAATAATAAAATATTTATCAAAAATAATTCATTCAGAAAAATAAAAATAAACCCTGAAATTCAGGGGGCTTACAAGGACCGTACCTCCCATTGGAGATAACCGGCAATCAGGGCAGTGCATATATGACCCATACATTAAGGAGCTGTTCTTCCCACCCAATGCCTACCTTGTTGTATCCACAACAGTAAACCTCTATAACCGCTAAGTCAAACTAGCATGCAATTTCTATTAGCGGTTATTCCTATCGCACGGCTTATACGCACCGGTGGCCAGCCAGTCACGCATGTCTGTGTTCTACATACGACACACAATTTCGTGATACAACGTGTCAAGGCCATGAATGCAACACACAAGGTGGTCCCTTAAATCTAGGTTTAATGTGTAAGAAAAATAATACATAGCAGAAACTATAATGAACAGTAAGTTCTAACAGGTTATGCCATGTATCATAGTTTATTTTGCATAAAGAAAATAATGAATAATGTATGAAATATGAGCTAAATAAGTAAACAGCAAATGGCAAGGTGTCTTGCCTAGTAGGACGCCTGGTGTGCTACAATGATCACTGTAGCATGAACTGTGACTTCGATGTAACAACTACACAAGGGGACCTCTGTTGGTGGTACAGACCGTTGTATCGGGTCCAGAACGGTCAATTTAGTTAGGCTTACAAGGACCGTACCTCCCATTGGAGATAACCGGCAATCAGGGCAGTGCATATATGACCCATACATTAAGGAGCTGTTCTTCCCACCCAATGCCTACCTTGTTGTATCCACAACAGTAAACCTCTATAACCGCTAAGTCAAACTAGCATGCAATTTCTATTAGCGGTTATTCCTATCGCACGGCTTATACGCACCGGTGGCCAGCCAGTCACGCATGTCTGTGTTCTACATACGACACACAATTTCGTGATACAACGTGTCAAGGCCATGAATGCAACACACAAGGTGGTCCCTTAAATCTAGGTTTAATGTGTAAGAAAAATAATACATAGCAGAAACTATAATGAACAGTAAGTTCTAACAGGTTATGCCATGTATCATAGTTTATTTTACATAAAGAAAATAATGAATAATGTATGAAATATGAGCTAAATAAGTAAACAGCAAATGGCAAGGTGTCTTGCCTAGTAGGACGCCTGGTGTGCTACAATGATCACTGTGGCATGAACTGTGACTTCGATGTAACAACTACACAAGGGGACCTCTGTTGGTGGTACAGACCGTTGTATCGGGTCCAGAACGGTCAATTTAGTTAGGGTCGATGTAAGGTAGTACGTATTTGGCAAGGAGATGAGATGAAAGGGGATTATCCACGGACAGGATGATAATCAAAGAAAATTTACGTAAACAATACTTATACTAATTTTAGAAAATATTTATAATATGCGAAAGCTAGATTTTATATGAGTCAAAATATTCTTAGAAAAAAATACTTAAAATATTAAAAATCCTTCGACGCTAAATTACTTCTAGTTTTAAAATATGCTTCTATGTAAAAACTACAGTCCATAAAAGAAAACATTTAAAGTAAACATTTAAAAATAGTAATAAATTATTTAGGCCCAAAACTATATAATTTGAAAAAAAAATTGGCTTAATATATTTAGATATCAAATCCCAAATTTGAATTTTACCTGTACGCAAACACCATAAAATATTTTCATAATACTTAATAAAATAAAAATAATAAAGTTTATAACAATGATCCATACCTATACTGTTAACATGGAATTAGTAAATAAATAATAATAATAGTAATAATAATTATCTAATAACAATAATAATAGTACCAGTGAACATACCAGTATGTATACCTAGTAAATATTTATACTGATATTTTAATCAAAAAGAAATCAAAGCTAATAAAAATACTGAAACAATAACTACTTTACTACCACTAAATATAATAATAATAATAATAATAATAATAATAATAATAATAATAAATGATGAAACAAGAGGCAACAGCACATGGTGCTGTTCTCCTCCAAAAAGTAAACCGAAAAAAAGAAAAAAAAAAGGAAACAAAACAATAAAGTGTTTCAAAAACCCATTCTCTCCTAAAGAGGAGAGCAGTAGCAGTATGTTCCTCGAGCGCAGAGCACGAGCGAGGGAGAGAAAGATGAGAGAGGGGAAGGTGATGGCGAGAGGGAGAGAGAAGACGGTGCGGGCTGCGGCGGACTTCGGTCGGCGGGTTATGCGGAGGGCGGACGGCGGAAGAGGAGAAAGAAGCGGTGGACGGCGGGGTCGGGCACGGTGGCTCGACGGAGGGAAGGCGGCTGCGAGTGGAGGATGGTTTCTCGGCCAGGCGGCGGAGGTTTGGGCGTCGGGAGGACGCGCGGACGGCGGTTCCGGCCAGGCGGAGGAAGGGAGAAGGCGCGGGGGCGGTTGATCGGAAAAAGGGGGTTTGTCGGAGAGGGGCGCAGGCGGAGGTGGGTCGGACGGCGATCTCGACGAGGGTTTCGTCGGTGGCGTGATTGGCTCAAGACGACACGAGAACCGGCAAGGTGGTCGACTTGGTCACTCACCGGCGCTCAATGCACGTAGACGAGGACGCCGGGATGCGCAGGAGGCGGTGGACACGGTGATCGCTCCGGAAGAGGCAGCGAAGGAAGCAAAGTTGTGTGGTCGGGGAAGAGGAAGCAGGGGCGGCTCAGCCCGGGCTCGTCGGCGGGCGGGCGCTGCTCCGACGGGGAATCGGAGAGCATGCCGAGTTCGGATGGCCAAGGTTAGTAGTGGTGTGGTGGTTTAATTTTTTTGGGTTTTCCTGTCGATTGGGTTTTGGGGTCGCCGATGGTGGCAGGGCGGTGGTTCTCGGGGTGGTCGGGATCAGTTGGATCCGGTGGTAGATGGTTGTGGTCAGGCTGGGCGGGGTGTGGATAACGGTCGGATGGAGGAACGGGTGGCCGGACGATCGGTTGGGCTTGCCATGACAGTGACGTGGTTTGGTCGATGCTGGGTTTGGCCGGAAGGAGATGCTGGCTTCGACGTGTTGGCGGGTGAGCAAGTGTGGCGGCTTGGCAAGGCTGCGGGCGATGATGGCTGGGATGACGGAGGTCGTGGTGGCAGCGGGTGGCTGTGGTCCGGGTGGAGTTTAGAGTTAGGATTAGGGCTAGGGTTTACTATTGCGTGTCGGGGGTATGTCCGACACAACAGAGAGGGAGAGGTGTCCTGCGAGACACGAAATTGTTTTGACGTCCGGGGTTGTCGGACGCAGGAAATCAATGTACTTGTACAAGGGATAAATAGTGGATGGGGTAGGAGACACGGACACGATGCATAGGGCTGCAAACGAGCCAAGCCGAGCCAAGCTTTGGTAAGCTTGAGCTTGGCTTGACTAGAATTAATCGAGCTCAAGCTCGAGCTCGAGCTTGATAAATTTTTTATTTTAGAGCTTGAGCTTGGCTCGAGCTTGTTTATATTAAGCTTGAGCTTGGCTTGGTTTGAGCTCGAGCTTGGCTTGATAAGAAAGCTTGATTCAAGCTTGATAAACAAGCTCGATAAGCTCAAAATCAAGCTTGTTAAGCTTGATTTCAAGCTCATTCAACTTTATTTCAAACTCATTAAGCTTGATTTCAAGCTTAACGAACTCGATTTCAATTTAGTTAGGATTGAATTCAAGTACTTATAATATTAACAATTTAATTATAAATTTTTAATTAAAAAATTCCTTAATATCAATTATTAAGGACATATAAATATATGATGCACAAATATATATAAAATTAGAATTCAATAAAGAACAAATGAGCTTCTAAACAAGCTCCTAAACGAGCTTCTAAACGAGCCAGCTCGCAAGCTCATAAACGAGCCAGCTCGCGAGCTCAAACGAGCCAAGTACTTCTAAGCTTGAGCTTGGCTTGTTTATTAAACGAGCTCGAAAATGAAGCTTGAGCTCAGCTTGTTTAGTAAACGAACCGAGCTCAAACAAGCTTTTATCGAGCCGAGCTTCGAGCAGCTCGCGAACGGCTTGGCTCATTTGCAGCCCTAACGATGCACCAACTTGGGTTGTGGAGAATTTGTGGATGATAAAAATGTTGGAGGAGTACCTGCCTATTTATAGGATGTGAGAATTCCCAATTGGATAGGAGCTAGGAATAGTTTAAACACAAAAATAGATAATCCGTAATTTAATTTAAATCAATCCAATCTAAATACAATCCAATTTAAATCAGAATTCAATTCCAAATACAAATCAATTTTTAAATCATATCCCTCTAGTTTAAAATCAAATCAATAATTCCAATTTCAATTATTTAACTATTTAAATAAATACATAAGTTCAAATCACGATTTAAATTGCCATAATAAATTCAAAATATGCTTTCCAAAAATACTAATAATATTTATTTCGAAAATTGCATTTTTATTTAAAATAAACTAATAAATATTTATGAGCTATATGTATGCACAAATATTCTTTACATAAATATACTTTCTAATATACCATTTTATGGAAAAATACTTTATAATTATAACTGCATAAATAAAAGGCTTTTCATAATTAAAACCATAAACTTGAAATGATAGCTAGAAATAATTATTACCTATATTATTTTGAAACCATAAAAATAATAAAAATAATAAAAATAATATTTTTCAAAAATATGTACGCTCGCACATATTCGCATTCGTCGAGCAAATTCGAAAAAGAATTAAAAGTCGTGCGCGACGTATAATATGACTACGCGACGTGTATTACAAAAATTTTAAATCGGTACTAAATTTAATATATAAAAAAAATAGTAGAAATTTTAGGGATTTTACATCCTACCCAACTTAAAAGAATTTCGTCCTCGAAATTAAGAATTTCGTAGGGGGGTGAGAGGACACAGGGGGGGTATCAGTGGAGATCCAACGATGACAATGTTTTTACTAATTCATGTCGTAAGAATTAGCGATCTAGATCGTAGGAAAATAATACGATACGGTCAGAATGAATGAGGGTCACGATTAAGAGAACGAAATAGATTCGATTTAATTAAGCGATTAGAGTGTCTTTGATAGAGTCGAGTAGTTTAGGATAGCAATATCGAGTGAGAATGGTCATAGCCGATAGGAAGGCTAGAGGAAGTTCTAGCACAATGCCTTCATCCTTCGAAAATTGGTGAAGGCGAAAGCAATATAGAGTTCGAAGGAGGTGTTATTGAATACGAATACGTGATTCAAGGACGATCGAAAATTTCAAAGGAATTGTCAAGGCAGTCGCGGATGGGACTCTAAAGGACAAGTTTAGCTATGTCCCCATCCACGTAGAATAATGGACAAAAGCGATCCAAAAGTGCACTTGGTTTGTCAGACCATTATGCACCGGTTCTGATTAGACAATATGTTAGTGGACATGCCCAAATAACATATGTCTTGAAACAAGCTTGATAAAAGAATTGAGCTTGCAAAAACTAGGCTACATTAGCATCATTAGTCAAAACGGTAAATACGAGAGATTAAGATTTAAAGAAGGTAGAATTGTGAAACCCATGTTTGTGATTTATTGATAATATTAGTGTATTATTATTATTAGTATTATTATTATTATATATTTCTATTATTATTGGTATTTATTGAGCTTTAAAATTAATTTTGAAAATTATTAATATGGTTTTTGGGTGCTGACCCAGACCCGACTCCCGAACCCAGACCCAGTCCTATTCCTTGAATCTGATTGGTCTTTTAAAAAAAAACAATAATTTCTAATTTAGGTTCTGGTCCAAGTTGGACCAGAACACTTCCCCATCCCCACAACTTAACACCCACGTTCTTTTTTCCCACTCATTTCTCTCCTTAAATCCCTCACACCCACAGCACTCTTCCACTCCCCCTCTTATAACTCCCCACTTAACTCTCATAACCTCCCACCTCTCCATCTCTTTCTTTCACTCTATCTTTTCCCCTCTTTATTTCACTCCAGAGAGTAACCCCCATCTCCCTCTATTTACTCACCCCACTCCCCCTTTATTACTTGTACGACCCCCACTCTTCTCATTTCACAGGAGACTAATAACTCTCATTTCTCTCTCTCTATAACTCTACTCTACTTCCCCCACTCCTCTCTTACTCTTTTACAGAGAGTAACTGCTCCACTCTCCTCACCAACCCCTTTATTCCCGAAGTTTCCCCGAGCTCCACGCCGCCTAGCTCCCAGCGGACCCGCGCCAGAGCTTTCCTCGGCGATTCCCCTCCCTCGCCGACGTCCGATGACCCACGCCGACCCGTGCTCCGCTGTTCCCTCGCGCGCCCCCGTGCGACAGCACCCCCGCCGGCCTCCCTAGGGCCGACCGCCCCGCGGATCCGCCACCTCTGGCCGCGCGACCCCCTCGCGGCAGTGCCCCGCCGGCGCCCTCGCTCCCCGCGAGCGCGCGTCCGCCCCCTTCGCGCCTCCCTCCGGCCGACAGCGTCGCCCTTGCGCGCCGATGCCGGCGTTCTCCGCTGGCAGCGCCGACTCCCTCGGCGACTCTCCGCGCCCCTTCTCGGCAGCGCCCCTGTCCGCCCTCTCCCCGTGGCCAAGCCCGACTCCGGCGTGCCCTTCTGTGCCCTAGTCGCTGTTCCCTGTCGCAGCGATCCCCTCTGGCTGATCCCCTGCCGCGGATCTGTCCGAGCTCGCTTTCCCTTGCTGTTCCCTGGCCGTGCCCTGCTGTTCGGGACAGCCCTGTCCAGCGCTGTTCGCGGGAGATCGAGTTCGATCTGTGGAATTTCGCGTCCCAAGTCCGAGGCAACCCTTCGGATTCCATCGTTTTGGGTAATCTCTGATAATCACAGTAGTTCGTCCCCTGTCTTGGTCGATGATGAGAAATGGTCCCCGATTCCCTTTGGGAACTCGGTTTTAGCGACGTCGTAATTTTCTGGGACTTTCGGAGAGGTCCTGTGAATTATTTTGGATTCCCGGAATATTGCGGGAATGGATTTTTGGTATGTGTTAGCTTTTCGGATTTTTTCGAAAACGTTCTGTGATTTGTGAAATTGGAATCGGACTTCCGAAATTATTTCGGGTCGTCCCGATTATTCTGTGGATTGGTTGTGGATATTTTATATATATATAATGCTGGTTTTTCCCTGGTTTGGGACTTGCAGGAGTTATCGGCACCATTTTCCCAGTTTTTTGGGTTGACCAAAAACAGAGGAGATGCTGCCCGATTTTTCCGTAAATCCTGAATTAATTTAGAAATAAATTTAAAATGATTTTCGGAATTTATTCGATCTTTGATTTTTGGGTAACGACCGTATCGGTCAATGGACCCGGCTAAGTGCAAACGATACCGGCCCCGCCCGGACGTTGAGGCAATTAGCCAAAATGAGGATCGGACCATTATCTGAGACTTACTATTTATCTTTATTTTTATTATTTATTTCTTTTATATTTTATTTAATATCTCAGTTTAGGACTAACGGCGGTTAATCTTATTTCAATTTATGTAAATAAATTGTAATCGGCATAAGCCCAGCTGGCTGGTCTGTGACTGTAATAGCTTAGGTTTTCTTGTCTTTTCTGGTTTTTCGTGTTTTATTATTTAACGATTAAATTGACTTAAAAGTATTTTTGTATAAAATCAATTAATATTTTCTCATCTTAAAATTGACAAGTTTGTTATTAAATAAAAATCACGTATTTCTCACTAAATAAGAAAAAAATAGCTTTATATTTATATTTATAAAAATTACCAAGTTTTCATAAATAATCTGGCAACGACGAGTTTTCCCCGAATTCAAAAGTTAAAATAATCTTTTTCCTTCGTATTAAATCAACGCACAAATAATCGTGTTTTCGCGTTTTGTAATTAAAAGAATTAAAATTGATTAGGACAAAAACTAGAGATTGTAACTAGCACATCTAGATATGGGTTGAATATTATTTCTAAGTCTGGAATCTCAAATGTAGGATTTCGAGGAAGTGTTTGACCTATTTTCCCGGTACAGACTCTCGATCCAGTCACAATAATAAAGGCAAGTACATTTTGTGTTAGTTTACAATTATTTAGTAATCGTTTTAATGCAAGTTTAAACCACGATGCAACACGGAACTCTCTCTGAGAGCACTGACTGTAACTACTGTAACTATTGGGGACTGGAAGAGTAGTGTAATGAGTATGACCACATCCAAAACTGTATACTGACTGTGTTAGCTTACCCTTCATACACACGGGGATAAGCCATATCGTATCAATAGGATACAACTGTACAACCCAAGCCGGTCATATTCATTGCCTATTCACATCACAGAACTGTAACTGTTTTAAAACTGTAACTGCTTAGTTGATTTTTAAAATTGTTTAAAAGTACATGATTCTATTATTATTTTAATTATTAAATTAGCATGAATTGTACTTTGCTCCCTCCTGACTGGAGACCCAACATTTTAGGTATCACTGATGAGGCTTTGTTCTGCGATCCCAAGACGAGGATTTCGAGACTGATGAGCTGTTTGCCTAGAGTTTTCTTTTCTTCTTGATGTATATAGAAAATGGTTTAAGTTGTATCTTTCATTCCATTGTAAAAGTTTAATAAAGTTTTAAATTTCCAAATTTTGAGTTGTGACAAATATAGTGTTGTATGGTTACCTGCTACTGAACAGCTTACTGCCGCCGTCTCAACAACGGTGCAGGCTGGGCATAATCCGGTTCGACCCAATTAGTTGGGATCGGGTCGTGACATGTTTTTAGTGGTGGCCCATGCAGGTCTCGAACCTACGACTTAGAAAAATATATTTAGAAACAATTAGAACACTAGAACATCAATTTGTCACAACATAGGACCGAAATATATTATAAATAAATATTTTTGTTTGATTATAGACTGGTAGGATACCTTGCTTATGTTTGCATCCTAAATCTTCCATAGAATGACCATTGACAAGACCAATCCTGCTGGCGATGAGGTGTCATCTCCGGATCATACCCCATCTCCTCAACCAAGTCCAGGGTTTATTTCCTCGCAGCTGATTGACCGTCCCCATAATGCATCCAGTGAAGTTTTTACTACACTGGCGATTCCTACCTCTTCTCAAACTGAGTTACATTTCCTTGGGGAAGTACCCATTCCTGTTGCTCCACCAGTACCAGCAAACACCTTCCAAATGGTTGCCCTAATTCAAGTAATCATGGAGTCCCAGAAAGCTCAAGATGAAGCCAGCAGGAACAGATGAATATCACGAGAGAAGACATGAAGAACGTAAATGATGTAGCCTTAGCTATCTTAAACCAAGTTGGAGCAGAACCTCGTCCTAGAAGGGATACCCCTGAATCTAGAAGATATTTGGGTCCCATCAAGTACTCTACTTTTCGGCAGTCTTGTCGTAAGAGGCTATTGGCTTGTGACTACTGCAAGAGGCCTAGTCATCAGGCCGTTAGTTGCCGCAAGAGATTGGAACAATGTTTGGCATGTGGATCCGCTGAACATCGGGTAAAGAACTGCCTCTTATCTTTCTATTATACCAGAACACCTATCTTGTTTGTGCCCAAGAAGGATGGAACAACGGATGTGCATCGATTACCAGACACTAAAGAACAAGTGTTCTCTGCCAGATCGAGGATCTGTTTGATCTGTTTGTGTGGAGTTAGGGTGTTTTGAAGTTTGACTTAAGATCTGACTACCATCAAATCGAAGTCAGGAAGGAGGACATTTCCAAGACGACGTTCAAACACCAAGTATGGGTAGTTTTCTTTGGTCATGACGTTGGACTGACAAATGCTCCTGCTGTGTTCATGAATCTCATGAACAGAGTTTTTCATGAGTATTTGAATCAGTTTATCTTCTCCATAGATAACATTCTGATATATTCGAAGACTGAAGAAGAGCATAAAAAGCACATGAGGAAAGTTCTGGAAACTTTGAAGAAAAAGAAGTTTTATGGTAAGTTATCTGAACGTGGATTTTCTTTGACAAGGTGGATTTTTGGCCATGTTGTCAAAAGAAGAAATTTCGATGGAAGATAGCTGCTGTTGAAAAGTGGTATACCCCAAGTTCAATTCGGAAGTTTCTTGAACTTGGCTGGCTACTATCAGAAGTTCATGAAGGATTTCGCCAAGATTGCTGAGCCGATGATGAAGCTCACTTGGAAGAATGAAGAGTTCATCTGGACGAAAGATTGCCAGGCGGCATTGAGGAGCTGAAGAAGAGATTTACCATTACACCAATCCTTGCGCTACCCGCAGGAACCGGTGGTTACTCAATTTACAGTAATGCCTCTGAAAAAGGACTGGGTTGCGTTCTTCAACAACATGGGAAAGTAATTGCTTACACATCTAGGCAACTACAGACTCATGAGAAGAATTATCCCACACCTAATTTGGAATTTGCTGCAATTATCTTTACTTTAAAGCTATGGAAGTATAATTTTTATGGAAAGAAAAGTGAAAATATTTACAGACCCTAAAAGTCTGAAATATGTTTTCACTCAGAAGGAGTTGAATAAGAGACTAAGAAGATGGCTGAAGCAGATGAAGGATTTCGACATCAACCTGCAGTACCATTCAGGTAAGGCTAATGTGGTCACTGATGCACTTAGTCGATATCCAGTGGCGATGTTCTTAACCAAGGAGTGGCACCTACTAGAAGACGTCGGGAAGCTTGGACTGGAGATTATACTGCCTGGAAATGGAAGAAAGAAGCTGGATGCTGATTCAGTATTGATGAAGTTCGAGGCTGATGGACAAAATCAAGAGGACGTAGTTTCAAAAACGAGGCACTTTGCAGGCTTAGAGATCAAATGTTGGCAGGAACACTTGAGGGTTTCTAAATTGATCAGCAGTGGAACTCTGAAGAATGGTACGAGACTTTACGTATCGGCTGACAAACGGAGGAACGAGTTGATGAAAGAAATGCACCAGTCACAGTATTCCATATATTCAGGAGCTAATAAGATGTATCGGAATATGCCTCTATTGATTGGTACTATGGAATGAAGAAGGACAATTCCAGGTATGGGATTAGATGTGAATTTGTTAACATGAGGAATTTAGCAAGAGAACAACAAGTTTGTTGCAGCCGCTGGACAATTTGGAGTGGAAGTAGAAGCATATAACGATGAACTTTGAGTAAGGATTGCCTTGTTCCTAAGGAGGGAAGTGCACCAATTGGATTATAGTGGACCGACTGACTAAGTCAGCACACTTATTCCCTTCAAGGTTAGTTTATTCACCGAAAAGTTGGCAGCATTGTACGAGAGGCACCCCTACCGGATTTATGGAGTACAAACCGACGGACAATCAAAGAAGATAATCCAGACGCTTGAAGATATGTTAGATATTGTGTTTTGGAAATTGGAGGGTCTTGGAGAAGATCATTTAAAATTGGTTGAGTTTTCTTACAACAACTACCAAGTTAGCATCGAAAACCAGTGGAGTTTGAAGAAGGAGATAGCGTCTTTTGTGAAGATTTTTTCCTACCAGAGAAACCAGTTGCAAGCGTAGTCAGAGGTGAGAAGAAGATCAGATTTTGAGCTATCATTTAAACTCCTACTTCTTATCTTTTCGTTCTAAACTTGACTGATGTTGCTAAGTCAGCCTAGTTTTGCAAGCTATCTCTTTATCAAGCTTGATCGTGACAGTATTTTATTGGGTGCATCCACTAATATATTGTCTAATCAGGACCGGTGCATGATGGTCTGATCAACCTCGTGTATTTTGGTTCGCTTTTGTATTTTTCTGCATGGATGATATCATAAAAGAAACTTGTCCCTAAATCGTCTCATCCACGACTGCCTTGGAAATTCTTATTGTTGGACCTGAGTTACGGGTGTAGTACCTGTACCTGTTTGATTCTCCTACCCTGCATTTAAATTTCGAGGACAAAATTTTTAAGGAGGGAAGATTGTGAAACCCATGTTTGTGATTTATTGATAATATTAGTGTATTATTATTATTAGTATTATTATATTATTTTTATTATTATTGGTATTTATTGAGCTTTAAAATTAATTTCGAAAATTATTAATATGGTTTTTGGGTGCTGACCAAGACCCGACTCCCGAACCCAGACCCAGTCCTATTCCTTGAATCTGATTGGTCTTTTAAAAAAAAACAATAATTTCTAATTTAGGTTCTGGTCCAAGTTGGACCAGAACACTTCCCCATCCCCACAACTTAACACCCACGTTCTTTTTCCCCACTCATTTCTCTCCTTAAATCCCTCACACCCACAGCACTCTTCCACTCCCCCTCTTATAACTCCCCACTTAACTCTCATAACCTCCCACCTCTCTATCTCTTTCTTTCACTCTATCTTTTCCCCTCTTTATTTCACTCCAGAGAGTAACCCCCATCTCCCCCTATTTACTCACCCCACTCCCCCTTTATTACTTGCACGACCCCCACTTTTCTCATTTCACAGGAGACTAATAACTCTCATTTCTCTCTCTCTATAACTCTACTCTACTTCCCCCACTCCTCTCTTACTCTTTCACAGAGAGTAACTGCTCCACTCTCCTCACCAACCCCTTTATTCCTGAAGTTTCCCCGAGCTCCACGCCGCCTAGCTCCCAGCGGACCCGCGCCAGAGCTTCCCTCGGCGATTCCCCTCACTCGCCGACGTTCGGCGAACCCCGCCGACCCGTGCTCCGCTGTTCCCTCGCGCGCCCCCGTACGACAGCACCCCCGCCGACCTCCCTAGGGCCGACCGCCCCGCGGATCCGCCACCTCTGGCCGCGCGACCCCCTCGCGGCAGTGCCCCGCCGGCGCTCTCGCTCCCCGCGAGCGCGCGTCCGCCCCCTTCGCGCCTCCCTCCGGCCGACAGCGCCGCCCTTGCGCGCCGACGCCGACGTTCCCCGCTGGCAGCGCTGACTCCCTCGGCGACTCCCCGTGCCCCTTCTCGACAGCGCCCCTGTCCGCCCTCTCCCCGTGGCCAAGCCCGACTCCGGCATGCCCTTCTGCGCCCTAGTCGCTGTTCCCTGTCGCGGCGATCCCCTCTGGCTGATCCCCTGCCGCAGATCTGTCCGAGCTCGCTTTCCCTTGCTGTTCCCTGGCCGTGCCCTGCTATTCGGGACGGCCCTGTCCAGCGCTGTTCGCGGGAGATCGAGTCCGATCTGTGGAATTTCGCGTCCCGAGTCTGAGGCAACCCTTCGGATTCCATCGTTTTGGGTAATCTCTGTTAATCACAGTAGTTCGTCCCCTGTCTTGGTCGATGATGAGAAATGGTCCCCGATTCCCTTTGGGAACTCGGTTTTAGCGACGTCGTTTCGGGACTTTCGGAGAGGTCCTGTGAATTATTTTGGATTCCCGGAATATTGCGGGAATGGATTTTGGTATGTGTTAGCTTTCTGGATTTTTTCGGGAACGTTCTGTGATTTGTGAAATTGGAATCGGACTTCCGAAATTATTTCGGGTCGTCCCGATTATTCTGTGGATTGGTTGTGGATATTTTATATATATAAAATGCAGGTTTTTCCCTGGTTTGGGACTTGCAGGAGTTATCGGCGCCATTTTCCCAGTTTTTTGGGTTGACCAAAAACAGAGGAGATGCTGCCCGATTTTTTCGTAAATCCTGAATTAATTTAAAAATGAATTTAAAATGATTTTCGGAATTTATTCGATATTTAATTTTTGGGTGACGACCGTATCGGTCAATAGACCCGGCTAAGTGCAAACGATACCGGTCCCGCCCGGACGTTGAGGCAATTAGCCAAAATGAGGATCGGACCATTATCTGAGACTTACTATTTATCTTTATTTTTATTATTTATTTCTTTTATATTTTATTTAATATCTCAGTTTAGGACTAACGGCGGTTTATCTTATTTCAATTTATGTAAATAAATTGTAATGGGCATAAGCCCAGCTGGCTGGTCTGTGACTGTAATAGCTTAGGTTTTCTTGTCTTTTCTGGTTTTTCGTGTTTTATTATTTAACGATTAAATTGACTTAAAAGTATTTTCGTATAAAATTAATTAATATTTTCTCATCTTAAAATTGACAAGTTTATTATTAAATAAAAATCACGTATTTCTCACTAAATAAGAAAAAATTAGCTTTATATTTATATTTATAAAAATTACCAAGTTTTCATAAATAATCTGGCAACGACGAGTTTTTCCCGAATTCAAAAGTTAAAATAATCTTTTTCCTTCGTATTAAATCAACGCACAAATAATCGTGTTTTCGCGTTTTGTAATTAAAAGAATTAAAATTGATTAGGACAAAAACTAGAGATTGTAACTAGCACATCTAGATATGGGTTGAATATTGTTTCTAAGTCTGGAAACTCAAATGTAGGATTTCGAGGAAGTATTTGACCTAGTTTTCCGGTACAGACTCTCGATCCAGTCACAATAATAAAGGCAAGTACATTTTGTGTTAGTTTACAATTATTTAGTAATCGTTTTAATGCAAGTTTAAACCACGATGCAACACGGAACTCTCTCTGAGAGCACTGACTGTAACTACTGTAACTATTGGGGACTGGGGGAGTAGTGTAATGAGTATGACCACATCCAAAACTGTATACTGACTGTGTTAGCTTACCCCTCATACACACGGGGATAAGCCATATCGTATCAATAGGATACAACTGTACAACCCAAGCCGGTCATATTCATTGCCTATTCACATCACAGAACTGTAACTGTTTTAAAACTGTAACTGCTTAGTTGATTTTCAAAATTGTTTAAAAGTGCATAATTCTATTATTATTTCAATTGTTAAATTAGCATGAATTGTACTTTGCTCCCTCCTGACTGGAGATCTAACATTTTAGGTATCACTGATGAGGCTTTGTTCCACGATCCCAAGACGAGGATTTCGAGACTGATGAGCTGTTTGCCTAGAGTTTTCTTTTCTTCTTGATGTATGTAGAAAATGGTTTAAGTTGTATCTTTCATTCCATTGTAAAAGTTTAATAAAGTTTTAAATTTCCGAATTTTGAGTTGTGACAAATATAGTGTTGTTGTATGGTTACCTGCTACTGAACAGCTTACTGCCGCCGTCTCAACAACGGTGCAGGCTGGACATGATCCGGTTCGACCCAATTAGTTGGGATCGGGTCGTGACAAGAATGATTCTAAGTCATACAGTCGTCATATAGTTTTCTTGTCCAAGTCCTTGGTTGGCTAGACGGGTTAGGTCCTCTAGATTCTAGGATCTAAATAAGCTTGCTAATATAGGTCACTATGTCAAAGGGGTTGCTAGTTCATAAGGTATTCTACCCAACTTAAAGAATTAAACTAATGGTGTTTTGGGACAATTAACTAGTAGGGTCAATCTCTAGCAAGCACGAAGGGAAGATAAGAATAGGGATGAAGGAAGCAAGCGAGATGCAATTGATGAGTCAAACGGTAGATTAAAGAAAGTGGTCAAGTATGTGGATGAGATCCTAGACTTCTAATCCTATTCGCAGGCTTGCTTAGTACAGTAAAGTAATCAAACAATTTATCTTGACTTGCATGGGCCACCACAAAAACATGTAACGCCCCAATCCCAAAATACGTAGGAATAGGAACGTAGACATGCTAGCTGTATTCATACGAAGTACACTCCAATATATGAAAATCTCATATGAATACATAAGCTGTAAAATGCAGTAGAACCATAACTAATCTCATCCACGCAAATAAATAAATAAAAGACATCATATAAAGATAATGAATTGTCTTGATACAATATGTTGGACGGAGACAAATCCACTACCAACAAGTAAAGGAAAAATACATAAGAAAAGATATGAATTTGGCGAGCGAAGCGAAGACGACCAAGGTGCAATCATCCTCGAAGAAATAGCAATGAACACGGCTAGAGCTAGAACACCTGTGAAAGACAATAGCACACACCTGGAGAGATAACCAGGTCCTCAGAGGGACGTAACAGAATACATAATATCATGCCATATAAACTGAATAAATATTGCTCAAATAAATAAGGAATGCCTACAATAGGGTACCTAACCATACTATAGTGATATGCAATAAAGAACAAACCTTTGACGCATGGGCCGAATCAGAAAAATCAGGAATCAGGACCGTACCTCCCACTGGAGATAACCGGCAAGCAGGACCGTACCTCCCACTGGAGATAACCGGCTATCAGGACCGTACCTCTCATTGGAGATAACCGACAATCAGGGCAGTGCATATATGACCCATACATTAAGGAGCTATTCTTCCCACCCAATGCCTACCTTGTTGTATCCACAACAGTAAACCTCTATAACCGCTAAGTCAAACTAGCATGCAATTTCTATTAGCGGTTATTCCTATCGCACGGCTTATACGCACCGGTGGCCAGCCAGTCACGCATGTCTGTGTTCTACATGCGACACACAATTTTGTGATACAACGTGTCAAGGCTATGAATGCAACACACAAGGTGGTCCCTTAAATCTATGTTTAATGTGTAAGAAAAATAATACATAGCAGGAACTATAATGAACAGTAAGTTCTAACAGGTTATGCCATGTATCACAGTTTATTTTGCATAAAGAAAATAATGAATAATGCATGAAATATGAGCTAAATAAGTAAACAGCAAATGGCAAGGTGTCTTGCCTGGTAGGACGCCTGGTGTGCTGCAATGATCACTGTGGCATGAACTGTGACTTCGATGTAACAACTACACAAGGGGACCTCTGTTGGTGGTACAGACCGGTACATCGGGTCCAGAACGGTCAATTTAGTTAGGGTCGATGTAAGGTAGTATGTATTTGGCAAGGAGATGAGAAGAAAGGGGATTATCCACGGACGGGATGATAATCAAAGAAAATTTGCGTAAACAATACTTATACTAATTTTAGAAAATATTTATAATATGCGAAAGCTAGATTTTATATGAGTCAAAATATTCTTAGAAAAAAATACTTAAAATATTAAAAATCCTTCGACGCTAAATTACTTCTAGTTTTAAAATATGCTTCTATGTAAAAACTATAGTCCATAAAAGAAAACATTTAAAGTAAACATTTAAAAATAGTAATAAATTATTTAGGCCCAAAACTATATAATTTGAAAAAAAATTTGGCTTAATATATTTAGAAATCAAATCCCAAATTTGAATTTTACCTGTACGCAAACACCATAAAATATTTTCATAATACTTAATAAAATAAAAATAATAAAGTTTATAACAATGATCCATACCTATACTGTTAACATGGAATTAGTAAATAAATAATAATAATAGTAATAATAATTATCTAATAACAATAATAACAGTACCAGTGAACATACCAGTATGTATACCTAGTAAATATTTATACTGATATTTTAATCAAAAAGAAATCAAAACTAATAAAAATACTTAAACAATAACTACTTTACTACCACTAAATATAATAATAATAATAATAATAATAATAATAATAATAAATGATGAATCAAGAGGCAACATCACATGGTGCTGTTCTCCTCCAAAAAGTAAACCGAATAAAAAGAAAAAGGAAACAAAACAATGAAGTGTTTCAAAAACCCACTCTCTCCTAAAGAGGAGAGCAGTAGCAGTCTGTTCCTCGAGCGCAGAGCGCGAGCGAGGGAGAGAGAGATGAGAGAGGGGAAGGTGATGGCGAGAGGGAGAGAGGAGACGGTGCGGGCTACGGCGGACTTCGGTCGGCGGGTTATGCGGAGGGCGGACGGCGGAAGAGGAGGAAGAAGCGGCAGACGGCGGGGTCGGGCACGGCGGCTCGACGGAGGGAAGGCGGCTGTGAGTGGAGGATGTTTTCTCGGCCAGGCGGCGGAGGTTTGGGCGTCGGAAGGACGTACGGACGGCGGTTCCGGCCAGACGGAGGAAGGGAGAAGGCGCGGGGGCGGTTGATCAAAAAAAGTGGGTTTGTCGGAGAGGGGCGCAGGCGGAGGTGGATCGAACGGCGATCCGACGAGGGTTTCGTCGGTGGCATGATTGGCTCAAGACGACACGAGAACCGGCAAGGTGGTCGACTTGGTCACTCACCGGCGCTCGATGCACGGAGGCGAGGACGCCGGGATGCGCAGGAGGCGGTGGACACGGTGCTCGCTCCGAAAGAGGCAGCGAAGGAAGCGGAGTTGTGTGGTCGGGGAAGAGGAAGCAGGGGCGGCTCAGCCCGGGCTCGTCGGCGGGCGGGCACTGCTCCGGCGGGGAATCGGAGAGCATGCAGAGATCGGACGGCCAAGGTTAGTAGTGGTGTGGTGGTTTAGTTTGTTTGGGTTTTCCAGTCGATTGGGTTTTGGGGTCGCCGATGGTGGCGGGGCGGTGGTTCTCGGGGTGGTCGGGATCAGTTGGATCCGGTGGTAGATGGTTGTGGTCAGGCTGGGCGGGGTGTAGATGACGGTTGGGTAGAGGAACGGGTGGCCGGACGATCGATTGGGCTTGCCATGACAGTGACGTGGTTTGGTCGGTGCTGGGTTTGGCCGGAAGGAGATGCTAGCTTCGACGTGTTGGCGGGTGAGCAGGTGTGGTGGCTTGGCAAGGCTGCGGGCGATGATGGCTGGGATGACGGAGGTCGTGGTGGCAGCGGGTGGCTGTGGTCCGGGTGGAGTTTAGAGTTAGGATTCGGGCTAGGGTTTACTGTTGCGTATCGGGGGTATGTCCGACACAACAGAGAGGGAGAGGTGTCCTGCGAGACATGAAATTGTTTTGACGTCCGGGGTTGTCGGACGCAGGAAATCAATGTACTTGTACAAGGAATAAATAGTGGATGGGGTAGGGGACACGGACACGATGTACCAACTTGGGTTGTGGGGAATTTGTGGATGATAAAAATGTTGGAGGAGTACCTGCCTATTTATAGGATGTGGGAATTCCCAATTGGATAGGAGCTAGGAATAGTTTAAACCCAAAAATAGATAATCCGTAATTTAATTTAAATCAATCCAATCTAAATACAATCCAATTTAAATCAGAATTCAATTCCAAATACAAATCAATTTTTAAATCATATCCCTCTAGTTTAAAATCAAATCAATAATTTCAATTTCAATTATTTAACTATTTAAATAAATACATAAGTTCAAATCACGATTTAAATTGCCATAATAAATTCAAAATATGCTTTCAAAAAATACTAATAATATTTATTTCAAAAATTGCATTTTTATTTAAAATAAACTAATAAATATTTATGAGCTATATGTATGCACAAATATTCTTTACATAAATATACTTTCTAATATACCATTTTATGGAAAAATATTTTATAATTATAACTGCATAAATAAAAGACTTTTCACAATTAAAACCATAAACTTGAAATGATAGCTAGAAATAATTATTACCTATATTATTTTGAAACCATAAAAATAATAAAAATAATGTTTTTCAAAAATATGTACGCTCGCACATATTCGCACTCGTCGAGCAAATTCGAAAAAGAATTAAAAGTCGTGCGTGACGTATAATACGACTACGCGACGTGTATTACGAAAATTTTAAATCAGTACTAAATTTAATATATAAAAAAAATAGTAGAAATTTTAGGGGTTTTACACTACATAGACGACTTGCTGGCTCGAACAAAGAAGACTGATGCTAGACCAGTAGCAACTCCACTTGCCACCACTCCCTGTGAGGACCCAAATTTTGGGAATTATTTTTTTATTTATTTTATATGATTTCTATTTGTTAGATTAAAATTTATTTTTTATTACGATTATTGATGTACTTTTTTGTAGCTTTAATTTTTGGAACACAATAAGTGCCAATCTTTTGAAACGTTCTTCATGAGTTTTGAAGTAGACACGTCCACCTTCAACTTGATATATTATGTCCCGTCTAAACTTATCCCCTAGCATCATTTTGACTTCACACAACTTCGGGTCAAATTAGGCCATTTGACCGTTTACCGTAATTCTAGATCGATCTTCGAAATTGACCTTAGAACTCGACATTGATCAAAACCATTTGACCCAATATATGATTTTGACCTATTTTGAGCCTAGACACACATGCCAAGGGTGTGCCACTTAATAGAGTTCTCATGTGCTATTTATTTGCGAATGACACAAAAGACTTATGGGTTGACTTTTTTGAGTTCGATTTGATTAGAAAATATATTTGGACCCTAACATAGCCAACCCCACTTGGTAGAGCCATGTTAGGTTGCCATGACTTAGTAGAATTATTATAAATTTATCTTGGGATGTAATACAGCGAAATAGGGTTAAATACAATTTTGTATATATATATGATTATATTTATAATAGCCTAATACTATATATAAATATGGCCTTAGTCACGGTTAAGTTCCGAGATGCATATCGACTAGGAATTTTGGCACAGCTAGTGTAGATGTGTGCTTGGACTAGTGTTTTAGACATGCTAGGAAAGACCGAGCCATATGTGTGTCCCAACTAGGAAAACTAGTCAAAGTTACGACTTAACCCCTATAGACGATTTAATTATTTATTATTAGGATTATTGATATTTTAGGAGACCCAGTTGTGTTAAATAAATCAAACTGGACCCGAACCAAACTCAAACCCATGTCGGGTAATTCGTCTAAGGACGTCCATGTAGATGTATATGATATTGATATTTTTATTTTAGTGATTTATTAGGCAATTTTATAAATGGTGGTTATATATATATTATATATACATTCTTACTATTAAAATAATATTTTATTTGTAAATAGGATAAATACCTTCCTAGTTATCCTTATGCATGTTAGGATTTTAGACTATACCTATTAAAGGTTCATTTTAGTTTGTTATTATGATTATGATTATGATTATGATTATGATTATGATTATTATTATTATTATTATTATTAATACTATCATCTATTATCGGTTATTTGTTAATTTCTTGGTAAATAAATTTTACATATATATGTACATATTTGTAGGCCTTACATTAGGAAATTATATTATCAAGATTTTATTTAGCTTTATGGAATATATATATATATATATATATATATATATATATATATATATATATATATATATATATATATATATATATATATATATATAAAGAAAAGGAAAAAGAAAAACAAACAAACAAATTATCGCAAGATATGAAAATCTAGCGAGAGGCCAAACAACCCAGGAACCGACCCCCTCTTTCCTTCTATATATATATATATATATATATATATATATATATATATATATATATATATATATATATATATATATATATATATATATATATATACAGAGTCACTTTAAATAAAAAAATATATATATACAGAGTCACTTTTTACCCACAAAAAAAAAATTCTAACGCAATATAACCCCACTTTTCCAATTTTATAATATTTCTGATAAATAAATTATAAATTATATCAAAGTTTCATTTTCCTAGTTTAATAGTTATCTTTTCAAGGAAGTTTAAATTATTGGAATGGTTAGTTAATTAACTAACTATTGGATATATATAATTAATCTAGAGTATTCCTAATTAACTAATATGGTCCCTACATTTCTAACAACTTTTCTAACAACTTAACAAACTTCCTAAGAGAATTAGGGTATTTGTGTAAATAAATTAAGTGGGAGGGTCTGATTGCAATTTAACCAATTGATTTCAAAATCCTATTTAAGCTTTCTGATGAGAGAGTGTGCTCATAAAAATCTCTCCTCTCATTTTCGAGCTAGGTCAGTGCTCTTCCCCAAACTTTCTTCATCCCCAAATTTTTGGCCGAACCCTAACCCTAACTTCTCCGGCGGAGCTTGATGATGATGGCGATGATGATCGGCTTCCTGCAGGCGGTTTCCTCCACCGACGATGAACTGCTTCTTCCCTGGCGATTTCTCCTTCCAATGGACACAGCTGCGGGCGGCCCCTTCTCGACCCTCGACGGCGCACTCTTTGTTTCTCCGACGACCCAACGACGATTCGTTTGGCTTCGACGACGCAGCGGGTCACGTTATCCGATGATTGAGCCTAGTGCGTGACGATCGCCCTTCTTCGGCGGCGTAGTTTCTTCCTCCGGCGATCCTCGTCCACTACAGACCACTGATCCTCTTCCGAGTTGACGACCAGACCGATCCAAGACTATGAAGAAGGAAGCTGTGATCCTTGCATAGGTAAGATTTGTTGAATTTTATTCTTTCTTCTGATTCGAGATCAATCGATTGGAATTTCTATCGTGATGATTGGTATCTTCCAAAGAATCCTGGAATTTATGCTAATATCCTTCGTTTTGCTTTACATATCATCTGGTTGTCGAAATGTCTCAGTGGGATTTTGTGTTGCTTGGACGCTAGGAGTTCGTATTCGATACTGTGGATAGTAGCTTTATTTCGGTCAGTCTCTTCTCAGGTAATCTCTACATTCTTGTCATTGAAGAATAAATAATTGTGTTGATCCTAACTATAGATTATTATGCCAGTTTGTTCGTGTCAAGCGTTGTGTATGTGTCGAGTTCGGAATCGAGTCCAAGTGTGTGTCCCTTTCCTATTCGTGTCATGTGTTGTTCATGATCAGTCGCTCGTATTCCTGGGTTTGTGTATGAATGTTTTACTGACAGCTCTGTACGTGTCCAAGATTATGTTCATGTCGAACTGTTAAGTATTTGGCATGGCGTGGGTTGTAAAAAATGATGGATGTGGGTTTGAAGCTATTAAATCTCAGTTTGAACTCAGTATAGTAAGGTTGGGGGTTTTACAGGTTCTGGTTTTGTAAGTAGATTGCTGGGTTAAATTTGTGTATATATATTTTATAAGTTTGTATCTATTTTTATGAGATAGAGTAGATGGGTGGATGTTTGCTTATGCGGGGTGGAAATTATATGAACTGTGGAATGTGGCTTTGAATATACTTTGATTTTGCCAAGCTCAGGTCAATTGAAGTTTTATTTTCATAGCTTGTTCTTGTGCGAGTTTTTGAAATGGGTTTCAGAGGATTAATGGTGTTGGGCTTATATTTTGAAGGCAGTATGTGTTTATTCCTGTAATTCTCATTCTGTCACTCCTGTTTTTCGTTATACGTATTTTCAGTGTATGTATGCGAATTTTGACCCTTATTTTATTCACTGTATTTCTGTATCTCTTTATTGCTTGCCTTGATGTATCTTAGCTGAGGTTGACCTTGGGTTGGGTTGGTCCAATTGACTTGCTTGGAATGACTTGGTTTGGTTTATTTGATGGTTGGTTCAACATGTTGAACCATCTCCTCTCTTTATAAAACCCAACCACCCCTTTCTCTTTCTTCATTACTTTCATTTATTTCTTCTCCATTACTCTCCCACCAATCTAGTGAACTTAAGCAAGTGCCACTGGGTTTATGATGGATCTTCCATTTTATTATTCTATCTTCTTCTATACATGATTCTAAGCATCTTTAGAACTTGGAGTTTTCGGTTTGGACGGATAGAATTTTGTAGATCTAAGTTTGTAGCCTTTTCGATTTTCTTGGGTTTTGATCTACCAAACTTCATTATTTTTAAGTTTTGATTGTTCTATGTTGTAGAGAATTCGATTTTACCCATAATGGACTTTTGAAAAGTTAGATTTCAACTTGTTTTGAGGAAGTTATGGACAAAATAAGATTTTGACATTTTCTAGTTCATCTGTCCTGAATCTGGCAGGGACAATAAATAGTGTCGTATAGTGCAGCCTGCCGCATAGTACCACATGGTGATGCAGCTTGCCGCATAGTGCTGTATAGTGCCGCATAGTGCAGCCTGCGAAAGTGCCATATGGTGACGCAGCCTGCCGCATAATACCGTATAGCGCAGCCTGCCGCATAGTGCCGCACCCTGCGGCATAGTAACGCAGAATGCTGCATAGTGCCGCAGAAGGCCGCAAAATGCCGTATAGTGTCTATTTTGGCTTTTTTTGGCTGTTCTATGTCCTATTTGGCTGATTTGTGGTCAGAATTTCTCCCAACTCCCAACATGAAAGTTGTAGATCTTTTTCTTGGCTTCAATAATATATAACTAGCTATTTATGCAAGTTTCTCTCATTCATGATAATGTAAGGATAGAACACGATAGTGGCCTATTAAGGCGCACTCTTAACCAGTAACAATCAACATGACATGATAGTGGCCAGTTAGGCGGACTCTTAACAAGTAACAAGTAACAAGTAACATGACATAATAGTGGCCCATCGTGGCGCACTCTTGACAAGTAAACCTGACATGTAATCTTGAATGCTATTGCGATGACTATCTTGACATACTGAGTAATAACTCGTCTTGACACCGTGGGTGATTGTTCTTGAATGTGCTTGTATAAGCTACCAGTCTCGTCTCGCATCATATCTAGGACTTGCATCCCTGGTTACCACGATAAAAGATTCATGCTGAATCTAACTAGGTTCATTACTAGATTGATCAAAGTAGCTTATATAGAGAGATGTTTCCAGTTACAGGCGATCTCGTTATCCCGGCCACACCTGATGGACTTGTAGCTTGTCGACGAGTAGGGCACATTTCTAGCCCACTGTCATGTGGGGCATATCTTAAAACAAGTAATATGCACACTATCATGTGTTGCACCCAAAGTTACCTAATAATTCTTGATAACTCTTGCATGAACCTTCCCTGGATAACCTGGATAGATGTAGGGCTTGTGACTGCCGGAATATCTCATTGTATGTTGCTAGTAACTAGGCTTGGGATAACCCTAGTTAGTTAAAGTATCAAGCCGTACTCTTTGCTTGGCCGTGAATGTTGGATGGAGTCCAATCCTGTCTAGTCTTGTCTAGATCCAGTACATGGCTACCTCAGGACATGCTTGCTTACGCTTTACTCTTAGCAATAAATGGCTAGAGACCCGGTTTTATTCAGGCGAAGGGTTACAACCCCGGTCCTTATTTGGTTTAAGGATTGTAACCTGGTTTCTGAAATAGTTCCTCGTCCTCTTGTCATTTGTTGCTTATTTATATTTCATGTTTTCCTATTATTATTCTGGTTTATATTCTGACATGCTGGTTTTAGTTCTTAAGTGAAGCCTCTCTTGTGGCACTTGCTCTTTTTAGGGTCTAATCCAGCTGGTTTTGTATGGCCAAATTTCGGAGTAGCACCCGAGGATCTTCTAGCCTTCCAGCCAGATGGTGAACACTAGACGTAACCCTGACAATGAGTAGGTTTTATTTTGCTCTCCCACTCTTTGTAAATTATTCTTTTAAGACGTTTAGCTGTCGAGCAAGTGTTATCTCGCGTTGAATAGTTATATTTCTTGTCTGCCTAAGGACAGTAACATGATTGACAAATTCTAGGATTGATCATGTATGACCGAAACTCTTGCTAGTCCTCGCATTTTGTACGACTAGCTTCATGATCATCTGTATATGAAATGTATGGGACGCCTTACTATTGAATATCTGATGATCTAACATCTTGTAACTATTATTATTTGCTTGAGATTGAGACACTAGGCTTGTTCTTGACCACAAGAGACTGATGGCTTGTAGATAAATCCTCATACATATAGACAGCCGTGACCGTATATCGAGGTGGATTACACTTCTATATATGTAGCTGGCTGTGTCTGTCCTCCGCTCTCCAGTATTCTGGTTCTGGAGCGTGACACGGTTTAAGTGGTGGCCCATGCAGGTCTTGTAAATCAAGATGTGTGAGGGTTTTACCGGATAGATGTCTCAATCAGCACTCGTCTTTGATCTCTACTCGTGTCTTCTAATCTTCCTGAAATCTTGGCTTGGTCACATGCTTATATCCTTGATCTATCTTGGTCCTTCCTTAATGTTCTCCATATCATTTTCTTCAGTAGCATTGCTCATGTTCCTATCGATCAGCCGGAAGGAGAACCACCAATGAACCAGCCTCAACAAGGAGACCAAGCCCAGCTCTCAGGAGCAGTCTCCCGAGTTATGCCTTCCGGGGATCCAGAGCCACCAGCTCAGCCTGCAGAGCCTGACAATGGGGTCTTGGTAGGACTCATCCGAGAATTACTCGCCTCTCAAGATCGTCGGGGCGATGCCCTGCGCCAGACAGTACAAGATGCTATGGGCATAATGGGTTACCAAGGTAACACTGCAGCCAACAATTTCAAGCGCTTGAACCCTCCCTTCTTTGATGGCAGTAAAGATGCTATTACTGTTGATGCTTGGCTTCAGGACATAGAGGTTATCCTTGAGGCAGCAAGGACTCCAGAGGAAGAGAAGATGGCTGTAGTGTGCCTATAGTTTTGGACTTAGCCCGCACCTGGTGGGCGATGTTATCAGTTGGTTTGGCGGTGCCTGTTCCATGGACGACATTCAGTGACAAGTTTCAGATCAAGTACTTCGATGCAGTGACTCGATATGATATAGAGACGAGATTTATCAATTTAAAGCAGATAAGCAGGACGGTCGATGGATATGCGGTCGAGTTTTCAAGACTAAGTCGGTTTGCTCCCACCTTGGTGGCAACCGAGTTGGATCCAGCGCAGCGGTTTCAGCAGGAACTCCACTTAGAAATTATTCTAGCAGTGGAGCAGTTCAAGCATCGAACTTTTGATGCTGTCTTGATGGCAGCTAGGAGGCACGAGTATACCTCGCAGAGGATCGTGGACCGAATCAGAAGCAGGAAGAGGTCCCATGGGCAGATGAGTCTGTCCTCAGCACCAGCCCCGGCAACTAGGGCTTTGTCGATTGGAGTTCCCCAAAAGGCAAATTCAGTTACGTCGGTTTAGCATTCAACACCGACGTACCATCAGCAACAGAAGCGGAGGCAGTCTTCCGCAATAGGCTGCACTAATTGTGGGAAGCCAGGACACGTTGTTTTGGAGTGTCGCAGAGCACAGGGATTGTGCTTGGCTTATAGGGCACCAGACCATATGATAGGGTCCTGTCCGAATAGAGCCAGTTCATCATCGTCGAACCTAACTAGTCCATCGGTTAAGGGACCAGCCCCAGCACCAGTACAGCAGCAGCAGCAGTACCAGCCTCCGAGGCCATTGTCGCCTCAGGCACAAGCCTTCCAGGAGCTGAGACCCCAGCTGTCACGCCCCAGAACCAGAATACTGGAGAGCGGGGGAATGACTCAGCCAGCTACGTATTACGGGTAGATGAATACCGTATAATATGATCAAAGCTGTCTAAAAGACGAGGGGGTGCATACTACATAAAAGTCTCACTATGGTCACTTCCCATCTATTGTCTCAATCATTCAAACAAGAAACAGAAATAGAGAACATGTGAGATAAAGCAGTAAGGCATCCCAAACGCTCAGTCAAAATGTTCTTGATATCTGGCTTTACAAAACACAGCCAGATGATGTAGTCAGTATACACAATTGTTATCAGCTGCAGCCTGACTTAGTTACAATTATGCAAAAGTAGGTACAAGACAATCCGACTAACATGTCGGTGCCAAACGGCAAAGTATAAAGTATTTAACAAAACGAGCGGGGAAGTAAGAAAACCCACTCGAGCCCTCCTGCGATCATCCCTCTAGTATTGACCATCGTGGAGGTAGAAGTAAGCTGGATCCTCGGGGACCGGCTCTAAATCTGGCCATGCAAAACCAGAGAGGTTAGACCTCTAACAGCAAGTACCACAAGGAAGCACGATATGAGGGATTAAAACCAGTAATGAGAAAATATGATAAATAGATCTCTGCTTTCTACTGGGATTCACACAGTATCACGACACTTCGAACCAACCTCCCAACCAAACAAGGACAGAAGTTGGCACGTCATGTCCTGACATTCTGATCATCTCAGTTAGGTAACAGAGGACATACAGTACACAAACAAGTTAATTTAAACGGCCATTCAACTACTACGGCTTGCTACTGTGAGTTCCAAGTTATCCTGGAATTATGCAATAGAGATTCCTCAGTTCTTACTATGTGCAAGCAAGGCTAGTTTACCCAGTCAATCAATTGCGCCAATCATGAATTAGACGAGTCCCAGCAGGACGTCCGTCATCAATATACAATATACAATAGATAATATAACCAGATACCGCTCCCTGCCCGTGTGGCAGTTTTGCAGTATCTGTGGGGACCAGCCGGCCTGTCGGGCACTACTAGTCCCAAGAGGGCTGCCATGTAAGAACTCGGGAATCCATTCTCTCCATGCAATCATTATTTTATTTAACTTAAATCCTATGCCGTGGGTCATGGTCATTCAAATGAGTACTTTCGTACGGGGTACGATATGCATAACTCTACAACGATACCAGTGCGGTTAGGTTGCAGGTCTTACATAGCGTAATGTAACAATCAGAACTAACCACGGAGTAATCATGCCTTGACCATAAAGTACACATGTTGCTTTTGTAAAATAAATAAATAAATAAATTGAAGCCTGTATATGCCTGTATGTCAATATTCGGGATCAGCCAGTCGATTACAATAGTTCATAATTAATATGAACGTGTCTCATTCATTCAATTCAATAAGACGACTAGCCAGTCTCTTAGTTCTAACTAGGAACGCATGATCAATTATTAGTCAAAGTAACAGTCGGGGTCAATTCGTGACAAGGTATGAAAGTCAAATTAGTATTAAGCATGGTCGAGTCTATAACTAGCATAAAATAGTTGGTAACACATTCTTGAAGCCAAGAAAAAGATCTACAACTTTCATGTTGGGAGTTAAAAGAAATTTTAGCCATAATTCAGTCAAAATAGGACATATAACAGTTAGAAACAACCAAAATAGGCATATGCGGCCTATTCTGCGACATGCATGCGGCTCAACCGCGACATGCGGCCTATGCGGCCCAACCGCGACATCTATGCGGCTCAACTGCGACATGCGGCCTCATGCGGCCCAACCACGACATCTATGCGGCTCTACTGCGACATGCGGCCTCATGCGGCCCAACCGCGACATCTATGCGGCTCTACTGTGACATGCGGCCTCATGCGGCCCAACCGCGACATCTATGCGGCTCTACTGCGACATGCGGCCTCATGCGGCCCAACCGCGACATCTATGCGGCTCTAGTGCGACATGCGGCCTCATGCGACCCAACCGCGACATCTATGCGGCTCTACTGCGATATGCGGCCTCATGCAGCCCAACCGCGACATCTATGCGGCTCTACTGCGACATGCGGCCCAACCGCGACATCTATGCGGCTCTACTGCGACATGCACATAGAAGTTTGACCAAAATTGTTTTGGCCATAACTTCCTCAAAATAAATCGGAATCTAACTTTTCAAAAGCCAAACTTTAGCAGAATTAAATTCTCTACAACATGGAACCACTTATTTTTGAAAACAACAAAGTTTGATAGATCAAAACCATAAAATCCATATGAAAACCAAAACTTGAAACTTAGATCTACACCCAACCATCCATAGAAATCAAGAACTTCAAGACCTAAACTTGTAGAGGATGAGAAGATGAACAACATAGACTAAAAATAAATGGGGATGCATGAAATCCCTCATGGTGTACAAGATGTACTTGCCTCTTACAGGTGGGTTAGGGTTTGGTGGGGGAGTAAATGTGAATGAATGAAGAGAGAGAATGAAAGAAGAAGTTTTATATCAAGGTCAAGTGGATCTCCACCATTCATTCTCTCCACCAAATCCAAGCCATCCATTCCTTTTCATGTTGAACCAAACCGAACCAAGTTGGTTTACCATGAACCGAAATGAACCAAGAGCCAAGAAAAAGCAGAAAATAAAATACAGAAAAATAATTAGCATGAAATTAAAAGAATTAAATATAAAATAAATACATGACAGATACTAAATAAATTTGGGCAAGCGGTATACGTATAAAAATACGCATTCCGGGAACGGGGAGTGACATATCTACCCACCTTAGATAAATTCCGTCCTCGGAATTTTAAATCCAAGCAGGATAGGAAAAACCGAGCTGATCTAGGTACAAGAAACTTGAGCAAGCAATCATTCTTCAATGTTTAACTAGCAGATAATGTAAAACCCATAGTTTTTTTAAGTTTGCATATTTTATTATCTTTAATTGTTAAATAATTTTTTTGAATAGTGTTAGAAAAATTAATTAAAATTGATAATAAATATTTAAGTGTAAAATTATTTTCCAAAAATAATTGGACTTGGATTTTGTTTGTCAGCCCAGTCTGGACCCAAATTGAAGTACAAAGTATTTTTTTTATAATTTTCAAAGTTACAAAATATTAATTATATTTTAGGTCCAAAGCTCTATTTTACCAATTAAATTTTAAGCCTATTAAACCTTAGCTCAATATTTAGGCCCAAACCCACTATTTATCATCTTTAGGCTTTTGAATTTAATCCATTGAGTTGAGACTATTGTAACTTTCTGTTAGGCTTTTGGTTCTAACCCATTCACTTTATATGTTATGCTTTTCTTTAGTTTGGAGAGAGTTATCCAACTCTCTGTTGGTTGGAATTCTTCAACCGAAGGAAACTTCGGTTTTGGTTTTCTTCTTCATGGTCGACCCCCAACTTCCGAGCGACCGACCGCCGGAGTTCTCGCCATCAACGGCCGACTGTTGGCCTCCCTATTCCGGTAACTCCCCTCTTTCATCCCCTATTTAAACCCTCACCATCAGTCCCTTCTTCACACCATCATTTTCCCCAAATTTCTCCCAAACCCACCATTTTCCGGCGAATTTTCCGGCGAGATCCGAGCTCCCTCGGCCAGATCCGGACCGCCCCTGACCCGGCGCCCGCCCCCGTTCCTGAAGTTTCGCCGCCCCCACCGATTCGGCGCACCCCATCCGCCCCGGTCGACCCCTCTGGGCCGAGCACCTCCCGAGGCCCGTCCCCGTGTTCACCCGCGCCGTTCCCGCTGTACCCCGGCGCCCCGGCCCAGCCGCCCGTCACCGCTCGCCTTCACCGTATCCAGGGGTGTCGTTTGGTTCCGAGACCTGATTCAGGTTTCCGTTCGACTTCGGTTTGGGTATAATTCTGGAACTCCACTTTTCTTTTAGTCGGTGATGAATTTTCTGGTCCCCGAATCCAGCAGGATTTCGGTTTTTTCGACAACGTAAATTCTACGTTGCAATTTCTGTTTTTCGGAATTTTCGGAGAATCGGGTGTCTGAGAACCTTTTCGAAAAGGAACTCTGGAGAATGATTATTTCTCTGGGTTTTCCTATTCGTAGGCTAATTCTCGGAGTTTCCGAAGGAAATTTGGAAATTACCCGTATTCGGATTTTCGGGAAAGTTCTGCTGATTTTCCATGGTTTGATATTTGGTGGGGTTTGTGTTCTGTTGTGTTTGGCTTTGGAAAATATGTATATGAATTTCGGGTTTCGGGAGTTATTCTGTAGGTTTACGGAGCATTTCCCAGTTTTTGGGTTGACCAAAAAATAGAGGGAATGCTGCCGAAATTTTCGGAAAATTTATTAAATGATTTTCAAAATGATTTTTGAATTAAATATTATTTTTATAATATTTTGGGTGACAACCATAATTGGTTACTGGGCCCCAACGAAATGCAAACGCACCGGTTCGACCGGACGTTGAGGCAGAGTAGTTAAAAATGAAATTTTGGACCAGAGTCTGAGACTTATAATTCTCTTTTAATATTATTTTGGAATTTATTAGTTTAGTTAAAATTGTAGTTATTAAATTTTGAGACTAACAACATTTCCGTCTTATTTAATTTATGTAAATCGAGTTGTAAGGACATAAGCCAATTACTTATTTGTGCTGGAAAAATGTAATAATTAGGATTCATTTTATTTCTTTTCTGGATGTTGTAGTGTAATATAAATAGTAGACTATATATTTATATTCACATAAATGTTAGGAATTAGTTGATTAATTCATTATTTTCACTTATTAAATAAATAATAACTTTATGTATAAATACAAAGTTTTTTCGAATGAAAATTTGGTAAAAACGAAGTTTTCCAAATAAATGGTTAAATTGGATTTTTTATTTATAATATAGAAACTCACCTAGGTACATATGTGATTGTGTTGTTATGAACAAGTAAAAAAAATTAATTAGGACAAAAGATAAAGGTTGCAACTAGTGTAGTTAGTATGGTAACTTGGAGTCTGAGACAATTTCTCGAAATGTAGGATTTTGAGGAAGAACCTGAGTTTACATCTTGACGAATCATCTTTCAATCCAGTCGAGATTCAAGGCAAGTACATTTTATGTAGATTTTACAATTATTTTCACAATTGTTTCATTGCAAGTTTAAACCACTGTTTACACGAACTCCTTCGGGAGCATTGATCGTATTGTTGGGGACTGGGGGAATAGTGTACTGGATATGACCAAATCCAAACTTAGGATAATGAATGTGTTAGCTTTCCCCTCTTCACACGGGGACAAGCCATACCGTATCGCTAGGATACAAATGTACCCAAACCGGTCATATTCTTTACCTATTCATATCACTGTACTGTACTATTTCAAAATTGTTCATTTTCAAACTGTTTAAAAATGCATGTTATAAATTGTCATTTTAATTGTTAAAATTTGCATGAACTGTACTTTGCTCACTCCTGACTGGAGACCAACATTTTAGGTTACTCTGAGGTTGATCTTTCTAGAGTATCTGGTGGCACAGAGCTAATGTTCAACAATCCTGTTCGGTACCCGGCGGTACTACCTGACGACGATGGATCGGCGTCTCCTTAGATGCTGTTGGTGTTAGCTAGTCTTATTTCAGTTTTTTTTTGGATCTTTTAAACTTTTGTACTGGACAAGTTTATTATCGAATAAATGTTGTGGCAACTTTTAAATTCAAACTTGTTGTTGATTTACCTGCAATATGGATTACAGCTTACTGCCGCCGTCTCATCAACGGTGCAGGCTGGGCATGATCCGATTCGACCCAAGTATTTGGGGACCGGGTCGTGACAGATAACATATCTATATTAACAATCTACGATATCAAGTAATTCTATCTATGAGGTGACAAGCATAAGGGGTTAAGGCAATCAAGGTACACGGGAAGAAATATACCTTGGGAGTCAAACAGATGTGGATACCGTGATCGGATATCATCCTCACGTTCCCACGTTGACTCTCCTAATGAGTGATGACCCCAAGCAACCCGGACAAGGCTAATTGTTCGGTTCTTGAGTATCTTCTCTCTCCGGTCCAAAATGGACACCGACTGCTCCTCATAAGACAAGTTGGTACCAACAACCAACTCAGAATGATCAAGGATATGGCTGGGGTCCGATACATACCTTTGTAATTGAGATACATGAAACACGTCATGCACCTCTCGTAATGAAGGTGGAAGGGATAAACGATAAGCAACATCGCCTACCCTATCAAGGATAATGAATGGTCCCACGTATCGCGGACTCAACTTTTCGCGAACGCCAAATCTAATGACCCCACGGGTAGGTGAGATTCGCAAGAACATGTGGTCCCCAACAGAAAACTCTAGCGGTCTACGATGCTGGTCCGCCCAATGACGATGCCGATCCTGTGCAACTCGAAGTCGCTCTCTAATTCCCTTGACCAATTCAACTGTCTGAACAATCATTTCCGGGCCTAACATCTTCCTCTCCCCGATATCATCCCATGCTAGTGGCGATCTACACTTCTTACCATATATAGCTTCGAATGGCGCCATCTGGATACTGGCTTGATAACTGTTGTTGTATGAAAACTCAACTAAGTGCAGGTGGCTCTCCCAAGATCCTCCAAAATCTAGGGTGCAAGCTCGCAACATATCTTCTAAAGTCTGAATTGTTCTTTCTGATTGCCCGTCCGTCTGTGGATGGTAAGCCGTGCTAAATCTTAACTTGGTGCCCAGACTATGATGTAAGCTCTTCCAAAAATGTGATATAAAACGGGTATCTCTGTCGGACACAATACTGACAGGGACTCCATGCTGCCTGACTATCTGTTGCATATACAACTCTGCCAACTTTTCTGTAGATTGTCCTACTGTGCTACCTTTGTAAGTCGGTCCACTATCACCCAAATAGCATCTTTACCATTTGGTGATCTCGGTAAACCGGTCACAAAGTCCATTGTGATGTGTTTCCACTTCCATTTCGAGATAGGAAGTGGCTGTAATAACCCAGCTGGCCTC
This sequence comes from Iris pallida, assembly GCA_029216955.1. Taxonomy (NCBI): domain Eukaryota; kingdom Viridiplantae; phylum Streptophyta; class Magnoliopsida; order Asparagales; family Iridaceae; genus Iris; species Iris pallida. Next base: position 1,857,168 of record JANAVB010009198.1, read on the forward strand.
TGCTGTTCTGTCTTCACTTGCTGACATACCAAGCAACGGGAAACAAATCTAGCTATCTCTTTCTTCATCCCGTTCCACCAGAAGTGCTGCTTGATATCTTGGTACATCTTGGTCCCTCCAGGGTGTATAGAATATTGAGAACTGTGAGCTTCTGTCATAACCTCCTGTCTGATATCTCCACTAGGCACATATAGACGTGATCCAAACCTAAGCGTACCATCTTCATGAATTTGCATCTCCTTTCTGAGTCCTGACTCACATTCTGCTCTAAGCTTCTGAATCCTTAGGTCATGTGCCTGAGCTACCTTGATCCTGTCTACCAAGTCGGATTGAACTCGTAGACTCGCCAGAATTCCTACATCACCAGGAAGTATAACCTCGATGCCCATCTCCTGAAGGTCTTCTAAAATGTGCTTCTGTGTTGTCAACATAAATGTGCCGCCCCTCCTGCTAAGAGCGTCTGCTACCACATTAGCCTTGCCTGGATGATACTGAAGCTCCACGTCGTAATCCTTGATCAACTCCAACCATCTTCTCTGTCTCATGTTCAGCTCCTTCTGAGTAAAGATGTACTTCAGACTTTTATGGTCCGTGTACATATCCACTCGATCACCATATAAGTAATGCCTCCATAGCTTCAAAGCAAATACTACTGCCGCCAACTCCAAGTCATGAGTTGGGTAATTCTTCTCGTGGTCCCGAAGCTGCCTAGATGCATACGCTATCACCTTCCTATGCTGCATGAGGACACATCCAAGTCCTTTACCTGACGCATCACAATATACTGTAAAACCTCCGGGTCCAACTGGCAATGTAAGAATAGGCACTGATATCAACTTCTACTTCAAGGTGTCAAATGATGCCTGGCACTCTGCCGACCAGACGAATGGCACATCCTTCCGTGTCAAGCGGGTCATGGGTGCTGAAAGTCTTGCAAAATCTGATACGAATCTCCTGTAATATCCTGCCAATCCTAAGAAACTCCGCACATCAGCTACGGTCTTGGGTACTGGCCAGCTCTCTACTGCTTCTACCTTCTTGGGATCTACTGCTACTCCAGCTCCTGATATGATATGACCCAAAAATGAAATGTGATCCGTCCAGAACTCACACTTCCTGAGCTTGGCATACAACTGGTTCTCTCTCAAAACCTGTAACACTTTTCTGAGGTGGTCTTCATGCTCCTCTTCACTAGTAGAGTATACAAGAATGTCGTCGAGAAATACCACGACAAACTGATCTAAGTACGGCATAAAGATGCGGTTCATCAAGTCCATAAATATTGCTGGAGCATTGGTCAAACCAAACGGCATTACCAAGAATTCATAATGCCCATACTTCGACCTGAATGCTGTCTTGGGAATATCCTCCTTCCGAACCCTCACCTGATGGTACCCTGAATGAAGATCTATCTTGGAGAAAACTCTAGCCCTGCTCAACTGATCAAATAAGTCATCGATCCTTGGTAGTGGATGCTTGTTCTTTACTGTTGCCGCGTTAAGCTTCCTGTAATCAATGCACAATCTGGATGATCCATCCTTCTTTCCTACAAGTACCACTGGTGCTGCCCATGGCGATATGCTAGCTTGGATGAACTTCTTCTCCTTCAGTTCCTCTATGTGTTGATATACCTTGGCCTGCTCTGAATCCGCCATTCTGTAAACTCGATCTGATATCGGTTTAGTTCTAGGTGCCAATTCTATACTGAACTCAATATCCCTAACCGGTGGTAGACCTGGAAGTTCTTCAGGAAATACATCCAGAAACTCTTCAACTACCTTCGGAACTTGAACTTCTTCCATTGTCGTCACTACTCCCTGCACTTGTTGAGTTGCCACTGATCTGAATAAGGTGAACCTCTTCATGCCTGGAATATCAAAAGATACACTCCCTCTACGATAATCTATTGTCGTATGACTGTCTTTCAGCCAGTCCATGTCTGAGATAACGTCGAAATTTCCAACAGGAAATTCTATCAACCGGGCAGGTAAGGAATGCCCGCAAACTACAACGCTACACGCTAGAATAACTCTACTAACTCCTACGAGCCCATTGCCAGTGAGTATATTCAACCTCCCTGGCAATGCCTCGAACTCTATTCCTAGCCGTGTCGTAAATTGTGCAGATATAAATGAGTGTGATGCTCCTGAATCAAACAATGCTACTGCGGGATATGAGGCGACGAGAATGTTACCTGCCACAACATCTTCCGATGCTAATGCCTCTTCCAAGGACAGAGTGAAGGCCTGCCCTCGACCTCCTTGTTGGTTCCCATGTTGCGGCCTAGCCTGGTGTTGCTGCTGGCCCCTTCCTTGATGATGCTGGGGTGGTCTATGCTGGTGTTGCTGCATCGGCGGTCCCTGCTGCCGAAACATCTGAGCTTGTGGCATTAACGGACGCTGGGCCAATGGTTTCTCTGCCACTGCTGGTCCTCGATACTGTCCCGCCCCTGGCGCTGGCAGAGCAGGAAACTGCTGTACTGGTCCTCCTGACCTTGAATTCATGTGACATGTGGTAACCCGATGATCTAGATTTCCACATATCAAACACAGTTCGTTCAATGCCCGACACACATCTCTAGTGTCCCCTATCTTCCCTAATAAGTGCAGCCTGCCGGGGGTTGATGGTTCTTCCTCTGTTGTTGCTGTTGCTGCCTGGGTGGTGGTGCTGGCCCTCGCATTGCCACATCGTGAATGCGAATACCAAGAGATGGTGTTGTTGCTCGGGGCGCTGCTCCCCCTCCTCCTTCAATCTGATTGTGGGATCTCTTCTGACCTCTAGTCCTTGTCGTGATCCTCTGAATGGTGATCTCATGCCTTCGGGTTGTCGTCAATACTTCATCAAAAGTCTGATAATTGTGCCCCTCTATCAATTGCAAGAGCTCAAGGTGAAACCCTTGCTGAAATCTCATAGCCCTCTGGCTCTCCGTTGCTACCATCTCTGGGGCGAACCTGCTCAATCTGCAGAACTCCGCTGCATAAGCATCTACCGTCTTGCCGGCCTGCTTGAGGTTGATAAACTTCTGTTGTAGCTCAAACTACGCCACAACCCCATCGTACTTCATCTTGAATCTTGCTGTGAAATCGTCCCAAGCAACAGGACATCTGATACCTACTTCCTCTGATTCCCACCAATCACGTGCGAGATCCTGAAGTAACAACTTCACTTGATCCACACGTTCTTCTGCCGGCACCTTAGCTGCTGTCAGAATAGCTTCAATATCCTTAAGCAATGCATCTGCTGAGATGGCATCTTCCGTGCCCTCAAAACGATGTGGGTTGTACTTGCAAAACCTGGCTGATGCTCCTGAATCTGGCCTCGCCCCTCTTTCCAATGCCGTCTGCAACCCTTGGTTGAGTAGTACGTTCTGCTCCTGCAACTGAGCGTGCATGCGCTGCTGGGCCAACATCTGGTGTTGCTGAGTAGCCATCATTCCTCTCATGATCTCCAGAAGGGCCGGTGTGTCTACTTCCACAGGGGTAGGTGGAACTGTTGGTGGTGGTGGAACATCCGGATACTGCGGTCCAGCTGCTGCTTCCACTATTACTTCTTCTTGGATGGTCTCTTGAGTTAGTACCGGCCCTTGTTGCTGACCAACATGGTCAGGTTGTCCGTGTTGCCCTTGTTGTTGTTGCCCAGTCCTGATAGATGCGGACGAGGTGCCCCTAAGAAAAGGGACAAGAGAACAATCAAATGATCGGACTGGAAAGATCAATGAAGTCAAAGGATACCGGAATGTCAAGCTAGAGTCGAGAGTAACGAATCATGAGATCAAGGGGAAACATGTGTGATTGAGACATCCCATAAATTAAAATGCCCCACAAGTCTGAAACCAGACCTGCATGGGCCACCACTAAAACTTTGTCACGCCCAGAACCAGAATACTGGAGAGCGAGGGAATGACTCAGCCAGCTACGTATTACGTGTAGATGAATACCGTATAATACGATCAATGCTATCTAAAAGACGAGGGGGTGCATACTACATAAAAGTCTCACTATGGTCACTTCCCATCTATTGTCTCAATCATTCAAACAAAAAATAGAAATAGAGAACATGTGAGATAAAGCAGTAAGGCGTCCCAAACGCTCAGTCAAAATGTTCTTGATATCTGGCTTTAAACACAGCCAGATGATGTAGTCAGTATACACAATTGTTATCAGCTGCAGCCTGACTTAGTTATAATTATGCAAAAGTAGGTACAAGATAATCCGACTAACATGTCGGTGCCAAACGGCAAAGTATAAAGTATTTAACAAAACGAGCGGGGAAGTAAGAAAACCCACTCGAGCCCTCCTGCGATCATCCCTCTAGTGTTGACCATCGTGGAGGTAGAAGTAAGCTGGATCCTCGGGGACCGACTCTAAATCTGGCCATGCAAAACCAGAGAGGTTAGACCTCTAACAGCAAGTACCGCAAGGAAGCACGATATGAGGGATTAAAACTAGTAATGAGAAAATATGATAAATAGATCTCTGCTTTCTACTGGGATTCACATAGTATCACGACACTTCGAACCAACCTCCCAACCAAACAAGGACAAAAGTTGGCACGTCATATCCTGACATTCTGATCATCTCAGTTAGGTAACAGAGGACATACAGTACACAAACAAGTTAATTTAAACGGCCATTCAACTACTACGGCTTGCTACTGTGAGTTCCAAGTTATCCTGGAATTATGCAATAGAGATTCCTCAGTTCTTACTATGTGCAAGCAAGGCTAGTTTACCCAGTCAATCAATTACGCCAATCATGAATTAGACGAATCCCAACAGGACGCCCGTCATCAATATACAATTGTGTACAATAGATAATATAACCAGATACCGCTCCCTGCCCGTGTGGCAGTTTTGTAGTATCTGTGGGGACCAGCCGGCCTGTCGGGCACTACTAGTCCCAAGAGGGCTGCCATGTAAGAACTCGGGAATCTATTCTCTCTATGCAATCATTATTTTATTTAACTTAATAGTCTCTACGTTAAGTAAAATCCCATGCCGTAGGTCATGGTCATTCAAATGAGTACTTTCGTATGGGGTACGATATGTACAACTCTACAACGATACCAGTGCTGTTAGGTTGCAGGTCTTACATAGCGTAATGTAACATTCAGAACTAACCACGAAGTAATCATGCCTTGACCATAAAGTACACATGCTGCTTTTGTAAAATAAATAAATAAATAAATAAATTGAAGCCTGTATGTGCCTGTATGTCAATATTCGGGATCAGCCAGTCGATTACAATAGTTCATAATTAATATGAACGTGTCTCATTCATTCAATTCAATAAGACGACTAGCCAGTCTCTTAGTTCCAACTAGGAACGCATTATCAATTATTAGTCAAAGTAATAGTCGGGGTCAATTCGTGACAAGGTATGAAAGTCAAATTAGTATTAAGCATGGTCGAGTCTATAACTAGCATAAAATAGTTGGTAACACATTCTTGAAGCCAAGAAAAAGATCTACAACTTTCATGTTGGGAGTTGAAAGAAATTTTAGCCATAATTCAGTCAAAATAGGACATATAACAGTCAAAAACAACCAAAATAGGCATATACGGCCTATTCTGCGACATGCATGCGGGTCAACTACGACATGCGGCCTATGCGGCCCAACCACGACATCTATGCGGCTCAACTGCGACATGCAGCCTCATGCGGCCCAACCGCGACATCTATGCGGCTCTACTGCGACATGCGGCCCAACCGCGACATCTATGCGGCTCTACTACGACATACGGCCTCATGCGGCCCAACCGCGACATCTATGTGGCTCTACTGCGACATGCGGCCTCATGCGGCCCAACCGCGACATCTATGCGGCTCTACTGTGACATGCGGCCCAACCGCGACATCTATGCGGCTCTACTGCGACATGCGGCCTCATGCGGCCCAACCGCGACATCTATACAGCTCTACTGCGACATGCGGCCTGATGCGGCCCAACCGCGACATCTATGCGGCTCTACTGCGACATGCGGCCCAACCGCGACATCTATGCGGCTCTACTGCGACATGCACATAGAAGTTTAACCAAAATTATTTTGGCCATAACTTCCTCAAAATAAATCGAAATCTAACTTTTCAAAAGCCAAACTTTAGCAGAATTAAATTCTCTACAACATGGAACCACTTATTTTTGAAAACAACAAAGTTTGATAGATCAAAACCATAAAATCCATATGAAAACTAAAACTTGAAACTTAGATCTACACCCAACCATCCATGGAAATCAAGAACTTCAAGACCTAAACTTGTAGAGGATGAGAAGATGAACAACATAGACTAAAAATAAATGGGGATGCATGAAATCCCTCATGGTGTGCAAGATGTACTTGTCTCTCACAGGTGGGTTAGGGTTTGGTGGGGAAGTAAATGTGAATGAATGAAGAGAGAGAATGAAAGAAGAAGTTTTATATCAAGGTCAAGTGGATCTCCACCATTCATTCTCTCCACCAAATCCAAGCCATCCATTCCTTTCCATGTTGAACCAAATCGAACCAAGTTGGTTTACCATGAACCGAAATGAACCAAGAGCCAAAAAAAGCAGAAAATAAAATACAGAAAAATAATTAGCATGAAATTAAAAGAATTAAATATAAAATAAATACATGATATATACTAAATAAATTCGGGCAAGCGGTATACGTATACGGAACGGGGAGTGACACCAGCAGTATACCCAGACCCAAGCTCAGATACAGAACCGGTAGAGAGGTTTCCAACAGAAGGGACCAGCACCCAGAGGGCAAGGTCAGGCTATGTTTCTGATCGTGGAGGAAGAGTTAGCTTCAGGTGAGGTGGTAGCAGGTACCATTCTCGTCAACTCTTTTCCAGCATCAGTATTATTTGATTCGGGTGCATCGTATTCATTTATGTCTGCACGATTTGCTACACAGATAGGACTGGAGCCCGAATTATTATCAGTAAGGCTCAATATACTTACTGGTAACGGTCTTGTGGGAGTAGATAGAGTGTTTTTCTCATGTCAAATCGTAGTTAGCGGTAAAGAGTTTCCCGCTAGGTTGATATAATTTCTAATGGTCGATTATGAAGTGGTCCTAGGAATGGATTGGTTGAAGGAGCAACACGCAAGAATAGACTGCCATATTGGCAGGATTATTTTTGGTATTTCCGGTGAGGCAGAGTTTTCATTCTCTAGGGACGAAGTAGAACCTTCTCCTCCAGTCTTGCAGATGGCAGTAGCAGAGACAGTTCAGTTTTCCAGAGTCGTTGAAGAGTTCCCAGACGTGTTCCCCAGAGAGCTTCCAGGCATGCCGCCAGAGAGAGAGATAGAGTTCACTATTGATTTGCTTCCAGGGACGGCACCAGTGTCAGAGAGAGTCTACAGGATGGCACATTCGGAGTTGGAGATTTTGTACAAGATGATTGAAGAACTTAGAACCAAGGGATTCATTCGTGCTAGCGGATCGCCTTGGGGAGCCCCGATGCTTCTTATGAAAAAGAAGGATGGTACGTCAAGATTATGTGTTGATTATCGTACCTTGAACTCTGTAACAATCAAGAACAGATATCCTCTACCAAGGATAGATGACTTATTTGATCAGCTCAGGGGAGTGACAGTATTCTCGAAGATTGACTTGCGATCAGGGTACCACTAGATCAGAGTTAAAGAGCAAGACATCCCGAAGATAGCATTCAGATCAAGATATGGACATTAGAAGTTCCTTGTTATGCCATTTGGAGCGACCAATGCACCAGCCGTATTCATGGACCTCATGAATCGTATCTTTATGCCCTCTTTGGATCAGTTCGTGATAGTGTTTATAGACGACATCTTGGTCTATAGTAAGAGTGAAACGGAGCATGAGCACCATCTCCGTGTGGTTCTTCAGATTTTCAGAGAGCACCAGTTGTACGCGAAGTTCAGTAAGTGCGAGTTTTGGCTTGACCGTATATCGTACTTGGGTCATATCATCACCAAAGGTGGAGTAGAAGTTGACCCCCAGAAGATAGTGGCTATAGAGACATGGCCAGTTCCCAGCACCGTTGCAGAGGTTCACTGTTTTCTAGGATTAGCGGGCTATTATCGGCAATTCGTATCAGACTTTGCTAGGATTTCAGCGCCCTTGACTCAGTTGACCCGCAATGATATGCAGTTTGCTTAGACAGCAGAGTGTCAGAATTTATTTGAGAAGTTGAAGCAAAGATTAATGACGGCCCCCATTCTCATGCTTCCAGATAGGACTGGAGGAATTTCAGTTTATTGTGACGCTTCCGGCAGAGGATTGGGATGCATATTGATACAACATGGTAAGGTAGTAGCTTATGCGTCACGCCAGCTTCATGACCATGAGAGGAATTATTCTACCCATGACTTGGAGTTAGCAGCAGTAGTTTTTGTATTGAAGCTTTGGAGGCATTATTTATATGAAGATCGGGTAGAGATTTTCATCAACCGCAAGAGTCTTAAGTATGTGTTTACTTAGAAGGATCTTAACATGCGTCAGAGAAGATGGCTAGAGCTACTGGTGGATTATGACATCAATCTGCAGTATCATCCTGGAAAGGCCAATGTAGTAGCAGATGCATTGAGCAGAAGAGCCGAAGTTTATTTTCTAACAGCGCAACCAGAGTTATTAGCAGACCTTCAAAAGATAGGGATAAAGATAGTTCTCCCTACCAATGTAGCATTGATCGACAGCATACAAGTTCAGTCCAGTATAGTTGAGAGGATCAAGATAGCGCAATCAGCAGATTCCAAGCTACAGCGGCTCAGGACAGAATGTGAAGCAGGACAAAGACCAGCGTTATGTATTCACGAAGATGGTATATTTCGACATGGAAGACGTCTTTGTGTACCCAGCGGTGATATCAGACAAGAGATTTTAGCAAAAGCTCATAGTTCACAGTATTCAGTTCATCTCGACAGTATGAAGATGTATCGTGATATCCGTCATCATTTTTGGTAGAATGGCATAAAAAGGGAGATAGCCCGGTTTGTCTCTCGTTGTTTAGTTTGCCAACAAGTTAAAGCTGAACATCAGAGACCAGCTGGACTTCTTCAACCTTTACCGATCCTAAAATAAAAATAGGAGCACATTACCATGAATTTTGTAACTGGGTTACCTAAATCCCCGGCTGGCAGGGATGTTATATGGGTTATCGTTGATCGTCTTACGAAGGTAGCTCATTTTCTCTCCTTCAGAGTTGGTCAGTCTACGGATCAGCTAGCAGAGATGTACCTCAGGCAGATTGTCAGATTGTATGGAGTGCCAGTTAGTATCATATCAAACAGAGATTCAAGATTCATATTGTACTTTTGGCGGAGTCTTCAAGAGAGTTTGGAGATTCGTCTCAAGTTCAGTTCAGCATATCATCCGCAGACAGATGGTCAGTCAGAACGCACGATTCAGACTCTTGAAGATATGTTGTGATCTTATACGTTGGACTTCGGTGGTTCATGGGAAGATCACCTGCACCTAGTGGAGTTCTCCGATAACAATAGTTTCCAGGCCAGTATCCCGATGGCACCCTTTGAGGTATTGTACAATAGAAGGTACAGATCCCCGTTAGCATGGGATGATATCGGCGAGAGACAGATGCTTGGTCCAGAGATGGTTACTCAGACAATCGAGGTGGTCAGACAAGTCAGAGATCATCTTCCAGTTGCCCAAAATCGCCAGCACCATTGGGCCGATTCTCATCGGCGTCCCCTTAAGTTTTCAGTCGACGATCATGTGTTCCTTAGGATCTCGCCTACCCATGGCGTCATTCGATTCAGCGTACGAAGAAAGCTTAGTCCTAGGTATACAGGGCCGTTCGATATCCTTGAGCGAGTAGGTGATGTGTCCTATCGTCTCGCTCTTCCACCATCGTTACGTGAGGTACATGATGTCTTCCATGTATCCCAATTGCGACGGTATATCCCGGATCCGAGCCATGTCCTTGATCATTTAGAATTGGTTGTTGGTACCAACCTTTCGTATGAGGAGAGGCACGTATCCATATTGGACCGAAGTGAGAAGGTACTCATGAACAAGACTATTAGTTTAGTCCGTGTTGCTTGGGGTTACCACTCTTTAGGTGAGTCAACGTGAGAGCGTGAGGATGATATCCGCTCGCGATATCCATACATGTTTGGCTCATAAGGAATAATGTCTTACTTATGCCTTATATTTTTAAATTTCTTGCTTGCATGAATGATTGCTTGATTGGTTGCTAGTCGTAGATGGCTTATGCTTTAGTATAGCTTGTCCCGACATCTCTAGCCTCTTGATTAAATTTTGAGGACAGAATTCTTTTAAGGTGGATAGAGTTGCCACTTCCGTTTTTCGTTATACGTATTTTCAGTGTATGTATGCGAATTTTGACCTGTATTTTATTCACTATATTTTCGTATTTCTTTATTGCCTGCCTTAATGTATCTTGGCTAAGGTTGACCTTGGGTTTTTAGTCCAACTTGACTTGCTTGGGATGGCTTGGTTTGGTTTATTTGATGGTTGGTTCAACATGTTGAACCATCCCATCTCTTTATAAAATCCAACCACCCATTTCTCTCTCTTTATTACTTCCATTTATTTCTTCTCCTTCTTCTCCATTACTCTCCCACCAACCTAGAGAGCTTAGGCAAGTACAACTTGCTTCATAATGGATCTTCCATTTTATTGTTCTATCTTCTTTTCTACATGATTCTAAGCATCTTTAGGATTTGGAGTTTTCGGTTTGGACGGATGGATTTTTGTAGATCTAAGTTTGTAGCCTTTTCGGTTTTCTTGGGTTTTGATCTACCAAACTTTATTATTTTCAAGTTTTGATTGTTCTATGTTGTAGAGAATTCAATTTTACCCAAAATGGACATTTGAAAAGTTAGATTTCGACTTGTTTTGAGGAAGTTATGGCCAAAATAAGATTTGAACATTTTCTAGTTCATCTGTCCTGAATCTGGCAGGGACGATGACTAGTACCACATAATGCAGCCTGTCGTATAGTGTCGCATGGTGACGCAGCCGTATAGTACCGTATAGTACAGCTTGCCGCATAGTGTCGCATGGTGACGCAGCCTGTCGCATAGTACAGCCTGCCGCATAGTGCCGTATAGCGCAGCCTTAAGCATAGTGCAGCCTACCGCATAGTGCCACAACCTACAGCATAGTGCCGCAGAAGGCCGTATAGTGCTGCAGAATGTCGCATAATGTCTATTTTATCCATTTTTGGCTGTTTTATGTCATATTTGGCTGATTTGTGGCCAGAATTTCTTCCAACTCCCAACATGAAAGTTGTAGATCTTTTTCTTAGCTTCCAGAATATGTTACTAGCTATTTATGCAAATTTCTCTCATTCATGATAATGTAAGGATAGAATACGATAGTGGCCTGTTAAGGTGCACTCTTAACCAGTAACAAGCAACATGACATGATAATGGCCTGTTAAGGCGCACTCTTAACAAGTAACAAGTAACATGACATGATAGTGGCCCGTCGTGGTGCACTCTTGACAAGTAAACCTGACATGTAATCTTGAATGCTGTTGCGACGACTATCTTGACATGCTGAGTAATAACTCGTCTTGACACTGTGGGTGATTGTTCTTGAATATGCTTGTATAAGCTACCGGTCTCGTCTCGCATCATGTCTAGGACTTGCATCCCTGGTTACCACGGTCAGAGATTCATGTTGAATCTGACTAGGTTAATTACTAGATTGATCAAAGTAGCTCATATAGAGAGATGTTCCCAGTTACAAGCAATTTCGTTATCCCGGCCACACCTAATGGACTTGTAGCCTGCTGACGAGTAGGGCACATTTTAGCCCACTGTCATGTGGGGTACTTCTTGAAACAAGTAATATGCACACAATCATGTGTTGCACCCAAAGTCACCTAATAATTCTTGATAACTCTTGCATGAATCTCGCCTGGATAACCTAGATAGCTGCAGGGTTTGTGACTGCCGGAACATCTCATTGCATCTTGCTAGTAATTAGGCTTGTGATAACCCTAGTTAGTTAAGGTATCAAGCCGTACTCTTTGCTTGGACGTGAATATTGGATGGAGTCCAATCCTGTCTAGTCTTGTCTAGATCCAGTACATGACTACCTCAGGACATGCTTGCTTACGCTTTACTCTTAGCAATAAATGGCTAGAGACCCGATTTTGTTCAGGCGAAGGGTTACAACCCCGGTCCTTGTTTGGTTTAAGGATTGTAATCTGGTTTCCGGAATAGTTCCTCGTCCTCTTGTCATTTGTTGCCTTATTTACATTTAATGTTTTCCTATTATTATTCTGGTTTATGTTCTGACATGCTTATTTTAGTTCTTAAGTGAAGCCTCCCTTGTGGCACTTGCTCTTTCTGGGGTCTGACCGAGCTGGTTTTGTATGGCCAGATTTCGGAGTAGCACCCGAGAATCTTCCAGCCTTCCAGCCAGATGGTGAACACTAGACGTAACCCTGGCAACGAGTGGATTCTATTTTGATCTCCCACTCTATTGTAAATTATTTATTTGAGGCGTTTAACCGTCGAGCAAGTGTTAGCTCATGTTGAATACTTATATTTTTTGTCTTCCTAAGGGCTGTGACATGATTGACAAATCCTAGGATTGATCATGTATGACTAAAACTCTTGCTAGTCCTCGCATATTGTACGACTAGCTTCATGATCATCTGTATATAAAATATATGGGACGCCTTGCTATTGAATATCTGATGGTCTAACATCTTGTAACTATTATTATTTGCTTGAGATTGAGACACTAGGCTTGTTCTTGACCACAAGAGACTGATGGCTTGTAGATAAACCCTCATACATCTTGACAGCCGTGATCGTATATCGAGGTGGATTACACTTCTATATACGTAGCTGGCTGTGTCTGTCCCCCGCTCTCCAGTATTCTGGTTCTGGGGCGTGACACTTTTCTAGCTTGAGTTGCCACTGAGGAGGAGATTTGCTGGGGTACAATTCAGGATTTAGTTTACATGGAGGAGGAGATATAGGGCTGGCTTTGTGTGTCGGATTGGTGTGTCGTATTGAATGGTTAGGTTGCATCTCGTCTGTATTAATACTTCTTGAGATGTTGTTAATTGAATAACTCAGTGGTGTAGAGAGTTCCTAAATGAGTTTTGCTTGAATTAAGTTGGCTGGAGGGGCTATGGAAGTTCAAATGTTATATCAATCTGGAGATATGTATCTATATATGTCTCCAGAATTTTGAGTTTGCATCTTATGCTAACAACCTGAATTCTTTTGCTTATGTGTTAATGGGCTTGGGAAGCTATGATGGGTTATTTGAATCCTATGTGTGCTGAGCTAGTGAAAGGAAAGTACAATACTAGCTAGCTGTCATAATCTTATGAAGATGGTGTAAGGCTGGAAATAGCTTATTAAATAGTTATATAGTTGGTTTCAATATTCTATTAATTAATTCATGACTAATTTATTGATAGTGAAGAATAATAGTAGGTGTCTCTCCTTGCAAATCCTTTATGATATATTACTATTTTACCAAGTTAGGCTAAAGAGCTGATTGTTTTATATGGTTAATTAACTCTTTTCTAGAAGGTATTAGGGTCAAGGAAATGAGTTAGTTGCCACTATCATATTTTAATTAAAACCAAATTATCTCAGGTGAAAATATAGATCTACAGATTTTCTTCCCATTCTTGACCACCCGGAGCAAGGCAAGTGCATTCTATGGTTATGTTCATTTACATTCATATCCTGTACTTTTCTTATGACACGTCATGACACGATATCATGTTCTCCTGTACTTTCATGTTCTTGTACTTACTTGTGGTCGGGGAGGGGAAATACACTAGCTATGTGACCAAACCCAAAGATCAAAAATTCAGGTTGATAGCTTAGGCCTCGTACCGTGCACGCGGACCCTAAGCTGTACCTATTTCATGTGCTTATTCATGTATTTATCCGAGCCGATCATATATGCTAGCTGTATTTCAAATATTGTACACATGTCATGTCTTGTACTTCAGGTTCAGGATTTACTTTATGTACTTTATTTCATCTTGTACTTCCTGTATTTATATTCATGTACTTTCATGTTCTTTTCCTATACTTTATATTTCATGTTCTCCTGTACTTTTTTCCATATCATGATGTTCTTGTTCATTACCTAGAATTGTACTTTGCTCTGTTCTTGACTGGATATGTTGCAGGTGTACTTGAGGATATCGTTCCACCTTATGGGCCAGAGCCCGGGATCTTAGCTGAGCATGATGGAGGCATAACTTAGCTAGAGGTTACAGGTTTAGGTTCGTTTAGCTCTACTTCTAGATGTTGTATATTGAGAGTTCATAGTTGTATTTCATTCCTGTCACCGAATTTGTCTTTGGTACTTTTATATTTAAATTGTATTTTAACTTGTAGATTATGGTGATCATTCTGGGACGGTTAGATGCTGTAATTTGTACTTATTCATATTGACTTGCTAGTTTCCTTAGCTTGGTACAGCTTACTACGTTGAGTCTTCCAACGTATGTTGGGCGTGTCCGACTCGTATCCGAATATTCGAGAGTGGATCGTGACATATTTTTAGTGGTGGCCCATGCAGGTCTGTCCTAATAATACCTAGGTATTAGAGTACTATTGGGGGACTTGCTAAACTAGGAAAAACTTGATCACATCATAGGGTTACGAGAAATGGTATGGCTATATTTTACTAGATTGATTATTACTTTATGGTTGCTTAATTATCTTAGGGTTTAGTTCATTTTAACAGTTTTCTATTTTTCAGATGGTTCATGCACGCAACACCGGAACTGTTGATCCACCTACACTTGAGGGTTCTGAGCTTTCATTACCTTCTATCACCTCTACTATCACCATTGGTAGTACGCAGTTGATGGAGATGTTCCAGAGGGAGCAAGTCGTCCTTTTCCAAGCCAGACTTGTAGATGCGCTTTCCGAGCCAAAGAAGACTTCTAATTTCTAGACTCTCAGATCTTTGGACTTCCCCGATACTGAGCACATTTCTTGCATCGAAAAGCAGATCGAGAACCTGAAGCCGCCTCTTCTGAAGATCATCCAAGTCTCTGAGGATCCGACTCCTCGGATTGAAGCCACCAGCCAGGAGATCCAGAATATAACATAGACAATAGAACGAGATGGGAAGCTGAAGCTCAGGAGAGATAGGAAGACTTATGACGAAGATAGCAGCTACTATGGATTCGCAAAGCATCGCCACACTCAGACAGCGCCTCTTCAGCCGCATCATCAGATTCAAATGATGGCCATTTGTGCTTTCTGCCACCATCCAAGACAGCGCTTCGAGGAGTGGCACAAGAGGCTCGGACTTTGCCTATACTGCGGATCTTCTGTCCACCGAATGAAGGATTGCCAGCAGGTTGCTGACTACAATGGTCGAAGAGCATCGGGATCGCAGCAGCCAGCACACCAGCACCATATATCCCTGTCAGAGTCCCTGTACTTCAGTCCAGCAGGAGATTCAGATTCCGATTCAGCTGACGATCATTTGTAATTTCTACCGTCGCTCAGGACACCGCTACGATAAAGTGCCGTAAGAGACTGAGAGTATGATTCTACTACGGATCGCCTGCCCACCAAGTCAAAGATTGCCCGAAGATCGCTGATCGCACTACTCAAGGACAAGCACGAGGAGCACCAGGACTACAGCAAGGGGACCCACCTCTCTAGATTCAGCAATCACATGGAGCACTACCGCAAGGACCAGTCTACGTCAGGACAGCTGAAGAAGTTGAAGCAATTCCAGTTCCAAAGGAACACTAAAGGCAGACTAAAGATCGAAGGTTTTCTTGTATAGTTGGAGAAGACCTTGGATTGTGATTTGCCCTCCAATTTAGATTTTCTACTATTTTCTTATTTCCTGAGTTTGATAGATCTTGTTTTCTATCCTAAAACTTTGGTTTATATTTTAGATATTATTTTTATTCTAGAGTTTATCCCTTATTCGTAAACTCTGTTTCTTATTAGAAGATTGTCTCAATTGGTAAACTTGTTTCATATCTGCTATTCGATACCATGTTTTCATATTCATGACTTGGTTTTCTACTGATTGGCTTCTATTTGAAAAGTTGGTTCCCTATTCAAACTTTGTTCTATTCGGATTTTATTCCTACTAGAATTTCATTTTGAAACCTTGTTCTTATTCAAAACCATGTTTGAGCTTTTGCTTTCTATCTGAGACTTTTTTCACAATCCTATACTCTGTTTCCTATTTACTATTTGTGACTTTGATTCCATTCGAGATTTTGAGATCCTGTTTCCTATTTTGGGACTTCGCTTTCATTCGAGATTTTGTTATCTATTCGAGATTATGTTCCTATTCTAGACTTTGAAGATTGAGTTCCTACTCATCACTTGTTGAAACCTTGACCCTTGTTCGAAACCTTGCTTCCTCGTCGAGATTTCCTATTTGAGATTCTGTTCTTATTCACGACCGTGTTGATACTTGATTTTCTATTTGAGATTTGTGTCCTATTGGAGATTTCGTTTCCCCTCGAGATCTATTCAAGATTTTGTTGTTATTCGAAACTTTGTCGAACTCTGTTTTCGATATGAGATTTGTTTCTTACTTCGAGATTTTGTTTCTATTCTATACTCTGCTTTCTGACCACCACTCCGGGATATTGTTATCTATTCGGGATTTTGTTCCCTATATGGGGTTGTTGCCATTTGAGATTCCGGTTACAATTTAAAACTTTGTTCCCTGTTCGGAATTTAAAATCTCCTTGTTTGCCCTCTTAGTACTCACTACTCCTTGATTGGATCCCTTGTTGCTTCTTAGTACCTAATAAACTCTTGTATTCTAACAGACAGATAACCTCACCATTATTGTGACTTGGACTATTGAAACTCATTTTGGATTCCTTGAAACCCTTTTGAAATTCCTATGGATAAGGTCGAGAGACTACTCGATGACCTACTAGGGTACGGTAGTTGAGCGCTGCAGCCATTATCGGGATTACAGAGACCGAATGTTCACTTCAGCCAGCAGCGCACTGACGAGACATGGACTCTAAGTTGAAGTAATTTCAGACATTCATAGGTTTTCGGGTATTATTGAGACTTTGTCCTAAATTCTTCGTATTTTGATCTCTTTGTTGCTTCGTTAACAATTGCTGAAAAAATGGATAAGTCGACAGAGTATTCGTAATATATCGTTATTTGAGTCATGGAACCGAAAGTTCACTGCAGTCAGATGTACACTGGCAAGCAGGGATTCTAAGTAATGTGACTTCAAATAGCTATATGTTCTCGAATACCATAGAGACTATATTTTTATGATTATTGATATTTCGAGAATCACAAATCCTTGCACTTCACCTTGATTTGATACTAGTACCTCCTGGGTATTTCATACATTTTCTCAATCAACCCTTGCAATTTCCTCTTCTTGCATTTTATGTTGGATCATTTGATTTTTCTCAATATATACATCTTGCTAGATTTGATTTCATTCACCAGATTTTTCTATCAATCGTACTTGTAATATCATGTTTTGTCTGGACGTTGATCAAGCCTATCAATCGTGATTTTCCTATTTTGCTCTATTTTTAAACATACTAAACTTTCGATTTTGAATCGTATTTAAGAAGATCGTGCCCTCATGATTTATTCCTCTAAGTTGAAATTAAAAATCCATTCCACCTCGTGCCTGTTCGATTCTCGATCATTCTTAAAACGTGTTATTTCAATCCCTTGTATGTAATTATCGTACTCGGTCTTAACTAAATTTTGTTATATTTCGTGTCCGACAAATTTTGATCATTTTTTTATCGTGCCATTTTATCTATTTATTTTGTCATGCAAAACCATTTCATATTGTTATGATATTTGTACCTATTCATTGAGCGTATTCACCTTCGTGCCTAGACAATTTTAAACCTTGTGTCATTTTTCTGTATCGTGCCGTACACTTTAAAATTTTGAGGACAAAATATTTCTAAGGAGGGTAGATTTGTAACCCCATTTTTCCAATTTTAGAATGTTTTTGATAAATAAATTATAAATTATATCTAAGTTTTATTTTCCTAGTTTAATAGTTATCTTTTCAAGGAAGCTTAAATTATTGGAATGGTTAGTTAATTAACTAACTATTGGATATTATAACTAATCTAGAGTATTCCTAACTAACTAATATGGTCCCTACATTTCTAACAACTAATCTAGAGTATTCCTAACAAACTAATCTGGATATTATAACTAATCTAGACGATCGACTTCCTGCAGGCGGCTTCCTTCACCGGCGATGAACTGCTTCTTCCCTGGCAATTTCTCCTTCCAGTGGACACACAGCTGCGGGCGGACCCCTTCTCGACACTCGACGGCGCACTCTTTGTTTCTCCGACGACCCAGCAACGATTTGTTTGGCTTCGACGACGCAGCGGGTCACGTTCTCCGACGATTGAGCCTGGTATGTGACGATCGCCCTTCTTCGGTGGCATGGTTTCTTCCTCCGACGATCCTCGTCCACCACAGACCACCGATCCTCTTCCGAGTCGACGACCGGATCGATTCAAGACTATGAAGAATGAAGCTGTAATCCTTGCATAGATAAGATTTGTTGAATTTCATTATTTCTTCTGATTCGAGATCAATCGATTAGAATTTCTATCGTGATGATTTGTATCCTCCAAAGAATCCTAGAATTTACTCTGATATCCTTCGTTTTGCTTTGTGTATCATCTGGTTGTCGAAATGTCTCGGTGGGATTTCGTGTTGCTTGGACGCGAGGAGTTCGTATTCGATACTGTGGATCGTAGCTCTATTTCGGTCACTCTTCTCAGGTAATCTCTACATTCCTATCCTTGAAGAATAAATAATTGTGTTGATCCTAACTATAGATTCTTATGCCAGTTTGTTCGTGTCAAGCGTTGTGTATTTGTCGAGTTCGAAATCGTATCCAAGTGTGTGTCCCTTTCCTGTTCATGTTATGTGTTGTTCGTGATCAGTCGCTCGTATTCTTGGGTTTGTGTCTGGATGTTTTACTGACAGCTCTGTACGTGTCCAAGATTATGTTCATGTCGAACTGTTAAGTATTTGGCGAGGCATGGGTTGTGAACAGTGATGAATGCGGGTTTGAAGCTATGGATCTCAGTTTGAACTCAGTATAGTAAGGTTGGGGGTTTTGCAGGTTCTGGTTTTGTAAGTAGATTGCTGGGTTAAATTTGTGTATATATATTTTATAAGTTTGTATCTATTTTTATGAGATAGAGTAGATGGGTAGATGTCTGCTTATGCGGGGCAAAAAATTATATAAACTGTGGAATGTGGCTTTGAATATACTTTGATTTTGCCAAGCTCATGTCAATTGAAGTTTTATTTTCATGCCTTGTTCTTGTGCGAGTTTTTGAAATGGGTTTCAGAGGATTAATGGTGTTGGGCTAATATTTTGAAGGCAGTATGTGTTTATTCCTGCAATTCTCATTCCTAGCTTGAGTTGCCACTGAGGAGGAGATTGGCTGGGGTATAATTCAGAATTTAGTTTACATGGAGGAGGAGATATAGGGCTGGCTTTGTGTGTCAGATTGGTGTGTCGTATTGAATGGTTAGGTTGCATCTCGTCTGTATTAATATTTCTTGAGATGTTATTAATTGAATAACTCAGTGGTGTGGAGAGTTTCCAAATGACTTTTGCTTGAATTAAGTTGGCTGGAGGGGCTATGGAAGTTCAAATGTTATATCAATCTGGAGATAGGTATATAGTATATGTCTTCAGAATTTTGAGTTTGCATCTTATGCTAATAACCTGAATTCTTTTGATTATGTGCTAATGGGCTTGGGAAGCTATGATGGGTTATTTGAATCCTATGTGTGCTGAGCTAGTGAAAGGAAAGTACAATACTAGCTAGCTGTCATAATCTTATGAAGATAGTGTAAGGCTAGAAATAGCTTATTAAATAGTTATATAGTTGGTTTCAATATTTCATTAATTGATTCATGACTAATTTATTGATAGTGAAGAATAATAGTAGGTGTCTCTCCTTGCAAATCCTTCATGATATATTACTATTTTACCAAGTTAGGCTAAAGAGCGGATTGTTTTATATGATTAATTAACTCTTTTCTAGAAGGTATTAGGGTTAAGAAAATGAGTTAGTTGCCACTATCATATTTTAATTAAAACCAAATTATCGCAGGTGGACATACAGATCTACAAATTTTCTTCCCATTCTTGACCACCCGGAGCAAGGCAAGTACATTCTATGATTTATGTTCATTTACATTTATATATTATGCTTTTCTTGTGACACGTCATGACACGATATCATGTTCTCTTGTACTTTCATGTTCTTGTACTTACTTGTGGTCGGGGAGGAAAAATACACTAGATATGTGACCAAACCCAAAGATCAGAAATTCAGGTTGATAGCTTAGGCCTCGTACCGTGCACGCGGACCCTAAGCCGTACCTATTTCATGTGCTTATTCCTGTGCTTATTCCAGCTGGTCACATATGCTAGCTGTATTTCAAATATTGTGCACATGTCATGTCTTGTACTTCAGGTTCATGATTTACTTCATGTACTTTATTTCATCCTGTATTTACATTCATGTACTTTCATGTTCTTTTCCTGTACTTTATATTTCATGTTCTCCTGTACTCTTTTCCATATCATGATGTTCTTGTTCATTACCTAGAATTATACTTTGCTCTGCTCCTAACTGGATATGTTGCAGATGTACTTGAGGATATCGTTCCACCTTATGGGCCAGAGCTCGGGATCTTAGCTAAGCAGGATGGAGGCATGACTTAGCTAGAGGTTACAGGTTTAGGTTCGTTTAGCTCTACTTCTAGATGTTGTATATTGAGAGTTCATAGTTGTATTTCATTCCTGTCACCAGATTTGTCTCTGGTACTTTTATATTTAAATTGTATTATGACTTGTGGATTATGGTGATCATTCTGGGATGGTTAGATGCTGTGATTTGTACGTATTCATATTGACTTGCTAGTTTTCCTAGCTTGGTACTGTAGCGCCCCGCTTTCGATAGGCAACGGAACTTCATAATATGCTAGCACCGAGTCAGATCGGCCGAGAACTTAGATGGCCATCTGACTCGATCGCTAAGCTTGGTAAACGTTAACGCCTTGCGGCATCGATTCAAATCGATTTGGACGGAAGTTACGAGAATCGATCCAACTAATGGAACGACTTCTGTTAGAATAAG
The DNA here is from genome assembly GCA_029216955.1 of Iris pallida. Taxonomy (NCBI): domain Eukaryota; kingdom Viridiplantae; phylum Streptophyta; class Magnoliopsida; order Asparagales; family Iridaceae; genus Iris; species Iris pallida. The sequence continues at coordinate 1,878,296 of JANAVB010009198.1, forward strand.
TCCTAGATGCAGCGGGCTGCGTCTCGGCGAGTGAGCTCTCTATAAGAGTCCCTTCGACGGGACCGGACCGCTGTATGGTTTTCTTGGAGCTTTGCCGCTGGGCTTGATGAAGTGCTTTCGCGTCGTTTTCATGCATGCAATTACAATTTTGATGCAAGGGAAAAAGAAGGAATTCTAACAAAGCGTTGGTGCCATTGCAGGAGCTCGCGTAACTAAGGATTGACGTTGCGTAGCGCTTGGACGACCGGCACGAAGCAAAGTAATCGGTGGGTGATTCGGCCTTCTTTTCTATTCTGTCCCGCAAACTTATTCCTTGCTTTAAATTCATTCAAATCGAACGATGCCAAGTTAATTGCATGCCAATCCACTAAGTCAAGAACTCGGGAAAAACGTATCGATTTTGAGTAATCTACTCGAAAAAATACAAGTTTCTCACATAACTGGAAAAGTTTAAGGTTCTAGTAAAAAGATAGACTATTTCATCTGCTGCAAAATATTATGAAACGTCGATCATGGGTTATGATGCCTCGGACAATTTGGTGCCCACGGGACGCTAAATCGGTGTACGGCTTTGGGAAAAATGAATCGTTGCATGAGTTGCGAGAAATGATAATGTTGTTCGATACTATCCGCGCTATACAAAACTGTTCGCATATATGAAACTATTCGCACATAGGCATGGTCATGGACAGCTTGTGCACAAGTTCGTTTTCCTCGAAACGGTATCCGGGGCATCGGAACCGATTCGTCCTAGGGGGAATAATTCATCGTGCTTCGGCGCGAGGCATGCGGGACCTTCAGTAAGGCTTGCAACCTAGGCTAAAAGGGTAGCATCGCATGCCAACTTCGATTAAGTCCCTAGTGGTGCGTAGCACCAATGACCGCATATAAAATAGTTACATGCTCACCTATTGTCTTATGCAGGTGTAAATATTATCTCTATTTTCATGCAGGGACGAGCACGGCCATGGTAAGAAATATGATAAACTGCGATGTTATGTTGTATGCTTTAATACTCAAAGACGGCTATCGAATATGAACTGAATTCATTTAGTTCTAATAGAAAGACAACTCTAAAGCATGCCCATCCTAACAATCAGAGTCGGTTTAGACGAGTTGGTTCGTCTCGTCCACTTAGCAAGTGTGCTAATCCCCTCCCCCAATTTCCCCAGGTGCGACGGGCGCTCCAACCTAAAACGAAGCTGAAGTGCGGAGAGGCGTTTTGAAGCTCTTCCTATACTGAAGTATTTTGAAGCCAATTCAAGTCGACGGCTTATCTATAAAGGGGCGAATGTATGGGACGGCAAGCGTAGTTCAGGCAACTTGTCGAATGTATTTTCTTTATGTTTTCAATCAATGTAGCCGCAACGGCATCCAATGTAATTACGTCTTGCACTTCGTTGCAAGCTATGAATGAAAAGTATTTCTATCTTCCTATACTGCGTCTTAAATTCTGATGTGAATTGTGAAGTTTCAACTTGGCGTATTTATATCAAATGCAACGTAACGTTCTGCCTTGTATGAGTGCAATTCCAGACTCGTACGGCATCACGCCTTAGCGAGGACGATCGAATCGGCAAAAATTAACAACGGGGACGAACGTTGCCGACTCGGGGCGTGACAAATTGGTATCAAAGCCAGTTATGTTTTCTCAGATTTTCGAAATATGTTTCATTGTTGGAATGTCCGTTGCGATGGCTTGATTGAATGCTTGTCGGCATGCTGCGTGAAATACAAGTTCCATACAGGTAAGCCCGTAGATATTTTTGAAAAATACTAACGGGTTTACACTGTTTGTAGGAATGACTAAGCGAGATAAGAAAATCGCCGGCCCAACAACCCAAACTGTAGATAGTACGTCGAGCACAAAAAGTATCGAGCCTAGCGAGACGACTATGCAGAAGATGCTACAGTTGATGGAACTGCAGCAGCAGCAGCTTCAGACACAATTCAAAGCTCAATTTGAGGCGCAACAAAGACAGATGAATGCCCTGACTCAGATAGTGAGCAGAATGGCGGGCAATACCAAGACGACGGACGAAGAGCCCGAGGAAAAGCAAGGTGATCAAGAAGAAGACGAGGAGGAAGATGGCTCCCCGCAAATGATGAACTCTCCTTCCATGTTCAAAGTGAAGGAGTTTCGCAAAATGAACCCGCCAAAGTTCAACGGCCGAGCAGAGCCCGACGTGATAGTAGGATGGCTAGCAGAGATGGAGGACTTGTTCGATCTCTTCTGCATCGAAGGGTCCCAGAGGGTGGCCTGTGCGGCGCTGCAGTTACAACTTAGAGCACATGACTGGTGGACGGCGAAGAAATAAGAGATCTGTGAAACTGATTCCAATAAAAAGATTTCTTGGGAAATGTTTAAGACAGCCTTCCTTGAGCAGTACGTTCCTCGCGCCATCCGTCGACAGAAGGCAGATGAGTTCATGATGTTGAGGCAGGGGAATATGAGTGTCGAAGATTATGATGCAAGCTTCTCGAAATTTGCAAAATTTGTCGGCACCTTCCTGCCCAACAAAGAAGAATGGTGCGAGCGTTTTCAGCAAGGCCTCAACGAAGAACTGCGTAGGGACGTCATGAACCAACGATGCCAAACTTATCGTGAATCCTATGAAGCCGTACTTGGTAGTGAGCGAATCTTTGGCCGTATGTCACAAAGGGCCGTACCTGTCGTTCGCAACAACTTCAACAAGCGTCCTAATGACGCTGGAGGATCGGGAGTACAAAAGCGCCCAAACACGTCTGATAATCGTGGTCACTTTGTCGCAGTAAATTGCAACAGATGCGGCAAGCGTGGGCATTGAGCCCCCGATTGTAGACTGAGAACATGCTTCAAGTGTGGCGAGCTAGGCCACTTCAGTCAATATTGTCAGACGGGGAAGCCGAATCAACACAACCCACTAAGGAACACTCCGAATCCATATAAAGTACCTATACTACAAGACGCAAATGCGGTGCCTGTGACCCCGCAGAATCAACGCCACGGAGCTCAAGGCCGAGTTTATGCCTTAACTCGGGACGAGGCATACGCGTCTGATACGGTTGTAACAGGTATATTACTCTACAAAGATATACCTGCTCGAGTCCTATTCGATTCGGGTGCGACGCATAGCTTTATATCTGCTGATTTTGTGAAAGAAAATAAAATAACATACAATCACTAGATATAAATATTAGCGTTAGCACTCCGTCGGGAGTCGATATGCCTGCGAACTTTATTTGTAGGGGCGGCCACATTTGCATCGGGGAAAGATATCTATCCTTGGACGCCGTCGTGCTAGACATCAAAGATTACGACATAATCCTGGGCATGGATTGATTGGGTACTTGTCGTGCAACGATCGAGTGCGCGGAGAAGAGAGTGGTGTTTCGCCTTCCTGGCGAGACAGAGTTCTCATATTCGTGTGGTACGGCCTCGAAGACGGCAATGATGGTGTCGGCAATCTCGGCAAGACGTATGCTGCGTTTCGGCTGTACGGGATACTTGGCATCAGTTCGAGACACGCGGACGGATAATACAAACACAATACAGACTGATGTTGTGGCAGATTTTCCTGACGTTTTTCCTGACGAGATGCCTGGGATGCCGCCGGATCGAGAAATTGAATTCAGCATCGACACCTTTCCGGATACACGGCCGATATCAAAGGCGCCTTACCTAATGGCTCCAGCAGAACTGAAGGAACTGAAGGTACAATTACAAGAGTTGCTAGACCACGGTTTTATTCGCCCTAGCGTCTTTCCGTGGGGAGCTCCCGTACTATTCGTGAAAAAGAAGGATGGGTCGTTGCGGCTATGCATCGACTATCGGGAACTCAACAAGGCGACCGTGCGAAACAAGTATCCTTTGCCGCGAATCGACGACTTGTTTGACCAACTGCAAGGCGCGGCAATATTTTCAAAAATCGATCTTCGTTCAGGCTATCATCAATTGAAGATCAAGTCCGACGACATATCAAAGTCTGCCTTCCGCACTCGATATTGTCATTACGAATTCCTCGTCATGCCGTTCGGTTTGACGAATGCCCTAGCCGCGTTCATGGATCTGATGAACCGAGTCTTCCGACCTCAAATAGATAAATTTGTAGTCGTATTCATCGACGATATCCTTGTCTACTCAAAGAATCGTGAAGAACATGCGGAACATTTGAAGACGGTACTGCAGATTCTGCGTGAAAACAAATTGTATGCCAAGCAGAGTAAGTGCGAGTTCTGGATGAGTAGCGTGACATTCCTCGGGCACGTAATCTCTGTCGTAGGTGTCGCGGTGGACCCAAAGAAGATTGATGCGGTAGTGGATTGGAAACGACCTGCCTCGGCTAGCGACATTCGGAGTTTCCTGGGCTTAGCGGGCTACTATCGTAGATTCGTGCAAAGCTTCTCAAAACTAGCGTCGCCTCTGACTCGCCTCACCCAGAAGGGAGTAGTATTTGAATGGAGCGACGACTGTGAATCCAGCTTCCAAGAGTTGAAGCAACGGCTCGTCTCAGCTCCAATCCTTGCACTTTTAGACGGTCCAGAAGGCTTTCAGATATTCAGCGACGCATCGGAAACTGGCCTCGAGTGCGTACTCATGCAGAGAGACAAAGTCATCTCCTACGCTTCACGGCAGTTGAAGCAGCATGAGAAAAACTATCCGACGCACGACCTAGAATTGGCGGCGATCGTCTTTGCATTGAAGTTATGGCGGTACTACCTCTATGGCGTGGCATGCAGAATCTACACAGATCACAAAAGCCTAAAGTACTTATTTACGCAACGGGAACTCAACCTATGACAGCGACGTTGGCTCGAACTCATAAAAGATTACGAGCTAACGATCGAGTATACACCGGACAAGGGAAACGTGGTGGCCGACGCACTCAGCAGAATGTTTATGGGAACACTGGCCATAAACAAGAAAATACGGCGAGACCTTGAAGCGATGGGTATCGAACTCGACTCAACTAAAGTTAGGATCGAGCCTGCTTAGCAAGATAAAGACCGCACAGGAGGACGACTCATTCTTGAAGAAAATACGCGAGCTGATTTCAACGGAAAGGGTGACTAACTTTGCGAAAGACGGAGACGGGACGATGCGACTAAAGGGAAGGCTCTGCATTCCGAAAACTGCCGAACTCAAAAAAGAAATTCTGACAGAGGCGCACTATGCGAAGTACTTGTTACATCCTGGAAGCACCAAGATGTATAAGGACTTGCGCACAAACTTTTGGTGGCACGGTATGAAGAAAGACGTGGCTACGTTCGTATCACAATGTATGGCGTGTCAGCAGGTAGAGGCGGAACACCAACGGCCAGGCGGCGAGCTGCAGAACATCCCCATTCCCGAGTGGAAGTGGGACAATATCTCGATGGATTTCATTGTGGGATTTTCGAAGACGCCGCGGAGGAATGACGCGATTTGGGTCATTGTTGATAGATTGACCAAGTCGGCTCACTTCATCGCAATTAAAGTAGGATGGAGCGTCGATCGGTTAGCACAAATCTACGTCGATGAGATTGTTCGACTGCACGGGGTACCGGCCTCTATAATTTCGGACAGAGACGGGCGATTCCTATCGCGTTTCTGGACGAGCCTCCAAGCGGCGATGGGGACCAAACTGAACTTTAGTTCGGCGTACCATCCCCAAACAGACGGTCAGACAGAGAGGGTCAATCAGATCTTAGAAGATATGTTGCGTCTGTGTGCAATCGACCTAAAGACTAGTTGGGATACGCATTTGCCGCTTGCGAAGTTTGCGTATAATAATAGTTATCAGTCGAGCATTCAGATGGCTCCATACGAAGCGCTCTACGGAAGGAAGTGCCGTTCGCCGATATGCTGGGATGAAGTCGGAGAGCGACAAGTGCTTGGACCGGAACTGGTGGAGCAGGCCATCGAAAAGGTCCATTTGATTCGAGATAGACTCCGCATCACGCAAAGTCGACAAAAGAGCTACGCAGATCTACGTCGTCGTCCGCTAGAGTTCTTGGTTGGGGACCATGTGTTTCTGAAAGTAACGCCCATGTGCGGTATGATGCGGTTCGGCGTTAAAGGCAAGTTGAGCCCGAGATTTGTAGGCCCCTTCGAGATCATTGAGCGAGTTGCGACGGTTGCTTATCGGATCGTACTACCTCCTGCCTTAGCTGATGTGCACGATGTTTTCCACGTTTCACAACTTCGAAAATACGTGCACGATCCAAGTCATGTGGTTAGCTTCTATCAGTTGGAACTACGTACTGACTTGTCTTACTCGGAGGAGCCTATTCAAATTTTGGACCGCAAGGAGAAGGTGTTGCGAAATCGGTCGATGTACTTGGTTCGCGTGCTTTGGCGGAACCATACAGTCGAGGAGTCGACGTGGGAGATGGAGGCAGAGATGAAAGAGAAGTACCCTGTGTTGTTCGTCTAAATTAAGGTCAGACCCTTGTTCTTAAGTTTCGGGACGAAACTTTTTCTTAGTGGTATATTATGTAGCGCCCCGCTTTCGATAGGCGACGGAACTTCATAATATGCTAGCGCCGAGTCAGATCGGCCGGAAACTTAGATGGCCATCTGACTCGATCGCTAAGCTTGGTAAACGTTAACGCCTTGCGGCATCGATTCAAATCGATTTGGACGGAATTTACGAGAATCGATCCAACTAATGGAATGACTTCTGTTGGAATAAGTCCTAGATGCAGCGGGCTGCGTCTCGGCGAGTGAGCTCTCTATAAGAGTCCCTTCGACGGGACCAAACCATTGTATAGTTTTCTTGGAGCTTTGCCGCTGGGCTTGATGAAGTGCTTTCGTGTCGTTTTCATGGATGCAATTACAATTTCGATGCAAGGGGAAAAGAATGAATTCTAACAAAGCGTTGGTGCCATTGCAGGAGCTCGCGTAACTAAGGATTGACGTTGCGTAGCGCTTGGACGACCGGCACGAAGCAAAGTAATCGGTGGGTGATTCGGCCTTCTTTTCTATTCTGTCCGGCAAACTTATTCCTTGCTTCAAATTCATTCCAATCGAACGATGCCAAGTTAATTGCATGCCAATCCACTAAGTCAAGAACTCGGGAAAAACGTATCGATTTTGAGTAATCTACTCGGAAAAATACAAGTTTCTCACATAACTGGAAAAGTTTAAGGTTCTAGTAAAAAGATAGACTATTTCATCTGCTGCAAAATATTATGAAACGTCGATCATGGGTTATGATGCCTCGGACAATTTGGTGCCCACGGGACGCTAAATCGGTGTACGGCTTTGGGGAAATGAATCGTTGCATGAGTTGCGAGAAATGATAATGTCGTTCGATACTATCCGTGCTATACAAAACTGTTCGCATGTATGAAACTATTCGCACATAGGCATGGTCATGGACAGCTTGTGCACAAGTTTGTTTTCCTCGAAACGGTATCCGGGGCATCGGAACCGATTCGTCCTAGGGGGAATAATTCATCGTGCTTCGGCGCGAGGCATGCGGGACCTTCAGTAAGGCTTACAACCTAGGCTGAAAGGGTAGCGTCGCATGCCAACTTCGATTAAGTCCCTAGTGGTGCGTAGCACCAATGACCGCATATAAGATAGTTGCATGCTCACCTATTGTCTTATGCAGGTGTAAATATTATCTCTATTTTTATGCAGGAACGAGCACGGCCGTGGTAAGAAATATGATAAACTGCGATGTTATGTTGTATGCTTTAATACTCAAAGACGGCTATCGAATATGAACTGAATTCATTTAGTTCTAATAGAAAGACAACTCTAAAGCATGCCCATCCTAACAATCAGAGTCGGTTTAGACGAGTTGGTTCGTCTCGTCCACTTAGCAAGTGTGCTAATCCCCTCCCCCAATTTCCCCAGGTGCGGCGGGCGCTCCAACCTAAAACGAAGCTGAAGTGCGGAGAGGCGTTTTGAAGATCTTCCTATACTGAAGTATTTTGAAGCCAATTCAAGTCGACGGCTTATGTATAAAGGGGCGAATGTATGGGATGGCAAGCGTAGTTCAGGCAACTTGTCGAATGTATTTTCTTTATGTTTTCAATCAATGTAGCCGCAACGGCATCCAATGTAATTACGTCTTGCACTTCGTTGCAAGCTATGAATGAAAAGCATTTCTATCTTCCTATACTGCGTCTTAAATTCTGATGTGAATTGTGAAGTTTCAACTTAGCGTATTTATATCAAATGCAACGTAACATTCTGCCTTATACGAGTGCAATTCCAGACTCGTATGGCATCATGCCTTAGCGAGGACGATCGAATCGGCAAAAATTAACAACGGGGACGAACGTTGCCGACTCGGGGCGTGACAGGTACAGCTTACTACGTAGAGTCTTCCAACATAGGCTGGGCGTGTCCGACTCGTATCTGAATATTCGGGAGCGGGTCATGACACGCAACCTTAGCCGCGCGACCCCAGGCAACTGCATGCCCCCTCCCCCTACCCCCCCCCCCCTTGTCGCAGGTCGCCGCCGGTCGGTCGTCGTCGACCGGCCAAATAGCAGCGCACGCGGCCTCAAGCACGGCAATAGCAGAGCAACATGCAGCATCAGCAACAGTTAGACGCCTATCTTCGCGACGTATTTTCCATCTTCTCGCTCAACCATATAGTTTGAGGCAGTTTTGCAGGTATACACACAAAAGCCCCCTGTTTGCGGTAGATTTGTGACCAGGATATCGCAAATTTTTGGAAATCGCTTGGACAGAGTTTTAGACAACATAACCATGATCAAAATCCATTAGTTAGATAATTTTTTCGATTATCATTTTCTGTTTAAAATTAGATCAAAGTTGGCAAAAAATATGTTTTCAAAACCCCGAAAAACCTCGATATAGAGTCTGTCCCAACAATCGGGGCGACTTGGTCGTGAACCACTTGCATCGAAAAGTGTGTATGGACTTCGTGCACGTGTGGGCTTTGACAAAATTCGAATGGTTGCGTGTGCGCGACGAATTTGATGCGTATCCGTCAAAATTAACCGTATTAGCCTTTTCCAAAATTCTCCAATTATTTTGTGCATGTTCGTCACATCGAGACAAAACTTATGCCATTGGGACCATATCATTTTTCTGGTCCTGTGAGCAAAGTTTGGTCTGATTGTGAGAAGGTCGACCGAACGCTATTTTGGCGAGCCCACGATCCGATTCAACGGACAAATTTGTGCACGGCCCACCGGAATCTAATTTTGGACATACGATTGGGTTCATCTCGTCAAATCAAACCCGTAGACATATAGTTTGATGACTTTAGAGACCATAGGCTCTGGCACATTTTTCGGTACAAAGCGAATCCAATGGCGGACATCGTTTTGACCCAAAATTATTGTTTTGCCGCTGTGTCCAAAATTGGACTTATGTGTAGCCTATTCTAGCTATTTTGCTTATTCCGAGAATGTTGGTATATGTCTGTTTCAGCATCCGAAGGCTTTTGCGAGAGTTCAGGTTTCGAGACTATTTGATTTGATAAATTGTTTGCGGGATTTTTTGCTATCACCATGCAAGTACACCTTGCCAAATTTTGTACAGTTTATGCATGCTCTTATTACTCTTTCTTGTTCATGTCTTAGTTTTCTATTTGTTATTTGATATCTTGCCATGATTTATTTCTATGTCTCTGGTCTGTTATTACTTATTTTTATCATTAGTTATCTCTATATATTTCCACACATGACTTTGACAGTGTTGTTCACTTGAGTGTCTTGATTTGATCATGTGTGCCATGATATTTTGACTTGATCTCGTGTTTCTTGTTACCTTGACTTGACCCTCTACCGATACTAGGATTGGCTACTTGACCACTCTCGACTCGGGAGACCCACTGCAGGGCTACGATAGAGACTCACTATAGTTAGGGAGTACCACGGCATGGCTGCTACGGTCATTCGATTTATTTGTAGTCAAACTTAGTATTACTTTTCATATGACATGTCATTATATATATAGTTCTTCCATGTGTTCTTCATTTTGTTTCTCTTAGGTGTTTTCTATTTTTCTTGTATGTTATTTACTGTACAGTAGGCATGTATATTATGTATCTTGCTAGTCCCCTGAGGACCTGGTGATCTCTCCAAGTATTAGATGAAGTTATCAAGCTTTATTGCATTGATGGATGCACTACAACAAAAAACCCTTTTAATAACGCTCGATAAGACGTATTTATGACGCCAGATAGCTAAGCGTTATCAAAGTTCGAAATACCTTTATTTCTATGACGGTTTTTACTAATTCTGGACTTTTTATGACGTTTATAAAACAAAGCATCATTAATTGTTTAGAGCGGTGGCAAACTTGTAATTAATAAACTTCCAACAAAACCCTTTACACCCGATCATTTTTAGATCTTCCCTCCTCCCCCTCTTCCCTCCTCTCCCTGAACCCTAAAATTTTTCAAACCCCTTTCAATTTCTTGCTCATTTCCATCTCCATGAACCCTAAAATTTTCGGTCCAGCGTCCTCTTCCTCTTCCTCCGCTCCTCCTCTTCCTCTTCCTCCGCTCCTTCCATTTCCCCTCTCCTCCTCCTCCTCCTCTTCCTCGCGGCTCGGAAGTTGAAGACCAGTCCCCATACCAAGACCTGGCTGCCCCTCCCCTTGTACGAGAACTCCCACACGATGAGCAAGGTCTCCACCTGGAGCGGGACGGCGAGCTGCGCCTCCCTGGCCTCGACGAACCCCCTCGAGCGCGTCTTCACCTTCCAGGAGATCATGGACGCGACAAACAAGTTCGACGAGGGCCTGCTCCTCGGCGTCGGCGGCTTCGGGAAGGTCTACAAGGGGACGCTCGAGGACGACACCAAGGTGGCCGTCAAATTTGTGAGGAAAAAATTATCCTAGTGCCTATGCCTCTTATTCTTGTTTTCCTTAGTGGTGGAGAATTATTTTGTTTCAATTCTCAATAAGACTCCATCTGATTTAGTTTTCTCATGTGTGGACACAGTTTTGAGTGGAGACTGGACACAGGGCTCGTCTGTTTGATGCTGCAGAAGTCACAGTTTCTGAAGGCAGATTCGGAGAGGCAATGTCGGTTCCTCTTGCTCCGTATCCGACTCCTCCGGTAGCATGTTCACCACCACCACCACCACCTAATGGTAACTTCTTGAATTCCCTAATTCCTTGGTATATATGAACAGTATCTGTGTTAAGGTACAGTTAGATTCAATAGGTTTTATGTATACTTGTTAGAAGTGGCTGGCTACTTTATCTCACCGTTAACGACATCGACTTTGTTATATCTTGAGAAATATCTACTATCTAGAGTAATATTTTCCTGAAGTAGTGGACAACAACCATAGTTATTGAATTTAAATTTAAGGACGTCCAGTCCAAGATAAATTTATGAAAATAAAATACAATATCTTTCTTATCTTATCTATTAAAGCTACTGGAGAACAACATGATCTATTAGTCAATGTTAATGATTTGTGCATAGTTCCTTGAGCAAGTTTTAGAGGTATGCTAGCAAATTGCAAAAATAATGTAGCTTCTGTTATAGTGTTGTAAATTGTAGTAAGCTAGTAAACCATTTGGTCAAGCAGGCGATGCCATTACAGGACCTGCTTGTCTACTGTGAGCTTTTGTCTGTTCCATATCCAGTCTACAAACAGGGAATGCACATTACCCATCTCTGTAGGGCAGTCTTGGTCTATTTTCAGGGCCGGCCCTGGGGTAAGCCTGACAAGACTTCGGGCTTGGGCAACCCCCCTCTATAGGGCAACCCCCCAGGTCATTTAGTTTTCTTAGGACTGGTCCAACAAAAATCCAAATTAAACATCTATCTTTTAATAAAGGTAAAGGGCAACAAAAATTAGTTCCGGCTAAGGCAACCCAAACCGCGGGACCGGCCCTGTCTATTTTATTGGCTAAGTTATGTAGATTATAATTCACTGCTAGATCAATCATTGGGAAAGTCTGAGATAGAAGATGATGATATCTCTGATGGAAAATTGTCTATACAATGCTGTTTAATAATCTTCAGTATAATGACACTTTGTCTTGCTTTTTGCATTTCTAGAGTGGTTGTAAATATTGAATTCTTAAGTGGAATTCGTATATGATTTTGTTGGTGAGAAACTGCATAAGATAATTTTGGAGCGAGACCAATTTCTTGTTTTCTTAGCTCCCTTTCGTTACTGCATTTTTTTTGTAAACTTTTTAAGTGTTTTCACTCATTACTGCTGATGACCATTTGACCTTGACCCATTGTGACAATTCATTAAAGGGAGAGAGAAGGCATTGGTATCATATGAAGCACAAAATATCTACAATAACATAGACTCTTGAAAATTTGTTTCTTTATGTTACAGGTTGGTAAAAATGAGTCATTTGTTTCTTTATGTTACAGATCTTGAGTGTTCACTTGAAGCAAAAAAATTCTAAGTAACTACTCCTTGATTCATGGAATTATCGAGCACTCCTTGGAGTTGCTTCCATGCACGTTCCTTTTTGGTTCTTTAATTTTGTTTTTCAGTATCTGAAATAATTATTTAATTTGGATATTAGTTAACTTGTTTGTTTGAAAATGCAAACTAGTTGCAATATTAACTTGACACTTTCATATTCCAATTGATGAAATAAACAATAGCCACAATTGTTTTCTTCCTTGCCTAATTTATCTACGTCAGCAAAATTTGTCCATTCCCAGTTGAAGAAAGATTACACTCAAACTGTACCACTCACTAGCTTACCTATTTGTAGTAGCTCCTCAAACTGGTATTTATCATTCATTCTAATTAGTTCATTTAGTGATCTTCTTTGCACGTTAAAAATTAAAAAAATTGCGATTGTCTTTCGAGTTATTCTCAATATCACCAAAAGATATTAGTTCTTATCTTATGATTTCATTATAGTCGATGTCAGCCTCTTCATTAAACTACAATTATCTTTAAGTATAAATATAATTGTTATGAAGGATCCTTCTACTGGTGCCATAAGTAAGTTGCTCAGGATGAAAGATGCCGCAGTTGTTGGTGTCTACCATCTCTTGATTGATGAGAGACTTGTGAGGATCTTGCATGTGTAATACAAACTATGTTTTCTTGTAATTTACCATTTCAGTAGTTTAGTAGCACGTAGAGAAATTTCTTATGGAGCTTTCTTGTAGAGCAAATAACAGAATATGTCAAGAAACTGGAGAAATTACAAGAAGTCGAGTGTCCACTTGTATCAAATGCTTCGTCCAAAGGCTACAAGGTAAAGTTTTTTATGAAAGCCTAAACATCATATAATGATGACTGAGAAATCTAAACATTATGTATGATGATTTTTCAGAGTATCTAACATTGCTTTTTACGGTGTTATTTACTTTGTATCATTTTTGGTGTCGCAGGTTCTGGCAGACATTGTCGAAAGCATAGCAGGTGCTATATTAATTGATACAAGGCTCAACCTACATAAGGTTTGGGAGGTATTTGAACCATTACTTGCTCCTATTGTATCACCTGATATAGTCTTGAACTGCCCCCTCTGAGAGAATTGTTTGAGTTGTGTAGTCATCTTGGCTACTTCTTTAACACAAAGTGTATGATGGAGGGAGACATTTTTCAGGATTTTACTACGTGATGCCGACAGTTTTGATGTGCTCAAAGTTGAAGCCAATGTACTAATAGTTTTGAGGGTCTACTACTTACTAGTAGTAGTTGTAAATATATGTATTTGGATGTCTTATTTTGAAAAAATGTAATGAAGATGGTGATATATGTTATATATATATTTGTAAATGGATTAAATGGTACTCTATAACATTTAGATGTTTTCTTGTGAATATGGTTCAAAATGAATGTTTTGACTTGAATTGAGCAACATTGAGCATTGATCTATAATTTTTTGGAAAGTAATATATAAATGTGCAGAATTGAGCGTTATAAATGTGCTGAATTGAGTCTATACAGATTATCTATTCATAACGCTTTCAAACTACGCTGAAAATAAGTGTAGCAGAAACTCATCATATTCATGACGGTTATTTTATGACGCTTTTAAAAAACATTTATAACACCCGTTTTTATGACGGTTGCTGTGGGAAAAAAAAGCGTCATGGTACGTCATTAATGACGCTTTTTAGCCGTCATTAAATGGGTTTTTTGTTGTAGTGATGATGGTTGCTTCGCCAATATTTCAGGTATATGTGTTTGATGTTATCGTTATTTATTATCCTCCGTCATTATATTTATTTTTTCGTTACTTTCTTCTGCTGCTATGGCTTAGTTTCGTAAATTTTACTATTCTCTATGAGCTTGTTCAGATGATTATCATAGAGTCTGATCAACTTTATTATACATTGTCTATTCTTGGTTGTTAGTAGGATCCAGTGTGTTAATGCCTGATCAACATTAGTACACTTTGTCTTACGATGGAGTTATTCTTCAGTGGATTGAGATATAGAGTTACTATAGTGATATATAGATATAATTAGACTAGACCAATAGACAGCTTATACGTATTCAAGTAGGGCTGGAGTCCACTTGATATATATCTGGCATGTATACGTATCATAGTCCTACGTATTTTGGGACTGGGACATTACACTCCCATTCTCACTCTTCAATCTGGGACGACACTTACTGACCCAACCGAATTTTGAGCTGTGGTTGGCAGTCTTCAGTATCTCTCACTTACTCGTCCGGACATTGCCTATGTAACAAACTGTCTCAATACATGCATCGTCCGACGACCGAACACTGGAATGCTGTCAAGCGACTTCTTCGATATTTGTGCGGCACCATTGATCATGGCATCATGTTCCATCGCCAGTCGCCTATCTCCCTACACGCTTACTCAGATGCTGACTGGACTAGTAACAAAGACGACTTCACCTCCATCAGTGCTTATATTGTCTACCTAGGGCGAAACCCGATATCCTGGAGTTCGAAGAAGCAACAAACAGTAGCTCGTTCATCGACTGAAGCTGAGTACCGATCTGTTGCTTCTACGGCTGCCGAGGTGAGATGGATAACATATCTTCTTAGTGAACTTGGTTTCACATCCTCGCAACAACCGATAATCTACTGTGATAATGTGGGTGCGACAAACCTCTGCTCCAATCCGGTCTTTCATTCTTGCATGAAACATGTGGCTCTCGATTTTCACTTCATTCGTGAACAAATTCAAGATGGCATCTTATGAGTTACACATGTCTCTTCGATGGATCAACTAGCCGATGCACCCACAAAACCATTACCCTGCATGCGTTTTCAAGACTTGAACAAGATTGGTCTCACCTCAAGGAGATCCAACTTGCGGGGGCATAATAGAGAATTAAATTAATGTATTTAAATTATAATTATTTCTCTTAACTAGAATAAGTTAGTTGGTTCAGATTTTAACTTATTCTTTTGTAATCCTATTTATATCCTAACAATCAATGAGAAGGTATGCCATTGATTCATTCTTTCCTACGTTTTTTTCAGAATGGACAAGTAAAATAACCCACAATATAATAGTGCGGAAGCGGCCTCTTCGTATATATCACTTCGATCGTGTAGTGTCGAAACGCGTTCGAAGAAGAGAGTCCTCCAACTCTTCCTTCAACTTCAACTTCTTCTGATTATAATAAAGAAGTAGTTGTCCATTAAGGAAGCAAAATGATGTATTCAGACATTTTGAAGAGTCAACTTCTAAGGAGACTCATCCAACGATTGTTATCTCTCAAAGTCCTTCGAAAACTGTATTGCCTACCAGATATGGAATGACAAGCTAAGTACAGTATGTTATATTTTTTAATTTGTTTAAAAATAATAATTTTATAGTTTTAATTTCATTTTACCTTTTATATTTTTTGGGAGATGGGAAGGGTCATTAGAATCATACAATCATGCAAAGAAGTGGCGGACTTGGGACATATCAGTTGGATTTGGTCGGTCTGGATGAATACGAGTGCACGAAAGGTCTGGACTTGGGACATATGTGGTCTTGAATTAACTATTTTTTTCTCTTTTGCAAGTGCTTCCGCTTTATTGAATAAGTTCAATGCGAGATCTAGTAGCTTTTTGGGAAAGTAAGACTAATGAACGTTCCAGCCACTCAATGAGAACGAAGCAAGGCGAAGGCGAGTGAGGAAAGAGTCCCGACATTCATGGAGGTTTTTTTCCACTCCATCGAACCAAAGAAAACCCAGTACGTCTTCAGTTGAGACTAGGGTTGGCATTTTGGCAATCAAATTGCCACCTTTATTGGAAAATTCGTCAGGTATTCTACTTCCACGAGGGCGGGCGAATATCTATCCCATACCAACTTGGACCTTTGGAATCCCTATACTTGTTGACCCAGCCAATTACTGCATCTAAAGTCCCAACTTTAAATTAGCATGTAGGGCTCACTAACAGCCCCTACGATTTGCTAGAAATTTAAATATCGGAATAGTTTAAACATAATTTGAATATATAGTTAGAAATTTAAATTATATTAAAATAGTTTAATTTGTGAATATATTTTACTGGAAATTGCTGAGAAATCCAATTTCGGGGTGGGCTTTTATGAAATGCCCACCCGCTGGATGAGTTTTATGAAATATCCAGAATTAAGTATTTTCACGTTAAATATTCCAAGATTCCCTTTTAGATGTCATTCGCTGGAAACTGTTATTTTTATAATACCGAAACTACCCCTCCGTGCGAATTGGTCATCTATATGTATTTGAATTCAAAAAACTCATATCTGGATTGTGATTTTCGTCTTCTTCTTCTTCTTCTTCACGAGAAATCTGAATTCCATTGCTCTCATCTTCAGCAGAGATCGTAAAGATCGTTCGTAGTTCGATGTGCTTTTCTTCAGTCGAACTCAGATCATCGCTCGTCATCATCATCACCATCATCATCATCTTAATCGTGGAGACATTTGAAGTTTTTCGACGATTAGGTCAATTGTGGAGAGAACATCTTTCTTCTTCTTCTTTTCCATAAGAATTATCATCGTTTTGAAAGAAGAACGAAACTCTTTATTCCTGACAAAATTTTTCTAAAAAAAAAAAATTCTCCGTGTTAAAACCACGGAGAATGACCATTCTCCACCACGGAGAATGACCATTCTCCATGCTAAAAGGACGGAGAATGACTATTCTCCGTTTTAAAAACCACGGAGAATGGCATTCTCCGTGTTAAAAACCACGAAGAATAACAATTTTCTATGGGTTTTAATACGGAGAATGCCATTCTCCGTGGTAAAGTGACGGAGAATGGCCATTCTCCGTCATTTTAGTACGGAGAATAGCTATTCTCCGTGGTTTTAACACGGAGAATGGTCATTCTCCGTCTTTTTTAATACGGAGAATGACCATTCTCCTCCATGTTAACACGAGATTGGTCATTCTCTGTGTTAATATTGTTAGCCCAATGATTGTATCATGTTTTTGAATATGGTTAATATGTTAAGTTTAGCATTTCATTATCACTAATCTTCATACTATTACTATAGCATTTCTACTTATACTTATATCTTTGGTGATATGTGCCCATTGGTTTACATCTTAGTGCTATGAGCTTATATATCTTAAATTTAATTGGGTTGCCAAAATCAAAACTATGTTTTTGATTGTGGTCATTCAATTAAGTTTAATCATTATGATATCACTAACATTTATGCCATCACCTTAGCACTTATACTTAAACTTTGCATAGTCCTAATGTGCTTTAATTTATCATACTTGCTACTATGTATATTGCTTTGTTCGTCTAACATGTACATGCAGAAAAGCAATAAGCAAGATCAATGTGGACATATACAATGAAGAAATCATGGTGGGCCAAAGACGACGGATCCCACAAGATTTCTCTGAACCACCCGACGATATCTCTGGAGCCACGCACCGGGGGTTCCGCTGCCCGGTCAGCGGACGGGGGTCGAGGGGGCAGCGCCCCTCGTCGGGGGTTCGGGGGCGAAGCCCCCGAAAGGGAAAAAGCCAGCACCTATCAAAAGAAGAAGCCAAGCCGTGCCATCATCATTTCAAGACTCTGAAGAAGCCTGCACCTGCCTAAGTATATCTGGAGTCTGTAATGAGTCCTAGGAACAATTGTAAACACAAGAAATGGATGGCAAAATCGAAAGCTAGGGCAGAAATAAGCCCAGGATCATTTTTGGTGGAAAACGGCATACCGACGGTATACCGGTGTATACCGACGGTATACCAGTTTTTGTTCACAGAAAGTTTCTGTTTAAAAAAACCGGCATACCGACGGCATACCGGTCCATACCGACGGTATACCGCTTCCGAAACGTTGAAATTCCAACGGTCGGATTTCCAGCCATTAATGATCCCAACGGCTATATTTCTAGCCGTTGTAATCCCAGACCGGTATACCGCCGGTATGCCGGATCATACCGGCGGTATGCCAGTTCGTGGACTGAAAAGTTGCCTTGAACTCTTTTCAATGCTTTGGTTATAAATAGCCTTGAACCCATTCATTCAAGGTTGATGCTTTGAGCCTTAAAATTTCTAAACCACCAAAGCCTATCCACAAACAACTCTACAAAGCTTTTATTTGCCATTCATAAATTGTGTTAGAGTTATTGAGTTGAAAAGTGAGATCTTCATCCTTGTATAAGGAGATCAAAACCTATTGTGAAAGGTTGAAGTTGGAGAGTCTTCGTATCCAAACTCTCGGTTGAAGTTGGGGAGTCTTCGTATCCAAACTCTCGGTTGAAGTCGGAGAGCCCTTCGGATTAAAGCTCTTGTGTAAGAAGTTGGCGAGTTCTTCGGATCCAAACTCATGTGTAACTATTTGCTTAAATAGTGGATTAAAGCCGGAGAGAGTTCCGGGACTGGACTGCCTCTTAGGAGGATACCAGGATATATCGGGTGTCGGTATTGTGTTTGCTTCTTCTCTTGCACTTATATTTTTAAATTGCCAATTAGCTTGTGCTAAGTGCTTGTTTAGTTAGCTTGACCCTATTCACCCCCCTCTAGGGTTCCTACAAATATCACGGAGAATGATCATTCTCCCTGTCGAAAAAGACGGAGAATGACCATTCTCCGTTGTAAAAAATGACGGAGAATGTCCATTCTCCGTGTAAAGATCATGGAGAATGATTATTATCCGTGTTAAAATCACGGAGAATGACCATTCTCCGTGGTAAAGTGACGGAGAATGGCCATTCTCCGTCATTTTAGTACGGATGATAGCTATTCTCCGTGATTTTAACACGGAGAATGGTCATTCTCTGTCTTTTTCAATACGGAGAATGACCATTCTCCTCCATGTTAACACGAGATTGGTCATTCTCCGTGTTAATATCACGGAGAATGATCATTCTCCGTGTCAAAAAAGATGGAGAATGGCAATTCTCCGTTGTAAAAAATGGCGGAGAATGTCCATTCTTCGTGTAAAGATCACGGAGAATGATTATTATCCGTGTTAATATCACGGAGAATGACCATTCTCCGTGATTTTACCACGGAGAATGGCAATTCTCCGTGGTTTTGACACGGATAATGACCATTCTCCGTCATTTAGTACGGAGAATAGTCATTCTCCGTCATTTAGTACGGAGAATGACTATTCTCCTGCGTTTTAACACTCGAAATGGCCATTCTCCGTGATTTTACCACGGAGAATGGTGAGTTGAAAGTTTGAAAAGCCATAACTTTTGACTGGGAGATCGAAACGAGGTCCGGTTTATCGCAAAACGAGCGTATTTTCGAGGAGCCTGAAAGTAACTGATCCTTCGTTAGACGGACTTTCGAAATTTCAGAATCGCAAAAAAAATGATGTTTTGACCTACGTTTTGACATGGAAAGATTTTGGAGAAGAAAACCTAGATTCGAAAGTGAGCAGCGTATCGAAGAAGAGGAAGAATAGAAAGTGAGCAGCGTAACGAAGAAGATGAAGAATCGAAATCTTTTTTTTTTAAGAGTATGTTTCGCGGGTGCTTTGAACAAATTAGAAGGGTAAAATGGTCATTTGGAACCCGCTTTGGATAACTTTCTCTAATTCTGGGCACGCGATGAAAGTTTTTTTAGCGGTGGATTTTTCATGAAACTTTTTTAGTTTTTGGGCATTTCATAAATTTCCCCAATATTTTATCTAGAATGTGTTTATATATATATATATATATATATATATATATATATATATATATATATATATATATATAGGATGCGGATCAAAAGCTCCCCTTAGAAAACCTCCTAAAATCCCTCTCACTCTAATCCGTAATTTAATGTTAATATTAATATTAATATTAATGTTAATGTTAATATTAATGTTAATATTAACATTAAATACTAAAATTAACATTAAACTTAACATTAAAATTAATATTAACATTATCATTAACATTAATATTAACATTAACACTAACATTAATATAAAAAAATAAAAAGAAATTAACATTAATATTAACATTAACATTAATATTAACATTACGAATTAGAGTGAGGGGGGTTTTAGAGGATTTTCTAAGGGGGGCTTTTGATCCGCTCTCATATATATATATATAATATATATATATATATATATATATATATATATATATATATATATATATATATATATATATATATATATATATATATATATATATTGGGTGTCCGCGCATCCCCACCAACTCCGTGGCCACTGCCACCCAGCCAGGTTGGTGCGGGAGAAGGGGCTCGATCCCGGGTCTCCCCGCCGAGAGCCCCCCTCTCGTGCCACTTGCGCTACGAGCGCCGGACAGATATATATATATATATATATATATATATATATATATATATAATATTTAAATATATCTCTACTCTTTATAATGCAGTTTGGAAGTGACTCAGAAATGAGCCTGAAAGCCGTGTGTACATTATCAACCATTTATTTTATTAAAAAATTTACAGATAAAAAGACTACTCTCTCCTTTTTTTTTCAAGCTTTATGTATATCATCTACCATTTATTTTATTAAAAAGATTATAGATAAAAAACTATTTTTTTCTCCTTTTTATTCACAAATATATATATATATATATATATATATATATATATATATATATATATATATATATATATATATATATATATATATAATTCAAAAATATTTGAAAAGTAAATTTAAAATTGAATTTGAAGTAAAAAATATTTAAAGACTTAATTTTTAACAAATCTAAATTTTATTTAAATATTTAAATAAATTTTAATTATATCATTTAAAAATTATTTTACTTGCAACGCACATGAATTTATTAGTTCTTTTGAACCGTTTTCAATCGTCTAGTAGAGATAAATAGGTTTCAAAATTGTTCAAAACGAGCCGTCTGTATATAATTGCATAATTAATAAGAATTTTTTTCTAAACACTTAAATAATTAAAAAGAAAAAAATATAATTAATTCTTAAAATCCTGGCATTATCTAACTAAACATATATTAAGTCCTTCAAACATATCTATAACAAATCCTGAAGTCCTAAATACATATCTATAACAAATCCTGAATTCCTAAAAACATATGTATAACAAATTATAATTAAAATTCTACAATCTTGGTATTATCTAACTAAACATATATACAAAGTATTAAAAACATACCTATAACAAATTTTAGTTAAAATACTTTTTAAAATATTTTAATATAATTTAAATTCCTGATTAATATTTTAATATATGCGAGAATTTTTTTTTTTTTGGTTCTGATCATATAAAATTAAGAGAGTTTTGACAAAACAATACTTGGATAAATAAAATTTTAATCCACCTAGTCGGAGTAATAATAGAGATAAATAAAAATAAAATTAAAGTACTAGCATAGTTAGATAATACCATAATTTTAGGATTTCATATAATTTATTATGTTCGAGGAATTGATTAGAATTTATTCCTATTTATAAACACTAGTAAAAGCACGTGCCTCACACATAAAATAATTTTTATTTTTTCTAATCTTATCGAAATATAATTCAAATATTTAAATTTAAATTAATATTTGTTTTATATATATTTATATTTTAATTAAGATTTAAATTTTTTTAATTTTAATTTTAATTTTAATTTTAATTTTAATTTTAATTTTAATTTTAATTTTAATTTTAATTTTAATTTTAGTTTTAATTTAATTTGTTATGGATATATGTGAATAAAAGAGAGGGTATTCGGTTATGCGGAAGAAAAAAATTTAAAAAGGGGAATTCAGTTATGTAGAAAAAAAGGAGAGAAAGTTTAAAATTATAATCTTCAGTAATTTTTTTAAAATAAAATGATTGATGATATACATACAACTTACACAGCTCAATCTTGAGCCATTTTGAAGCCCGCTTATATTAGTATGTTTATACGACTAATTTTGAGCCGTTTTCAACCCCTTTTATAATTATAATTGTAGAGATAAAAAAGCTTCAAAATGGCTCAAAATGTATTGTCTAAGTCTAAGAGAATAAGAAATAAATAAATAAATAAATATCTATCTACTATTATAATGCTGCTTAAAAATGTGTTGAAGTCGTATGTATATCCTCCACCAAAAAAAATAAAATAAAATAATTTTTTCTAACTACGGTACCATTTCACGTAGCTAAAAAAATTAAAAAAATATCTTTTTTTCTAACTACCTTACCACTCGACGTAGCTAAAAAATATATATATATATATACATCCAACTACCTTAACCTATAACAAATCCTAAAAGATATTCTATATTCAAATTATATTTAAAGCATGCCTTACAATATAACAAATCCTAAAGTATGTTCAATATTCAAATTATATTTAAAATATGTACATGGTATTACTAAACACATATTCAAAATTTTAAAATATATACATAACAAATTCTAATTAAAATATATTTAAAATATTCTAATATAATTTATTTTTTATCTAAACTTTTAACGATATTATTGTTTTTTGTACGTGAATGTGATTAGTAAATCATAATTATTTTTTATAAATTCTAAATTCTGATAGTATCTAACTAAACATATATTGAGTGCTAAAAATATATCTATAATCTGATTACAAAAGTTATCAAATTCTACAATCTTGATATTATCCGAATATATATATATATATATATATATATATATATATATATATATATATATATATAATCTTAAAAATATATCTACAAACAATCATAATTAAAATATATTTAGACTATAATTAACCTATTTTAATATAATTTAAACTTTTTGTCTTACTTTTTAACAATATTAGAAATTTATTTTATTGGTATTGATTATATAAAATATTTTTGACATCATAAAGATAAAACAAAATAAAAATAGAAATCTTGGAGGTCAATAATTCTCCGCCGCCCAATTAAACAAACCAACCAACAAATATTCCCAACCGGCGTATATTCCCGTAATCTCGTAATTTCATTCGTCCCAGCCCCCGTCATAAATTCCTCCTCCTCTCTCCGATTCCGATTCTCCCGAAATTCTTCAAAGTGCGCTGACTTTTTTCTTTTACTTGTTCAAATGGCGGCTTCAACGGAGATCGGCACCCCGCTGGCCCGCATCCCACCCTCGGATCGCGCCGGTCTGGCGTCGTCGCGGCATATCAGCCGCACGATTCCCGTGGCAGCAGGGTCGTCCCGGTCGTCGTCCCGTAGGGGTATTTCCGTCACATCGGCTAAGATTACGGAACGGGAGGAGAAGAACTTCGGTGCGACCAATGGCGCTCTACTCCCCGTGCGTACTTCTAATCTTTTTTTTCTTTTCTTTTTCTAGTGCTCTTTTGCTTAATATCAAAGTCGGATGCAACTAGGAAATGACACGACGCGGACACGTCTCCGAGACTGGTCGTGGTGTTTGGAGGTCTCGGTGCTTGCCAGGCTAGTAAAGGGTGCGTTTGGTACGCGGAATTTATTTCTGCTGGTGTTTTCATCCATTTTGGAGAGTTTTTGAGCCGGTCGTTTATAGAGTGTTTAAAAAGTTATTGTTTGATAATTGTTTTGGTTTTGGTCGGCTCAAAAACCTTCCAAAACCAGTATAATTTTGGGTCTTTATAAACACCCCAAACCAAATCGGTGGTGGGTTTTGAGGGTTTTTATTATTTTATTCTATCTATATCCTCACCCAAAAAAATATAATAGTAACTCCTAATACTCTAACGTATT
Source organism: Iris pallida (assembly GCA_029216955.1). NCBI lineage: Eukaryota > Viridiplantae > Streptophyta > Magnoliopsida > Asparagales > Iridaceae > Iris > Iris pallida. Next base: position 1,902,270 of record JANAVB010009198.1, read on the forward strand.
TCCTCTTTCTCATATTTGTTTCTCTTCCCGGTTACTTCCTCATTTGAGTTTTAAAATCTGATCATTTATAATGACTATTTTCATTCAAGCGATCTTTCTTACCCAATCCTATTTGGTTATTGCCGAAGTCGAACACGATATGATGCACACCCATAAAGACATCTCCAATAATCCTGCATCATGCAAACTTTAGCATCAGAAATGAAACTTTGGGAGAGCTTTTGTTATATAGTTAGTTTTATTCTTGTAAAAAACTTTCAGAATAGTTTGTTAATGAATTACCAAGCATGGGTTGGAATGTTTAAAAGTCGCTACTTAAAACCACAAAAAATCGGACCTCTCGGAACCGCTCATAACCGGTACTCTAAAAACACCTCATAACCGCTACCTAACAATTGTCAAGGAGACCTTTATTGTAGGAAACGTGTTTGATCCGGACTATAAAATTTAGGCTTAATTGCAACTTGATACCCTCAACTATATTGATTTTTCAAGTTGATATCCTAAATTTTTTCACTCAACAACTTAATACCATCAACTATTAATATATTTTCAATTTCATATCCTAAAATTAAAAAAAATCCCAAAATACCCCTGTCCTTCCCTCTCCACTACCACCCCTCCGGTCAACCCCTCCCCCCCCGCTCTCCCCCTCCGGCCACTCGCCCCCCCTAGATCCCCCCCATCCGGCCACCCCGCCAGCCCTCCCCAAGCTCCCTCCCCTCCGGCCACCCGCCCCCACCCTTCCCCCCCTCTGGCTACCCGCGCCCCCCTCCCCCTCCCTCCCGCCCCGGTGCCCCCAGCCCCCCTCCTTCCGCGCTGCCGCACCCCAGCTCCCACCTAAATCGGCACGGGGCGGGGACGGGACATGGGAGAGCAGAGGTTGGGGGCGGGGGCGGCTGGAGGGAGCACGGGGTAGGAGAGGGAGGGAGCTGGAGGTACCGGGGCGGGAGGGGGGAGGGCGGAGGGGAACGAGCAGGGGGGAGGGGGGGGCGCCCGGAGGAGGATAATCGGGGAGGCGCGAGGGGGCAGCTGGGGTGTGGGGGATAGCCCGGGGGGGTGCGGCGGAGGGAGGCTGTGCCGGGGGACGGGTGGCCGGGGTAGCTGGAGGGGGCGCAAGGGGTGGGGGGTGGAAGGGGGATTGGGGGTAGTTTTAGTTTTGAACTGGGGCATTATTGTCCAAATTTTTTTTAGGGTATCAAGTTGTACCAAAAAAAAATTTAGGGTATCAAGTTGAAAAACAAAAATAGTTGAGGGTATCAAGTTGCAATTAAACCTAAATTTATTTTCAAAAATTTTGAATGCCAAGAAAAACAATATTCCGAATCATGTAAAATTATTCAAACCTATTGTGTACATTAATTTTCGATGGAAATAAATATGGTCTAACTCAATTTGGGCTGCTCGGTCGAATCCGGATTCAAGCCATGGTATATTAAATTTTATTATTTTATTATTTTCCCCTTTTTTTTCTCTTTTTTTTTCCTTCTTTTCCTTTTCTTTGTTTGTTTAAAAAATGTTTTTCTTTTTTTAAACTTTTTCCATTTGTTAAACTTTTCCTTTTTTTTCTTTTCATTTTTTAAGAAAATTTTATTTTATTTTATTCTATTTTTTTGTTTTTAATACATTTTTTTCGTTTTCCCCCTTCCTTGTATGTTTTTTAAAAAATTGTTTTTTGGGTCAAGTCCGTTTCACTTCAGTGTGAGTTTAGGTTAAATTATGATCAATAGGTTTGAAGCATGTTCTTTTGAATAGTAACATATCATCGTAACCAACTATGCTATAAAAACCACAAACAAAGAGTAAAAACTATTAAATATATTTAATAATCAATAAAAATGTTATATTTTTTATATGAACTATATATACCTTGGAATATTTATATAAACATGGGAATATAGTTTTCCCATAAATTTAATTTCAGTGAATTTGATTTCCGAAAATATAGAATTTCCGACTATATAGTAATCCGTGTACCAAAGAGACCCTTAAAGTAATTTCTTTCTTAAAGCCAAGGAGCATGTTAGACAAAGACGTGCCTCGGGCACTCCTCGCACCTCACTAGGCGATGCGCACCCAAGGCGAGCCTAAGGTGCAACCAAGATAAAACGTGCCTTGTGTGTGTATGTTTTTCTTCCAAAACTTTGAGGCAGGAAGATAGCCTTACTACATACATGTGGGAGGGAGGTAGCCTTTTTCATGGTTGCCAAAGTTGACTACAGTTGAATTGGAAAAAACTAAAATTTACTAAAAGCGCTGTAGGGAGAGTACAAATTCTTGTTAGTTGTTGACTGCTAGTAGTGTTCTGCTAGTTTACTTGGTTATGTAACATGTTTTTGTTGGGTTTAATATATTATTTGGTTTACTTCTTACATTATTAATTAATTAATATATATATGTTTTTATTATTTTTTATTTTTGCGCCTCGCTTTGTTCGGACACGCACCTTAAGTTGTGTCTCGGACGATATAGACCCTTTGCGCGTTGAGTGCGCTTGTGCCTTTAACTACCTTGCCAACGAGGTACTTATCATGTACTCGCCGACACAGGCACGAATTCTTGAGAACTAGGTGTTGGGAATAAACACGAAATCTATCACCAAGAATTGAGTACATGTCCTAACCACGACAAATTTTGTCACCTGCTAATTAAACCTGTCAATTGGGCCGGGCCGGCCCAGCCCGACACAAGCACAGCCCGAAAAAATGGTCCATGTGCCGGCCTGGCCCATTATATCAGGGTGTGTCGGACCTCATATCTCGGCCCATAAGAGAGGCCCAGGCCCGTCCCGGTCCGAGGCCCGGCGCAGCATGCTGGCATATACTAAAACTTGGAAGATCATTTATTTGGTAAATACTAAAACTTGATAGGTGTAGTAATGATTCTGCTATTAGATGTCGACATTGGGTTTGTAGACATTGCAAGTTTTGTAGTTTTGTTGTTCACATGCATATGCAAGCATGTTCATGATAATGTGTTGATTCTGTGTATGAAGCATAGCTTCTTGTAGGTTTCACAGGAGATTTGAACTATAATGCATTCAAATATAATATGATCTGCATGAGAACTAGCTAAGTAAAAACAAATTTTCTTGGATGCCAATGAATAATTTGACAAACCAGTTGGGACTATGCATTCAAATATAATATGATAGTAAGTAGAATATTATTTATGCGGAATAATTTGACAAACCAGCTGGGACTATGATAAGGATGAGTTTGGGATTGCTTATTATGGCTCTTGCTTTTGCTTCTGTTTTTTCTTTTTCTTTTCTTTTAAAAGGTAAAAGATGTTTGATAAAAGCAGCTTATCAAACAAAATTGGATCTTCCAAATCCCCAGGCATGGCCCAGCTCGGCCCAAAGCCCACCACGTCGTGGGTCATGTGCCGGGCCGGGATCAGTTTTTGACCATTAGGCCCCCCAAACCCGACCCGTTAAATTGCATGGGCCTAAGAGGCCGGGCCCACCCAAATTCGGGCCGGCCCGGCCTGGCTCACTTGACAGCTCTACGGCTAATGCAGAGAAATAAATGGCTGATTTGCAACTAAATACCATAGACTATCATTCTTTTGCAAATTTCTAAGATGTAACTCCTACAACTTTGTAAGTTGCTACCATGAACTTCCAAGGTTGCAAGTTTTATCGTAGTAATCTTTTCTTCTCCAAGTTAATACCATATACTGTCGCTTATTTTTCAAGTTAGTATGGTATTAACTTGCAAACTTGGAAGCCCATAATAGCAAGCTGCATAGTTTTGAAGTTCATGGTAGACATTTGCAAAGCGTGAAAGTTCATGGTATTTTGTTGCAAACTAAACAAAAAAAAGTTCACACAAAGGAGAGTATACAAGGATAAACCCACACGGGAAAAACCACTTACAATTGAATTGCGTGTGTTGGGCCGTGAAGGACACAAAATTAACAAAAACTTTTAAATATCATCCCAATTAAAATCAATTTCCTTGTGCATTTTGGAATTGGTCATCCTAAATCTTGTTTGATACAACCGATTCTTACTGACATCAGCCAATTTATTAGAACTTGTAATACACACACACGTAAAGCATGCGCGTGCACACACACACACACACACACACACACACACACACACACACACATATATATATATATCACACACACACACACACACACGCATATATATATATATATAGGAATGATCCACATCCTCTCACTTTTGCATCCCCCAAGCATCCCCATGATAACACCCGTTGGATCTTGTTTAGGTCATTTAATCTTAACCATTGAAAAATCAACGGTTAAGATTATATAACTTAAACAAGATCAAACGGATGTGAAAGAGGGGATGCTTGGGGGATGCAAACATGAGGGGGTGTGGATCCCTCTCTCTCTCTCTCTCTCTCTCTCTATATATATATATATATATATATATATATATATTCTTTCTTTATATATATACACACATATATGTAAAGCATGCACGTGCACACACACACATATATGTGTGCGCGTGTGTGAATTTACATTTTTTATACGCTTATATTCCATTGTGTACCAACTACCAAGTAACATGCATACAGATGTAACATACTACGTAAGAAACATATTATGTATTGTACATACCTAGCATATGTGCTTACATATGTTGGTACATAGCATGCGTATGCACATACATATTTATGTACATCTATGTTGCAAGTATACATATACAAATACGGGATACAAGCATTTTCAAATAGGTATAAACTGCGTTACCTATGTTGCATGAGTACGGACAAGATACGAATATGGATATGAACATCATTTTGTGGTGTTTGTGCAACATAGATATACGTACATACATATAATGTACGATATAGATTGTAACTACCTTGTGAACCAAACCTAGAGTCGGCCCACTATAAATTAAATATTATTCTCATATCCCTACAATGTCCATACATAGCATGCATATGCACATACATATTTACGTACATCTATGTTGCGAGAATATAGATACTGACACAGATACAGTATACGAGCATTTTTAAATATGTACAAACGTAGTTACCTACGTTGCATGAGTACAGACACGATACGGATACCGACATCATTTTGTGGTGCCCGTGCAACATAGACATACATACATACACACGTACAATATATGATGTAGATTGTAACTACATCGTGAACCAAGCATAGAGCCGACCCACTATGAATGAAATATTGTTCTCGTATCCAGAGCCGGCTCTACAATCTAACTAACTTAGGCTTGTGCATAGGGCCCCGTAATTTAAGGGCCCCCCATATATATATATATATATATATATATATATATATATATATATATATATATATGGAGCAAAAAAGAAATAAATATTCTCAATTATTTAATTGACATAAGGTTCTATGATTTAAGAGGAACAACAATGGTCTCCTTTCCTTAGTTGTTTAATTGATCTAGGGTCATGATTTAAGGGGAAGAGCAATCATCTTCTTTTCTTAATTTACCTTGGGCCCCAAATGTCTTGAGACGGCTCTGCTCGTATCCCGACATTGTCCATACATTGCATGCGTATGCACAAGGCCCGTCCTAAGAACCACTGGGCCTAGGGCGAATTCGAAAATTGGGCCTTCCTTATCCACCTTTTAACTAATTATTAAAAATAGTTCTTTTAGCATTTTTTGTGTGTGCGTGAGAGAGAGAGAGAGAGAGAGAGAGAGAGAGAGAGAGAGAGAGAGAGGGAGAGGCGGCTGAAAGGGGTGGGGATGTTTTTTTCTTTGTCCTTTTTTTGAGAAGATGTTTAATAAAATGGATTTTAGATATGGGCCTCTTCACTTTTCAGAAAATTATAGTTTTGGGCCTTTTTCTTCAAATTTGGACATTTTTGTTAAAATAAGATTAGTCTAGGGTAGATATAGATAGTAGGCCTATGCTACTTTAGGAAGAATGAGCCTCACATAATTGGCAGCCTGGGTCGGTCGCCCAACCCGCCCATGCTCTAGGCTGGTCCTGCATATGCACATACATATTTACGTACATCTATGTTGTAAGAATTCGGATAATGACACGGATCAGAGATACACGCATTTTCAAATAGGTACAAACTTAGTTACCGATGTTGCATGAGTACGGACATGATACGGATATGATACGGACATCATTTTGTGGTGTTCGTGCAATGTAGACGTATATACATATACGTACAATGTAGGATATATATAACTACGTCGTGAATCAAACCTAGAGCCGACCCACTATAAATGAAATATTGTTCTCGTATCCCGACAATGTGCAGCTCGAGTTGGTGCATGCCGGGTGCCTGTCCATGCATATTTCAGGGTATTGTGAAATCAAGAGCCAGGCCGACATGCAGCCTGAAACTTTCAGAGAAAGTAGTCTATTCTATTCTTTATGTGTTAAAGCTTAAGATGACAGGATCATCTAGGGACCTGATTTTTACCTCACATAAATGTTTATACGGTATTGGATTAATTGGATTATGGGCATTGTGAATGTCTCTAACGATTCTTCTTGCAACTAGTATTCCTGTCTCTAACCAAACAGGCATCTTAACTTGATCAGGGAAAATTGAACTCCCCTAATGTGATTGAGTTGAACGACATCAAGGTGGCGGATGCAACATTAGTTTCAAATCCTCGAAGGAAAACTAAGATAGTATGTACAATTGGCCCTTCCACGAGTTCACGTGACATGATATGGAAGCTAGCAGAAGCTGGAATGAATATTGCACGGCTAAATATGTCTCATGGGGACCACCAATCGCATCAAAAGACTATTGATTTGGTTAAGGAATATAACGCAATGGCTAAAGATAATGTTATTGCCATTATGTTGGACACCAAGGTACTTCTGCTGCTTTTAAGCATCTTTTATCATTTTGCAATTTCCTTGCTGCCTTTAAATGTTTGAGTAGGTTGTATTATTTATATTTACCCAGGAAACCCAGAAAAATTCAGTATTTGGACCATTGCCACATGCTACCCTCCAATAATATTGCAGAAATATGTCAATTATAGCATTCTTCTGTGCTGCATAAATGCCAGTTCCAATATTTACTTTTTATGTCTTGCCAAATGAATTGGTGACCAGTTTCCTGACATATTAGGTTTTACTACTTAAAAATTCTCATCCCAAACTAAATGAACTTACATCATATTAGTTTATGCACAAATTAATGCAACAAGTTCTAACTCATCCTATTCTTTAGTCTACTTAAGGATCTTCAAATATTTTAATGTGTACTCAGCACATTGTCTCATATCGACATGTATAATGACCTATCAGCTATGTTACACGGACTTGGGTGTGGGTGTCGGGTACGGATACATATCCAAGAGTCGGATCCTTCAAATTTATAATTGAAGGACACGCGGACTCGGCTAAAAAGATCCAAAATTTGGGTACGAGTATGGGGATACGGCTATATATTGCAAATCTTTTTTGATGTTTTTCTTATATTGTAATGCCACATTAAATCTGTATGCCAACACATTCACCTCTTCAAACAACATTTTGACCCTTCAGCTCCTCAAGAAAAAAAGTGATGTCAATTGTCACCAACTCCTTTTTTCCAAAATTACATATGCATGCTACATTAAGTACTAAAATTTTATATGTAAACACCAAAATTACATTAGTATATGTCATTTAAATCTGCATGGTCACATTAAATACTAATGTCACATTAAATCTGCATAGTCATATTAAATATTGCATGCTACATTAAATCTGCATGGTAACATTAAATACTACGTGCCATATTAAATCTAGCATGCCATAATGCATTCCACATTAATATTGCATTCCACATTAAATACTGCATGCCACATTAAATACATGTCATATTAAAATGACATTAGTATATGTCATTTTAAATCTGCATGATTTTGCATGCCACATTAAATACGCATGGTAATATTAAAATGACATTATTATATGTCATTTTAAATCTGCATGGTTTTGCATGCCACATTAAATCTGCATGGTTTTAGCATCTTTGCGCTTGCATGCAATATTAGGGGACGTTTGGTTCAAGTTTTTGAGGCTTGGGAATGGGATTTGAATTCCTTACCCATGTTTGGTATGTTTAGGATTGGGAATGAGGAGGGAATAGGAGGGGTTAGGTGGGAAAACTATTTCCATGGATGTGGGAAAGCTATTCCCAAGCCCCCCTTGGGAATAGATTTGCTTTCCTAGGAATGATGTTTGACTATTTTGCTTGGACAGTTATACCCTCGCTTTATTTTCAAATTTTCAACTCTCATCCCAAACATGTGAATCATCATTAAATTAGTGAAAGGGTATTAAAGTAAAACTAAATAAATTAAGATTCCTATCCATGTATGAACCAAACATGAAAATAATTTTTTAAAAATTTTGAACTACCTATTCCCAACCTAACCAAACATGGGTATGAGAATGTTGAATTCCTTTCCCATGGGAAAGGAATTGAAAATCTATTCCTAGGAATCCAAAAACTTGATCCAAACGAGCCCTTATAGTACATATCCACTATATACATTTTGGTTATTATCAACAAATTATAAAAAATTCAATAAGTAGTTCATTAAGTGAGTCTTCATTGATGATGCTGGTAAATTATGGGGATTATTTTTTTACTTTCATGATAGTTGACCAATGTTATATTGCATCTTTTACAACTACTTTCTGCTAGTACGCTGGAGCAAATCTTTTGAAAACATATGCACAATTCAGCAATGTGAAACTAGTCAATTACTATATACTAGCAATCGTGCACGTGCTTTGCACATATATTTATGCTAATTTGTTGCATAATAAAAAATTTTAATGGGATGTTGCATAATACGTTACTTATAATTATTTGGAGAAAATATTTTATATTTTACCAATTTTTATTATGCTATCTTTTTTCCTTTTTAAATAGTGAAATATTCACAATGAAATATGTTTTGGTGAAAAGCTTTTCTTTTCTTTTTTTGTGAGATAATGAGATATTTGTAAATAACTGGTATTTATACTATTATATTTTATAAAATAAAAAAGTAATGGTTGGAAGAGACATGATAATGGATAATAAGTATTTATTATGGTAGTGGGTATTACTGATGGTAGTGGACATTAATAATGATTGTATTATAATTACAATTACACCCTTAGTTATATTTCCAAACTAATTAAATAGTGTAAGATAAGATAGGGGCATTTTAGAAATCTTGAAAGTTTAACGGTGATTGAAAGTTTCATGGTGAAGCCTTCAAGTTTTCCTATTATATATGCACGTGCGTTGCATGTATTTCATAGATTATTATTAGGAAGACTAAAAGATAGTTAATGTAATTAGTACAGTTTTTATTAAGAGTACTTGGGAAGACTAAAAGACATCTACCTTAATTTAGAAAGACCAAAATATAGCTTCCATAATTACCTAGTTGTCACTATTAACTTTAATAAATTATTTTAATTAATAAATATATGCAAGGGTATATATATATATATATATATATATATATATATATATATATATATATATATATATGCGTTGCACGTATTTATTATTCATAGGTTATAATTAGGAAGATTGAAAGATACTTGGAGTGGATGATGTTGACAAGTTGGTTGAACTCTGCTCTTTTTAATATATAGGTTATGGGTTCAACCCTTCGAATTTCGTGGTAATAACTTAGAAGACTTAGCAAGTAGCATGAACCCTTCGATTTCCGTAATACATTAATTCCTCCATAATGCATCTTTTAAATGGTTGTCGGTGGGATTTATTGCATCTATTGTTTTTTAATTAGTATATATATTGAAGGGTATTTTTGAATTTTTTTTCCACGGTGAAGCCTACTTTTCACATTATATAGTAGAATATATTTTCCTATTTCCTATTATATATACTAGAAGTCGTACACGTGCATTGCACGTGTCTTTTGTCTGTGTTTTTTCTCACTTTTTTAACGTATACTTACATAACAAATCCATTTTAAAATAGTAAACAACATTTTAAAATAAATTTATTTTTAGATGGTGAACATTTATTGTAGGTGCAAGTGTGTAATTATAAGTGGTTAGTAATTATTTTTGTGGGGATGTGTGTAACTTACATGTTTTAGCCTAAGTTAATAATTAAGCATGTTTTGGATTTTGATTGATATAAGGTTGAGAAGGGCATTTTTGGAACATGAAAATTCCACGGTGAAGCCTACAGTTTTTTGTATTATATATAAGATTATATATAAGATATAATAGTATAGTATAGAAGTATAGATAGATTACTGAGATATTTAGGCTATTAAAGTGTCAAAAACTTATTTATCTTGTTTCTCACATAAACTTAAGTTTGGGACTTGATTCAGTCAATGCCGTAGCATTCTGTATATGCTGGTCATCTCTATGCTAATTACGCCCCCCGATATGAGAGGATTGAGTATTATTGTCCAAAACTCCAGTTTAAATGAGAAAAAATTCCGTTATGTGATAATGGTAGTTAAAGGTGTAATTGTGGTGTTTTTTGGCCTTTTGATTATCTTCAAATTCTGACTCAAAAACACTGACAGTTTATGTTCGCTTTATTGAATACTGAGATCTAGGTGGGCATAAATGATTAAATTCTCATTATCTGTTTTTAAATCCTTTTAGGGTGATGATTTTTCTTGATATCATTTCCCTTCTAGTAGTTACTTATTTAGTATATTTATTTGAAAGAAGAGTTGTGAATACTGACGTATCAGATGAAACACTTCATGCAGGGCCCTGAAGTAAGAAGTGGGGATTTGCCAAAACCCATAATGCTTAAGGAGGGACAGGAGTTCAATTTCACGATCAAAAGAGGAGTCAGCACCGAAAACACCGTTAGCGTCAATTATGATGACTTCATTAACGACGTAGATGTTGGTGATATTGTATTGATCGATGGTGGGTACTGGTTTTTCATAATGAATTTTTCATACCTGAGTATTCTCCAGGTACTGTTATTTTACTGTTTTAACTGCTATACTTTGCAAGCAATAATATTCAGTTTACGGATTGTCTATGGTAATATTTCTGTCGTGTATGACTAAGTGAGGATTGGTGTCAACGGATTCATTCTGAATCAGCTTGTGACAATCATTATATCAGATAGATTAATTAAAGGATTTGCCACTATGAAAATCTGACAACGAAGATTTGGTGTCAAAGGCTTCGTGCTGAATCAGCTTGTGGCAAATATTTCAGAGAAATTAATTAAAGGATTTGATTAATAGGAAATAATGACAGCAGATTACCTTGTTATTTTGCTTGTAGGGGGGATGATGTCACTGGTTGTGAGATCAAAAAGTTTTGATACAGTCAAGTGTGAGGTGATTGATGGCGGAGAACTGAAATCAAGGCGCCACTTAAATGTTCGTGGCAAAAGTGCAACACTTCCGTCCATAACAGGTTGCTTCTATATCTCTAGGAGATATGTAAGACTTAAATTTGCCTACTTCAAATTCTAAGATTCCATTCTGAAATATCTGATAATTATTGGTGATATTTTGACATTTCCACAGAAAAAGACTGGGAAGATATAAAATTTGGTGTGGACAATAAAATTGATTTCTATGCAGTTTCATTTGTTAAAGATGCCAAAGTTGTTCATCAACTGAAAGATTATCTCAGAAGTAAGTCTAGACAAATGTTTCCATTGTTACTTCTTTCTTTTAATATCTTTTGGAAACTGATGCAATCTTACCTTTCTTTCTTTTTCTTTCTTTCATTAAGGTTGTAATGCAGATATTCATGTAATTGTCAAAATTGAAAGTGCTGATTCCATACCAAATCTTCAATCTATCATATCTGCTTCTGATGGGGTAAGTTATTCTGTTCATAGAGTAACGATAGAATTGATTTGTTTTGAGTAAGCAATTTAGCTTAGCATGGACGCTGCTCATATAAAATCATAACCGTAACAGCCTCTGAGACATTTTATAAAACTTAGTAGCTTGTTGCTGATGATACTAAAGTGATGATACTAAAGCATAATGGGCCTAAGAAAGAGCACAAAAGCTTCCTTCTATTAGCTCCCTAACGGTCGCCTCATTTTGTTCTCCTTGCCTTGATAACAAACCCAAAGCTAAAAATAACCTCCTACATGCTCGGGAACCAGAACAAAAGAAGGAAGGAGATAGGATCCACCTGCATGTCCGAAAGGAACCAAGACCAGAAGATGCGGCATCGAGACCTGAAGGCAACCTAAGAACCACTTTTCAAGACCACAGAGACCGACAGCCGTTAGAGAAGAAAAGAGAGGCACGACACGCTAGTTACTAGTACCCGACAGCTGCTATATGATCAAACCGGTCAAACTGGAACCGTGCCATCTTTAACCCCAGCTCTATCTCTTGTTTTGATTTTGTGCCCTTTAGGCATCTCTTAAGGGATGACCAGTATCTTTCTGGTTTGACACCTCTTGGAATTAGAAAAGAGACCCACGGGGCGGTATTGGGCATACCTTTAATAGCTATATTCAAATCCGTGGTTGCTTAGGTCACGAACCGCAAGCAAGAGCAATCAGTTGCATGTCCACTACGAGATTAGATATAATGTCCAGGTAGCTCATATCACCTAAACAAGAGCCGAGGGCAGCTTCAGACTTACTAAGCCGGCATAAGTAACTTCTTCATGTGCATTTGATCTAAGTTCTATCCAATTGTTCATGATACAGATTCGACTGTATCTTGTTAAACTATTGATTTCATTGTTAGTTGTTAGAACTAAGCTAGATTCCTATATCAAAATAGCAGCTCTATGTACATTTAGAACATATGATATCTTATTTTTTAACTTGATTAGTTCTGTCTGGCATATTTTATAGGCAATGGTAGCTCGCGGAGATCTTGGAGCTGAGCTTCCAATTGAAGAAGTTCCACTCCTCCAGGTGAATATTTTACACACTTATTAATACATCTATTCGTCTATAAAATTACAAATGTATGTCTATATATATTTATGTACGTATGATGTGCATACTACTAGAACTTGCCCCCTGAATTGGTGAAACTTAATGCCCAGTTAAGTTGTGCCTTTTCTCATTCCTGGTATGCAACATAATTCTAGTTTATCTATACTACATATAATAAGAAAAATTAAGGCTTCACCGTGGAAGTTTTGTTCCAAAAATGCCCTTACCTATGTTTACTAATTAAAATGATTCACTAAATTTAACATGGGTAGTTAGGTAATTACGTATAGAAAAAAGTAGTTGTTTTCTCTTCCCAAGTAGTATGAAATACGTGCATATAGACTATTGAGTATGTAAATTGTAAATTATAGCTTAAAGTGATATTATTTTTCTATTTGATGATAAATATATTTAGGGTGTTAGAGTTTGAAAGTTATTGCTCAACTTGCTGAAATTGTCTCAACCCCAACAAAATCCTCCCACCCCAAGCCACCAACACTAGGGAAAAGGTAAGACAATCTTGCTAAATGTATAGTAACGCTTAGTTTGGATTACGATTTGCAAAATGGGTATTTGTGTAAATGGTGTTTCTAGAATGATCGGTGTTCAAGCGCTTGAGCCTCAAATGAGCATGGTTGTTAATGAAACATAACGGCAGCCAAACAGCTAGAACATACGTTTCGGCCACCAACACTAGAGACTACAACAAATGGGAGGCTACTGTAACCCAGACTTGCCCAAGTGGTTTCATTTTATGGTCAGTCAAGATTTTTTCTGATTAGCCAATTACATGCCAATTAGTTGCAATTATGGCCACCTGGGAGTGCAGCTTAATAGTCAGCCTCATTAATTGGATTGAATCACCCGTTTTGGTGTCATACCTGCAATAAATGGCAACATGCAGTAGGCATATGCATCTGAATAATGAAGACCTGGACTAAAGAGTTAAGGTTGCATCTTCAAATTCATAGGAGCTAACACGCTTGTTGTCATCACATAGTGAAGCTTCAAGCATGCTAACTTTTATATCTGCAAGTAGATTTTGACTAAATGTAAAGGTGAGCGATATTGACACCTTTGCTCTTTCATAAGAAAAACTGATGCTGGTTGCTTGTTCAAGATAAGAGTATGTTAGACACGCCTTCTCTCTCAGTTATTGATGATAAATTGTGTTACTATTTACCAAATTATTTGGTTTCATCTTTTAAGAACATGACTTGCTCATATATCAAATAGGAGGAGATCATTAGAAGGTGTCGTAGCATGCAGAAACCAGTGATTGTAGCGACAAACATGTTGGAAAGCATGATTGATCAACCAACTCCAACGAGAGCTGAAGTTTCTGACATAGCTATTGCAGTCCGAGAAGGCACTGATGCCGTCATGCTATCTGGTGAAACTGCCCATGGAAAGTAAGCTATCAAATTCTCACTCAAGGTTCTTGCATAATCAGAGTGATTAGTTATAATGAGAAAACATAGAACCTTGTTCTATTTTGTGAATATTGTAATACATTTTACTATTCATGTCCTTTAAACGTGAAGCCACCTTTTGCATACATTTAATGCTGTTTAGCTTAAACGAATACAAAAATGTGGAGTAAATTGACAGCAGCGACATTCTATATGCTAGAAGAAAGGAGACATTATTCATTAATGTAGTTATTGCTTGATCATGTCTCGATACTTATGGTCATCAAATGTGATCAGTGTCTGTTGTAGTAACTTCATAATTTTGGGTTTAGGTATCCACTGAAAGCAGTTAAAGTGATGCATACTGTGGCATTAAGGACTGAGTCAAGCCTTTCTTCCAGTATAACCTATCCAATTCTTTCTGCTGCTGTCCAGGTATTTGTGGTGCCATCAATTCATTAGAAACTCATTTTGTGTTCTTTTCTTATTTAGCTGTCGGATTGGTCTTAGATCGCTCATATCATAACAAGGTATTTAGTTGCAAGATGGTGGAATGTTCACAATCTTCTTCCTACTAATGTTCATTACTTTTTCTTGAAAGGCCCCTAAAAGTGAGGAGTTTTTGCGAAGCCACTTGAGTGCAACGTTTGCCTCCCATGCAACGATGATGGCAAATACCCTTGAAACTCCTATTATCGTGTTCACAAGAACTGGCTCCATGGCTATACTTCTAAGTCATTATCGGCCTTCTTCTACAATTTTCGCATTTACAAATAAGTAAGTATTTCTGTGTTGAACTGTTTCCATTATGCTAGGAGTTGATGCTTACTTTAACCACTTGATATACTCTTCAAAAGATACATTAAGCCATACCTATTTTTTTTATATTCATCGTGTCAAATAGAGCTGAAATGGCACTATCTAGATTATATTTTTTTTCCTCAACATTATCTTCAAAGAACTTGAGGGCCAATTTACTAGTGTTAGTAAATCCATTTTTAACATGCCTTGCAGAGAAGAGATTAAGAAGAGGCTGGCACTTTATCAGGGGGTACTACCCATACATATGCATTTATCAGATGATGCGGAAGAGACCTTCTCAAGAGCAGTAAACTGTTTGCTGGTATTGCACAATGCTCACAACCTTCCGATGTGTTTAGTGAACTCTTCTTATTTAAGCTTACACATTCAATTTGATGAAACAGGAAAGGAAATATCTCAAGGAGGGAGAACGTGTTACCCTTGTTCAGAGTGGAACACAGCCAATCTGGCGAAATGAGTCTACTCATCAAATTCAAGTCCGTAAGGCCCAAGGCTGATGTGAATACTTCCAAATACACAATTTTTTGATCAAGTCATCTTCATGGTTTAGTTACTATTCCCGAGCGAATAGTCTATTGCGGAAGAAAAGTTCTGTATGCAACTGTAGCATTGGAATTTCTTAAATTAAGAGAGCAAAATGGGTAGGTCTTTTGTCTAACTCCAGGCTGGTCCATGACCACAAATGAAAGAATTGCTATGTAGCATTGTAAATGTGCACTAGATTTTAAGAAAAATAATTTATGATAAATATTTTATTTTGCGTAGAAATGCCCTCATTTCCTTGCTCAGAGATAAGGACATACGAACATCGAGATGACTTCATAGTTTCATAGTACTGTAGATGCTCGCACCTTGAAGGTTTCAAGTTAGTTATCCAGATATGCATCAAGTGTTTGGAAGCACCTGAATATATGGCATTTTCACATTAATACTTGCGCACACACTCACACATGTTTGTATGACTTTTCTATGTTACATCTTCAAATGTAGCCTTCGTTAAGGTGGCAATGGGGTAGGATGGCGATGGGTTGCAGCACGCTTTGTTAAGGCAATATATTAAGTTTCTAGACCTGACCTGGTTATGGGCCACAATGGTCAACTATTACATGCTAAAGGCTAGATTATTGTAATCTCTCGACTTGATTGTGACTCTAGCCCCATTTGTGCAGTCTTCAAAGCTTCTTGTAGAGCGATAATGAACAATCAAATCTTTTTGTCACTAATACGCAATTTATACTTACGTTGTAGTACTTAATGATTCTTTAGATCACTTCAGCCAGAAATATAATCTGTTTTTTGGATTTTTTTTTTTTTTTTGGTGGGGGGTGTTTATCCTTATTGTACTTTATACATAGGCTAATCTGCCACTTAAATACCATCAAGTTTCACTAGGTTCTTTCTATGGGCACCACACTTTTTACTTGGGGGCAGCCCAAAAATATTCAAAAAAATTTACAAGTTTGCCATCTATTTTTTTTACTTGGAAGCAGCCCAAGCCAGTCCTAGGACTGCCAGCAAGTTGGCAATCCTAACATACGGTAGGACTGCCAACAAGGTGGCAGTCCTAGGACTGCCAGCAAGTTGGCAGCCCTAATATACGTTAGGACTGCTAACAAGGTGGCAGTCCTCCTCGGAGATGGGCTGGCTCACCTCTAGCGTGGTCGTCGTCTCGAAGAAGAGCCGCGGTCGCTCCGGCGAGATGGTCGGGGTCTTGAGCCTCAACCCCCAGGACCAGTCCTACTTTCGCGACCTCATCCGCCGCACCCGCATCACCTTCGAGTCCCTCCGCCTCCTCGTCCTCCGCGACGAGGACCGCTCAGGCGCTGCGGCGCTCGGCTCCCTCGCCGTCAAGAGCGGATGCCCCAACCTCAAGTCCACCGCGCTCATGAAGAACCGCGACCTCAAGTCCGCCAAGCACTGACGCCACCGCTGGAGGAAGGAGGAGGAGGAAAGAGAAGAGAAAAAAAATTAGGGTTTGGAGGATCTTCCCGCCGATGGTAGTGGTGGTGGCGATGGCTGCTCGTAGTGGTGGAGGAAGGAGGCGGCGGTGGCAGTGGCTGCTCGTAGTGGTGGTGGTGCCGCCGCCGGAGGAAGGAGGAGGAGGAGGAAAGAGAAGAGGGAAGAAATTAGGGTTTGGGGGGTTGGGCTGTTCCCAAGTAAATTGTGGGTGTCCCCCAGCAATTTTTCCACCTGCTTGGGCTGCCCCCAAGTAAGGGCTGTCCCCTAGCAAGTATGGTGGTGCCCTTAGAAAAAACCTTTCACTATCACCAATGCTACTTATACCCCCACACTATTTTTATTTGTATGTCGGTACCCTGAACTTTATTTTTGCTACTTAATACCTCCAATACCGTACATTTGCAAGAAGTTGATGTAAATTAACTATTTCCCTACCCTGTTTGGTTCCTTGAAACTGCCAGGAACTAGACATGAGAAATGGAACTCAGTTGAACTCGTGAGAGTTCAGCTGTTTGGATGCAGAGTTGGAACTCCTCCAAACTCTTTCGATTTGACGCGTTGCAGTTCCTGTCTCCTCTATTTTTTCCCAGTTTCACTTCCGCCATATTTTGCTTGAAACTCGTTGAAACTCCAAGGAGTAAAGAAACTGGGATGTGGTCACCCCCGTCTCGTCTACGGACGGGCTCGGCGGATCCGGTGGCGGAATCCTGCGGACGACCGAAGATGTGCACCTGCGACGGCGACGGCGGTGTCGACGTTGCCGGCCAGAGTGCGGTGGGTCACGCGCACGAACCCGTCAGATCTCCAGCGGGGTCTTGGCTCACGCCGGCGTCGAGGATGGTGAGGAGGCGGGAGACGTCACCGGTGCAGGAGTGAAGGGGTGGAGGTCGTCCGGGTCGGTCGAGGGAGAGAGGATTGGGTTTTTTTTTTTTTGGGAAATGATCGGCTGTAATGTGGGGAGAGGGTTTGAGTGGATTTTATTTTGTTTTTATTTTAGTTAGGACAATTAATTAACTTAATTAATTTAGTTACTAACTAATACTTAAGTTAATATGAAAGTTTTTTGGGAATTTCTAAAAACAAGAATCTGAAAATATGTCTAATATTAATTATTATTTAATTTTTAAGAAGTAATTTTATTAATAATAGTAGTAGTTGGGGGTAAGTATATCCAAGTTTACCATACTCTAACATCATCTACTTTCAACCACCATCCAAACAACGAAACTCCTTATTCCTCCACTTTCATATTTTTCAATTCCATCAACCAAACAACTTTTGGAAACTCAAAATTTATACGTACGCATCGCGTGCGCAAATTTCGTTTTTCCACTTTCGCACTTTCATACACTTTCATGCAACCAAACAGCCCCTAATTTGCACGAAATTTATGAATATTGCTGCGGAGGCGGAGGGCGGTGGAGAGAGGGCAGTGGACAACAAAGGGCATAAAGGACAACAAAGGGCATAGAGATGGTGATCCTGGTCCTGTGAATGCATTTGTACGCTGGCATAGTACGTTGTTAGGTGCTCGAAATAGTTGTTTATACACCGACAAGGGATGTATGGTTTCTTGAAAAAAGTGGATCTGGGGCACCGCTCGCACACGGCTGTTGCTAGTACGGGCACGACACCATGTCCTCTTTCCGTGCGGTCATGTATCACTATTTCGGCATCAGCACCCATCTAGGGTAATAGATAATATATTTTTCTTTAGGGGCAAAAATGTTCAAAAGTTGAAAATTTGTTACGTGCTTTGCAGGTGACCATTAAGTACTTGTGTGTTGCTGGATAGTAGTTTTGACCTTAATTGTTGATGGTTTAGTCTAGGGAAGAGTACAATCACGACAAAATTATTTTAAGGAGGGTAGATTTGTAACCACCATTTTTCTAAAATAAGAATAATTTTAAACTTTTGTAAAATTAATCATTTAATAATAGATTTAAATCATGTTATTGATTTATTGGTTAATTTTGATTATTTTAATATCATTAAATTAGTGTTTTGTGATTTTGTCCTTTTGCTAGTGTAACTTTAGAGCTGCTTAGCCTAGAGACTAACCATGACCATGGATAGGGGTGGGCACGGGTCGGACCGGGCCCAAATTTGTTGGATCCGGACCGGACCCGTTACTTGGCGGGGCGGGACGGGACGGGTCCAAAAAATATTGGACCCGGACCGGACCCGACCCGTTTGAAACGGGTCCGAAACGGGTCGACCCGCGGGTCCAAACGACTCCAAAAAAAAGTTTAAAAAATTCTATAATAGTAAACATTTACATATGTTATATTGTCTATAAG
The DNA here is from genome assembly GCA_029216955.1 of Iris pallida. NCBI lineage: Eukaryota > Viridiplantae > Streptophyta > Magnoliopsida > Asparagales > Iridaceae > Iris > Iris pallida. The sequence goes on from JANAVB010009198.1 coordinate 1,921,651, forward strand.
AACAAAACAAGTCTAATGTCTTCCCAAACTTCTAGAATTTGTTTAGTAAACAATAAGATATGCTATTATGTATAGACTATAATAACAAAAAATGCTAAAAATTGATATAAAAAAATATATACTCCTAGAAACGGGTTGGGCCGGGGCCCCGTTTATTTTGAAAATAGGACCCGTCCCGACCCGTTAATGTCACACGACCCGCCCCGGCCCGTCCCGTTTAAATTTCAAAATTTAGGAACCGACTTGTTTAGACATTTTACGGTTCGGGCCGGGTAGGAACCGCGGGTCCTAGAACCGTATGCCCACCCCTAATCATGGAGGCCTAACACATGTGATTATATTAGCCAATTACCACTTTTAGGCTAAGGGTGTTTTGGTCATTTTTTTATATTTTAGAAATTTTATATATCTAATATTGATTTTACGGGATTTGTTTAGTCGGGTTTGAGTTTCGTCTCGTTCCGACTTGTGTTAGTGACCCGGGTAGCTTAGACTCTAGACGTGACCCCAAGATTAGTTAGTCATGGCCCACAAATTTCACTAATTAAGTTAGTAAGTTTAGACTAATCCCACTTGTTAGATTGGTTAAGTTAGAGGCTTAAACTTAACCCTTTTGATCTCAAACTTGAACCTAACTTAAAATTAACCAAGGGGGATTAGTAGGGGCCTTATTGGGCTTTCTCCAAGGCCCAAATAGGGTTAGATGGCAGCCATATATAGGAGGGTTGCCCTTCCTTTCATTTTATTCCATCAAGCCTCCATTTTCTTTCACAAGTGTTCTTCCCCAAATTGAGAGCTTCCCTCTTTGATTTGATCTCCAAATCCTTACATCCCTCCACCAAAACTTCCATCCAACCTTCTCATACTACCAAGGGAGGGTGCTAGCAAAGATTTGGAGCAAAGTGCAAGAAAGAGTGTCCTTTTTGGAAGATCTTCGTGTCGGAGCCGTGTCCTTGAGAGTATCATTGGGATTCCACTCCCAATAGGTAAAGCCAACCCTCTGAATTGATTTCCTATGTATATTAGTTAGTTTTGAATCCATAGGATCCACCTCCATGCATGTACCCCCTTTAGATTCAAGTTTGAGGCCATTTGGTTAGGATGGTTAGAATGAGTTTCATTTGGATACTTATGTTGGTATCCAAGTATCTTGGCCTACATGTGTTTCTTTTGTCCAAACAATCCAAATTCGTTATAATATTCATCAACGTTTTTAGTAACCATAGCAACTTAGAAATACCATAACTTTTAGTTCAGAACTCCGATTAATCTCTCCTTTTTTTTAAAAGAACCGTATCGAAGTTAGTTTTCCAAATATATATTTGAATAAGCCAAAATCATTCTAGAACTTTCTGTAAAACTAATTGAGTGTCAGTTGTCCTAAAGACAAACGCGTTTTGGTGTTTTTGCAATTTTGGGAGCTTCCGGGTACGAAAATGCGATCCGTTTGAAGTTTCAGAAAGCTAACATGAAGGGCTACGACATACTTTAATACTAGAATTTAGTGAAGGCCCAATTGATACAGTATTAATTTTAAGTAGAAGAGTGACTATACGACATAGCATTTTGTGTAACCTATGAGCCTATGTAGTATGGATATTAAGTGAATGTAGGTATCATAGGTTGTTGAGTATATGTATGATATAGTACATATATATATTATTGTTAAGTTATATATGTTAGTATGTTTGTTATATGTTGGTTAGTAGAGGGTTAGATATGTTAGAGTTTGTTATATGTTAGTGTAAGTTATATTTGTTAGTATGAGTGTTAGTTAGATAGTAGAGGTTAGTATTTTGTTAGATATTTGATATATTGTTAGATAGTTTGATGTTAGATATCTAATATGTTAGATATTGATATGTTAGTAGGTTATGTTAGTTCTAGATATTGCTATGTTAGCAAGTTAGTCTCTATAGGTTATATGTTAGATATTAGTTAAGATGTTATGTTAGTACATTAGATAGTTAGTTAATTAGATATTTGAGGGATATCTTGGTATCTTATAATACCAAGTTAGTATCTTAAGGTAAATATAAATTACCTTTACCTTCAAGGTAAATGATTAGTTTACCTTATGACCAAGGTATGGTATCAAGATACCAATGTAAGGTATCAAGATATCAAGGTAAGGTATAGGTTTACCCAAGTTAAGGTATTGAATTCCAACCAAGGTATTGATATTGGGATGCCAATATGACCAAGGTTGATATGGTATCCTAGTTAGGGGTGTAAAATGGACAAAGTAGTCCGTTGTCCGTACGTGTCCGGTTCGATAAATGGTTCGACCGCGGGCCGTCCGATTGATTAACGAACAAAACTTGAACATATTTTTTGGTCCGTTTAAAAATTGGACACGGACACGGTCATACCCATGTCCGGTCCGAATTTGTCCGCGGACCGTCCGATAGTGGAAACTCATTTTGGTTTTGCATCAATTATATCATATCATTTTGGTTTTGTATCAATTTTTTGTTGTCCGGTCTCGATTTTTATTAACCTTTTACCATTGTTAGTTGTATTCTATAACCTTCCATTATATTTTCTTTCAACTTGAATTTTTTTTACCAACTATCAAGGAATCTTGGTTAAATAATAGCTTTTGGTAATATATTTAATTTGTCCGCGAACCGTCCGATTGAATTAACGAACATTGGTTGTCCGTGTCCGTCCGGCCCGAATTCGAACAGTGGACTGTCAATGTCCGTCCGTCCGAACTCATTTTTATTTTCGAACCGAACACGGACAGTGGACTGTCCGTGTCCGTCCGACCCGTTTACACCCCTAATCCTAGTGTTAGTGGGTTAGTGTCTAAGTGTTTGAGTTTGAGTATGTGATGTTAGATTGTGGAAGGGTTATATAGATAGGTATATATTTTTTTGGGTTATATAGTGTATATATATATATATATATATATATATATATATATATATATATATATATATATATATATATATATATATATATTATGAGAGTATATAGATATAGGTTATGGTTCATAGTGGGGATATATATATACTTGATATATGATATCTATATGTATGTGTTAGGGTGGTACTATATGGGTAAGGATATATGTGGTATGTATAGATATTAATATATCCTATGTATCATAGATGTTGACCACTAATCTAAGTTTGACCAAAATACTAGAAGCTTGACCTTGACTCCTAGTTTGACCCAAGGTAAACCAGAGTTGACCTAGAGTTGACCAGTTGACCAAAAATCAATTGTAAGTCAACATTTGACCCAGTTTGACCTAATTTGACTTAGTTGGACTGAGATTGACCTAGATTGCATATCATACATTAGAAAATCATGCTTAAACTCTGTTAAACCCTAATTAGCTTACAATATCTCATCTTTAGGTCTGTGAGATCACTCTGAGCATCGACCCTACTTGACAGCTCAGGACAACAGGCGAGTACATTCTCTGATAGTAGTTTTTTGTCTTGATATCTTCTGTATCCGATTCCGTTATAGTGTTTTACTTGATTCTCGACACGAGGCTGCACGGACTAGTATATACCGGATTTCTGTCATGAGATGTCATTCCTGGATTTTTCTAGGATACTGGTACTTGCTCGATCTTGTTCTTGTACTTGTATTGACACCGATTCTTGAGAGAGAGTAGCTACCTTCTTAGGAAATCTCGTGTCATGACGTGCTATGTCCGGATCCGTATACTATTCGGGGATGGGGAGAATTATAGGTTATGTGATCAATACCCACATTGAGTTACTACTTGTTTCATAGCTCCACCCTTACTACACGTAGGGTGTAGCTTGATCTGTTACTACTTGTTCCATAACTTTCCATTTTGGCCGGACCGAGTTCCCGTACTTGTAGCCGGTTATATGGAACAACTTGATCTTGATCCATACCGATCACATAATGCTATAATACTGGAGGCACTATTTATATTTTACATTTATTACATCAGATAGATTCCTATTCAGTTCTACTTTCCTGCATGATACATCTGGCATGATTTCCTGCTTTACATATCCAGTTATATTTCCATCTTGATATGTTCATCTTGTATTCCATTGTGATTGTCTCTTACAGTATTTGTCAATACTATAGAACTGTTGTTGGTGGTTTGTACTTGCTCATTTTCCTGACAGGATAACCGTTGATGTTTATAGATGACTTAGATGCCGACTGTTCTACCTACTATGGGTATGGCCAGGATGAAGACTATGATCAGCTGTTACCCTTAGAGCCCAAAGATGATATTTCACCTATCTAGATCTGCTAGTTAGGTTTGTCTGGACTGCGGGCCAGCTAGTTTATGAGACTTATACTATATTTTTGTTTTGGAACCTTATGTTATGTTTTCGACTCTTTTCTTTGTTGTGACTTTGTTTCCTTTTCCGTACTTCTATTTTCATCATATCTATATGATATTCGTGCCTATCTTTCCTAGATGTCTTGTGATTGAGTTGGGTTTATATACCTCCGTACAGAGATGGCAGGTACATTTATATTGTGTCTAGATGGTTTACTTTCTAGGAGACCTATATACAGCGTTCTACTGCCGATTCTGTGACGTAGGTTGGATGTACCCACGTGCTCGTGCCCCTACTCAGTGTGCGGGTTGTGACACGTTTTTGTGGTGGCCCATGCAAGTCAGGGTCGCAACTAATACGATTTCGTAGTGGTGCTCGACTTAGAGTGCTGCTACGAGCCTGCAGTTAGGATATAGGTTAGGTTGTTATTATAGAAGTTACTCAATCACAGTTAGGACTTTTGAGAGATTCCTGGGACGACCCTTGAGAATCTTGTTTTGAACTTAAATCTGAAATCCTTTCCTTTTGCTTCCTTTCACCCTTATTCCTTATTATTGAACTTGATTTTGATGGAATCATTGTTGATTTGATTTTTTATATCGAGATAAATGTTATGGCCTGAGTTACGGTATCTTCTGATGACATATGTTGACGAAAATAATAGAAAAGGTAAAATGTTTACTTGGTTATGGAACCTAGAGTTTATCGCAGCTATATTAGCCGGCATGGCGGAAACGTAGAGACCTGACTTTGGATGTACATATCTTGGTTATGAGATTTGGGATTCCTCGCAGCTATACTAGTCGGCATAGCGAGGATTCCAGACGACATGATTATAGAGGTGCATGCCCCAGCTATGGACTCTACCGTTTATCGTAGCCTTGCTTACTAGCGTGGCGAGGATTCTGAGTATCATAATTTTGGACAGACATGTATGATTATCAGATTGTATCTTGAGAAGGGTCCTAACATGTCATCTCTATCATTTCATTTATGTTATTATAGATTTTGTTCCATCCTGAATTAGCTTAAGAGTTAGGATACCTTCAGTTCTTTAGTCCAGGTCCTGGTAGATTCTCATTTCATTATAGGTTCTTCATAGTTTGATGGCTTGGTGATTGCAGTTGGTCTGTGTTCTTGATTAATTGTGTTAATAGTTTAAAGTATGGTTGGGAAGTATTGTATATGGTTTTGATAATTAGATATAGATGAGAACCCTAGAGTGAACAATAAGTGTCAAGGTAGGAGTTGCACCAGGAAATAGGATAGAAGGAGTACCCTAGTAGCCAGAGACAAGGTATCTCAAATGTTATAGAAGTTTAGGCACCAAAACGGTTTAATGACTAGTTGGAGAAGGGGTATGAACAACCTAGTATAGGGGTACCATCCTAGTATCATTTAGAAGAGTTAGTACCTTGTGTAGACAGTGACTAGACTTGGGTAGACACCCTGGAGAGAGTTTTCTAGATAGACGAGTGTTCTTTCGTGACTTCGATTTCTGGAGCGTCAGAGATGTCAATCTCTGGAAACTTCCTTCATGAGTTGTAGTAGACAAGATTATCTTCATTTTGATATAATACGTCCCACTCAAACTTGTTCCTTTTTACTACTTTTGTATCACAACTTTCGCTTCAATTTAGGCCATTTGACCATTTCCCACTTTTATTTATGATTTTTATATGCACATTGTCATGACTTTTAACTTAAGAGCACAAGACTAGTTATTTTCTCAAAACCAACTTTACATACATGATCTAGATAGGACACCCTATACCCATGACCTTCGTGTCCCACTTGGACACACCATCTTGTACTTCATTTTTATTGCATGACTTTCCTGACACAAGACCCAATCTTGACTTTTCCCACGGAGTCACTTTTATTTCCGACTCGAGTTAGAGACACCATTTCGACCTAAACTTGACGACCCAAAGTATGAGCACGGCCCACTTTAAGCCTACTATCCATATTTTACTTGTGTCACATTCATTTGAGCTCCCAATTTTTGCATCAATCTTTTCAGTCGCCACAACAACAGTTCCAGGCCCCATCTAGGGCTCGGGTTCAGTGGTTTCATGCGATGATACGAGCTCCAGTACAACTAGATCAACAGCACCCTCCGAAGAAGTTTCAGCCAGCTCGTACCTGTACTTACTGTTGGAGGTCAGGCCATTCTTGGGAGGTGTGCAGAAAGAGGCTGGTGCTTGCACTATGGATCAACGGAGCATCTGGTTAAGAATTATCTCTTAACCCTTCATCGTCCTGGCCAGTGTCCATACCAAGGGCAGAGAGATGGAGTTAGGCCACCTGTGAAACAGCGTCATGCCCCGTACCAGCAAAGGGATATACCCAGCCGGGCAGGTTCCTGCATTGACGGCCGAGGAGGCCGATGCTACGGGTGATGGGTTAGCAGTCTGTCCTTTGTTCTTCTTCCGTCCTTTTTCCATGATTGTTGTACATTCCAATAGTACTTCTTGGATTGTGTTTTGTTGTGCTAGATAGTGTAATGACCCTGTTGAGACTATAAAATTCTCGACCAGTAGGACCCTGATCTTGTGTGTTGCTATATAGTAGTTTTGACCTTGATTGTTGGTGGTTTAACCTAGGGAAGATTACAACAACCTTAAATTTCGAGGACGAAATTATTTTAAGGAGGGTAGATTTGTAACCACCACTTTTCTAAAATAAGGGTAATTTTAAACTTTTGTAAAATTAATCATTTAATAATAGGTTTAAATCATGTTATTAATTTATTGGTGAATTTTGATTATTTTAATATCATTAAATTAGTGTTTTGTGATTTTGTCATTTTGCTAGTGTAACCTTAGAGCTGCTTAGCCTAGAGACTAACCATGACCATAGAGGTCTAACACATGTGATTATATTAGCCAATTACCACTTTTTAGGCTAAAGGTATTTTGGTCATTTTTTAATATTTTAATATTTTGAAAATTTTATATATTTAATATTGATTTTACGGGATTTGTTTAGTCGGGTTTGAGTTTCGTCTCGTTTCGACTTGAGTTAGTGACCGGATAGCTTAGACTCTATACGGGATCCCAAGATTAGTTAGTCATGGTCCACAAATCCCACTAATTAAGTTAGTAAGTTTAGACTAATCCCACTTGTTAGATTGGTTAAGTTAGAGGCTTAAACTTAACCCTTTTTGATCCCAAACTTGAACCTAACTTAAAATTAACCAAGGGGGATTAGTAGGGGCCTTATTGGGCTTTCCCCAAGGCCCAAATACAGTTAGATGGTAGCCACATATAGGAGGGTTGCCATTCCTTTCATTTCATTCCATCAAGCCTCCATTTTCTTTCACAAGTGTTCTTCCCCAAATTGAGAGCTTTCCTCTTTGATTTGATCTCCAAATCCTTACATCCCTCCACCAAAACTTTCATCCAACCTTCTCATACTACCAAGGGAGGGTGCTAACAAAGATTTGGAGCAAAGTGCAAGGAGGAGTGTCCTTTTTGGAAGATCTTCGTGTCAGAGCCGTGTCCTTGAGAGTATCATTGGGATTTCACTCCCAATAGGTAAAGCCAACCCTCTGAATTGATTTCCTATGCATATTAGTTAGTTTTGAATCCATAGGATCCACCTCCATGCATATATCCCCTTTAGATTCAAGTTTGAGGCAATTTGGAGCTCTTTTGAGGATTTTAGATATGTGTTTTGTGTCCTACTTGATAGATCCCAAATTAGAACACCCCATGTGTTTGGTTTATTGCCTAATAGGATTAATTGTGTTTTAAATTCAGTTTTAGAATGGTTAGAGAGTGGATTGATCTTAGTTAGTATGGTTAGAATGAGTTTCATTTGGATACTTATGCTGGTATCTAAGTATCTTGGCCTATATGTGTTTCTTTTGTCCAAAACAACCCAAATTCGTCATAATATTCATCCACGTTCTTAGTAACCATAGGAACTTAGAAATACCATAACTTTTAGCTCAGAACTCCGATTAATCTTCCCTTTTTTAAAAGAATCGTATCGAAGTTAGCTTTCAAAATATATATTTGAATAAGCCAAAATCATTCTAGAACTTTCTGTAAAACTAATTGAGTGTCAGCTGTCCGAAAGACAAACGCGTTTCGGTGTTTTCGCAATTCCGGGAGCTTTCAGACACAAAATTGTGATCCGTTTGAAGTTTCGGAAAGCTAACACGAAGGGCTACGACATACTTTAATACTAGAATTTAGTGAAGGCCCAATTGATATAGTATTGATTTTAAGTAGAAGAGTGACTATACGACATAGGTATTTTGTGTAACCTATGAGCCAATGTAGTATGGATATTAAGTGAATGTAGGTATCATAGGTTATCGAGTATACGTATGATATAGTACATATATATATATATTATTGTTAAGTTATATATGTTAGTATGTTTGTTATATGTTGGTTAGTAGAGGGTTAGATATGTTAGAGTTTGTTATATGTTAGTGTAAGTTATATTTGTTAGTATGAGTGTTAGTTAGATAGTAGAGGTTAGTATTTTGTTAGATATTTGATATGTTTTTAGATAGTTTGATGTTAGATATCTAGTATGTTAGATATTGATATGTTAGTAGATTATGTTAGTTCTAGATATTGGTATGTTATCAAATTAGTCTCTATAGGTTATATATTAGATATTAGTTAAGATGTTATGTTAGTACATTAGATAGTTAATTAGATATTTGAGGGGTATCTTGGTATCTCATGATACCGAGTTAGTATCTTAAGGTAAATATGAATTATCTTTACCTTTAAGGTAAATGATTAGTTTACCTTATGACCAAGGTATGGTATCAAGATACCAAGGTAAGGTATCAAGATATCAAGGTAAGGTATATGTTTACCCAAGTTAAGGCATTGGATTCCAACCAAGGTATTGGTATTGGGATGCCAATAAGACCAAGGTCGATATGGTATCCTAGTGTTAGTGGGTTAGTGTCTAAGTATTTGAGTTTGAGTAGGTGATGTTAGATTGTGGAAGGGTTATATAGATAGGTATATATATTTTTGGGTTATATATATATATATATATATATATATATATATATAATAAGAGTAAAAATAATAATATATATATATATATATATATATATATATATATATATATATATATATAATAATAATAATAATAATAATAATAATAATAATAATATGAGAGTATATAGATATATGTTATGGTTCATAGTGAGAATATGTATATACTTGATATATGATATCTATATATATGTGTTAGGGTGGTACTATATTGGTAAGGATATATGTGGTATGTATAGATATTAATATATCCTATGTATCATAGATGTTGACCACTAATCTAAGTTTGACCAAAAACCTAGAAGCTTGACCTTGACTCCTAGTTTGACCCAAGGTGGGTCAGAGTTGACCTAGAGTTGACCAGTTGACCAAAAGTCAACCTTTGACCAAGTTTGACCTAGTTTGACTTATTTGGACTGAGATTGACCTAGATTGCATATCATACATTAGAAAATCATGCTTAAACTCTGTTAAACCCTAATTAGCTTACAATATCTCATCTTTAGGTCTGTGAGATTACTCTGAGCATCTACCCTATTTGATAGCTCAGGACAACATGCGAGTACATTCTCTGATAGTAGTTCTTTGTCTTGATATCTTCTGTATCCGATTCAGTTATAGTGTTTTACTTGATTCTCGACACGAGGGTGCACGGACTAGTATATACCGGATTCCTGTCATGAGATATCATTCATGGATTTTCCTGGGATACTGGTACTTGCTCGATCTTGTTCTTGTACTTGTATTGACACCGATTCTTGAGAGGGAGTAGCTACCTTCTTAGAAAATCTCGTGTCATGACGTGCTATGTCCGGATCCATATACTATTCGGGGATGGAGAGAATTATAGGTTATGTGATCAATACCCACCTTGAGTTACTACTTGTTTTATAGCTCCACCCTCACTACACGTAGGGTGTAGCATGATCTGTTACTATTTGTTCCATAGCTTTCCATTTTGGCCGGGCCGAGTTTCCGTACTTGTAGTCGGTCATATGGAACAACCTGATCTTAACCCATACCGATCACATAATACTATAATACTCGAGGCACTGTTTATATTTTACATTTATTACATCAGATAGATAGATTCCTATTCAGTTCTACTTTTCTGCATGATACACCTGGCATGATTTCCTGCTTTACATATCCAGTTATATTTCTATATTGATATGTTCATCTTGTATTCCATTGTGATTGTCTCTTACAGCATTTGTCAATACTATAGAACTGTTGTTGGTGGTTTGTAATTGCTCATTTTCCTGACAGGATAACTGTTGATGTTTACATATGACTTAGATGCCGACTATTCTACCTACTATGGGTATATCCAGGATGGAGACTATGATCAGCTGTTACCCCTAGAGCCCATAGATGATATTTCACCTATCTAGGTCTGCTAGTTAGGTTTGTCTGGACTGCGAGCCAGCTAGTTTATGAGACTTATACTATATTTGTGTTTTGGGACCTTATGTTATATTTTCAACTCTCTTCTTTGTTGTGACTTTGTTCCTTTTTCATACTTCTATTTCCATCATATCTATATGATATTCGTACCTATCTTTCCTAGATGTCTTGTGATTGTGTTGAGTTTATATACCTCCGTGCGGAGGTGACAGGTACATTTATATTGTGTCTAGATGATTTACTTTTTAGGAGACCTATACAGCGTTCTACCGTCGATCCTGCGACGTAGGCTGGACGTACCCACATGCTCGTGCCCCCACTCAGGGTGCGGGTCGTGAAGTAGGAAAGAGGGTAGTCAGTTGCAAAACTTAAAAAGCTCATGGTATCAACTTGCATATAAAAATAATAGGGGTTATCAAGTAGCAAATTGGTGATAGTTATCATTTTCATACCTTATGTACGAATAAGGCAAAGGATCAAAAAAAAAGAAAGAAAGAGAAGGGTTCTTCCATGAAGATGAGCATATTTACGGAAGTATGTGACTCATTTTTTCTAAATTGCTTCTTCATTAGTATGGAGGAAATTCGACACTCCATCCTAACCCGATATGATCATTGATTAAGCGATTTCCTCTTTCATTCGAGAGTGTGTCCATTTCATTATGGACTCCAAAGTAGGAGGTGTTACGGAATATGGTGTGACCCGAACGAGAGTTTATCCATGAGGTATGATATTAAACGTAGCCATAGACTTAAAAGGGAATTTCTTGTTAAGTCTAAGACCAATCCCAATTATCTATACCTTATGCTCCCTGTTTCTATCTGATGGGGATTAAACTTTCTATACAACTCATTTTAAATTGTTACCAAACTTAAGCGCTTAGCCGGATGTGAGATACAACCCAACAATCTTTTCGATTTTGTTTTCATGTGGGTGCCGTCTATTTCTTTTATACTTGATCTATCCAGAAAAAAAACTAGTATTAAAGCTTCCGATTCAGATTTTTCTTTAGATCAAGCTTCAGAGTTAACATTTTACAATATAAAGATTGTGAAGTTCGAAGAATAGATTATGCCTGTGGCGCATTAAAATGCACGCCTTGTTGAAACAACAAGGACTATGAATGCCTCTATCCACTAAGAAACCAACGACGATTTCTCATGAGGATTTCGACAAGCAAGATGTGAAGACTCATGCAACTTTTTAGTTTTTTCTGACAAATAAGATACTCTACGAAGTTGTCGACATGGAACCAACATCTGCGCTCTAGATGAAGTTAAAAGTATTTGTACATAACAAAGTCTAACCAACAAGATCTATCTGAAGCAACATCTATCCTTGAATGAAGGAAGACGTGCCTCTGAAGGAGCATCTGGACGATCTAAACACTATAATGATGGAAATTAAAGGCATCGATGTAATTATTGAAGACGATGATGTTGCCCCAATTTTATTATATTCTTCACCACCATCTTTCGACACTTTATAAATTCATGCATTCTCGGGAATGATGCTATATGTCTAGAAGACAACATACTAGCCCTACATATTAGAGAAATTTGTCATAAAGTGTCTGAAATTAATAACAACAGTCAGGACGGATATTTGGTGGCATGAGTCAGAGATGAGACTGCAAAGAGAAGAGTAGCAGTTAGAACCAAAAGGGAAAGTTCGAATCAAAATTCAAAGATAAGGACGATAAGATCTACTGTCGTTATTTCGTAGGTTCTAAACAGCGGTAAACGGGTGCGTGGCGGAAAGGGTACGCCTGACGCCTAGGCATCTAAAATATTTTGGCCATTTTTCATTATTTTACCCCTATTTTTGTATAATATGCATATTTTAAGGATATTTTATGCATAACTAAGTTGTAGAGCAAAGATTTATGAAATTTTATTTTTGATGCTTGCAAAACATCTAGTGTGTCAATCCCGCTAATATATCATTGTAGTTTGGTTTTTTCTTAGTTGTGAATTAATAATACCATATACCTCATTCTATTGCAAGATGGATTAAATTATGAATGCCACCATTATACAAGTACCTTTCAATTGTTTGTTGTAATAGATCATGCTAACAAATCATATAACATTCCAAGATAGGCGTTTGCCTGCCTCACCTTTGCCTATCCCGTCAATCCTACTTCAGTCGCCTACTCCACTGCCAATGTCAAAATCGGTGTGGAGAGAGGCCGCATCACTCCTAGGCGACCGTTTGGACCGCTATTTAGAACACTGATTGTTGCAAAGAGGAATGACATGGATTATCCCGGTCGAAGAAGGAGAAAGCAAAACGGGACTGAATAGTTCATTTGTTGTCGGTGTGGCAAAGACAGAGTCTTTCGACGAGACCGATATGGTCATATCGGTTGTAGATCATGAGAGATCATCTGACGAATAATATAGGATTCATGTTCTCTTTCCATATATGTCTGAACCTCGATTGGTTCGCCACATATGATAAGATTGACTACCGAAACGTCTTGATAGGCAATAACATGCCATGAAAGACGATCATGATTGGCACAGTTCATATCAGAACGTATGATGGCATTGTCAGGATACTTACCGACGTTTGATATATCCCCGAACCGAAGAAGAATCTTATCTCAATGTGTGTTTTGGATTCCCAAGGTTACCAGTGCGTCATTGAAGGTAGACAATGGTACCGTCGTTCTTTCTTTGATCGATGACTACTCGAGGATGGTTTATGACTTTATGTTTTCATCTTAAAGCAAAAGAGCGATATCTTCAAGACCTTCAAGCAATATAAGAAATCGATAGAAAATCATACCAGAAAGAAGATCAAGCGCCTTCGTACCGACAATGGTATGAAATTCAATTGTGAAGAGTTGTACAAGGATGAAGGAATCGTACGTCCGTACTAAAAAAAGACTTCATAGCAGAATGGCGTGGCGTAACGCATGAATTGTATATTATTAGAGAAGGCTCGATGCATGCTTTGTGTTAGAGTTATTATTGTTATTTATCTTATGAGGGTATAATAGTAATTTTGGATGTACTGCATATCAATATAAATAACATGAGATACAACTTAAGGGTTTCAAGTCCTTGTAATCTCTTTTCTCATATTCTCTCTTCTTCTTCTTTTCTCCTTCTCTTCTCCCCAAACTCCACTCTTTGTAATGCTGGAGTGCCCTATGACTTATGGACTGAGGCTTTCAGCATGACATGATATTTGGTGAATCACTCTCCAGTAATAACACTATTTTTGGTATACTTTTCGTCTATTTTTCATGAATCGCCATTCGTTGTTCGTAGTCGTTCATGGTTCGTTTATGAGTTCTAGGATTTCTACAAATCTTCGTTGGTTGTTCATTGTCGTTTGTGGTTCGTTGTGAGATCTAAGGTTTCTATAGATCTCATCTTTTTGTTGCATCTGCAAGTATGGCGGGACCAAATTTTCTGGCGAGGTTAATAGTGCTGGTGGTGGTAGCGGAGATGGTTCTCCTTTTACTGTTATTTATAATGACAAATTGGAAAAATCAATTACAACGATGAAACTCAATGGGGCGAACTACCTTGTCTGGTTCAAGTCTATCAAAGTAGTGTTGAGGGCGAAGAAGAAGTTGAAGTTTTTGACGATAGAACCCCCGCCTGAAACGTCCGTCGATTATGAGGATTGGATGAGTGTTGATGCATACGTTATGTCATGGTTGTGGTATAGTATGGAGCCACACATTGCTTCTAATGTCAGTAGTGTGAATCCTCCAAACAGATTTAAGAATCATATTCACAGAAGCGGAACGTGGTCCCTATCTATGAGTTGTACGAGTTATTGTTTAATACAAAGCAAAATAGGAAGCCTGTGCATGATTATTTAGCTTCAAAGAAGGCTTTGTGGGAGGAATTGCTATAATATCATCATGTTACAACTAATTTGAAGGAAGCTCATCGACAAAAGAAAGAGTTTCATATTTCACTTATCCTAGCCGGCTTGGATTCTACGCTCGAACCTTATAAGGCTCAGATCCTTGCTGGAGAGCAGTTACCTACGGTGGTAGATACTTTCTTCCGTCTCAATCGTTCCTTCCTAGGACAGAGTTCTGTAGTGCCGAGTAATGACTCGTTTGGCCTAGTTACTAGTGCTACTGGTCATGGTAGTGGACGTGGTGGTCGTAGTGGTAGAGATGGTACTTCAAGTTTTAATCATACTTCTACGTCCGATATCTCATCTCCATTGGAACATATCCTCCAGAAGTTGAACACGTTTGCTAGTACCACCTCTCAACCTACTGCAACCATGACACATATAGGTAATCCTGCTTTCGTATTAACCCAGTCTCCATCCACCTCTTGGGTCATCGACTCGGGAGCATGTTCTCACATGTCTTGTATAAATTCTCTTTTTCATCGTCGTAGTTCTATGAAACATAATATTATCTTAGCGGATGGATCTACTTGTCCTATGCTTGGGAAAGGTGCCATTCACCCTACTCAATTACTGTCATTATTTGATTCATTATATATGCCTAATTTTTCTTTCAATATGCTATCGGTGAGCCAGTTAATCAAATATCTCCAATTTTCTGTAACATTTTCTCCCAATTCTTGTGTTTTTAGAACCTCAGGACGAGGAAGATGATTGGTTCGGGGCATGAAAAAGATGGACTGTATTACTTGGTTCTACCTGAAAAGGCTTTCACTTATGTTTCTACTTCTCCGTTGCAGTTGTCACAACCCGCACCCAGTGTAGCGGCACGAGAAGTGGGTACGTTCAGCATACGCCGCAGTGTCGGCTGTAAACCTCCTAAATTTCTACCACGATTTTTTTTAAAATAAAAATTTGTATTTACTTTGTACTTCGTCATGTGCGAATGTGCGTATCATATTTGCTCGTCGATTACGAATATGTGCGAGGTACATATTTTTTAAAAAATGTTGATTTATAGAGAAGTATAATTTCAAAATTTTATACGACAAATATTTTGTCCAAACTTGTCAAAAGTATTGTATCGAGACTTTTCAAAATATTATATAGTAGTAAATTTAGAGCACAATTATTCGTAAATATTTGCATGCGAGATTCATGAATTTAATTCATGAATATATATTTTAATTTCTAATTTTTGAAATTAATTATTACTATATTTTATTATTTATGAACATGATATTTGAAATTTGTTTGAGTTAGTATTTGATTAAATATAATAATTAGAAAAGATTTTATTGACTCTATTTTAAATGGCTTTTAAATTAAAAATATGATTTATCTAGATCAGCTTTGGATTGGATTGATTAGTTTTAAATCATTTTGAATTAAATAATAGGATATCTATATGGGAATTTAAATCGTCCTAATCCTTATCTAAATAGGAGCTTCTACCTCCTATATAAGGAGAGGCTTATTATTCTCTTTTTCATTGATTTCTCCACAATCATCTCCTCAAATAATTTCCACCACAAATCGTGCATCGTGTCGGTGTCCTCCTTTTCCATCCATTATATTCTATATTGTACAAATACATTTTTCTCCACCTTGGGTCCGACAGATCCAAACCTCCGTCCCCGTCGTGTCGGACATACCCGATACGACGCAACCCAACCCGACAATACAAATGTAGAATCCTAAACCTACAACCTCCACCCCGGCCGAGGCAGCAACCAACACCACCATGTCAGAAAATCCATCACCATCACGTTCACACCACCACAGGAGACACCTTATCAGCACCGGCCAAACCCATCGACAACAGCAGCCCGTCCTCACCCCGTCGTCATCACCGCCACCACCAGATTATCTCCCCTCTGCCCGACCCCAGGTCAACACCACCAACCCTGTCATCGACCCTGGCCAAGTCGGCCGACAGCCAATGCCAACTTCCACCACCACCTTCATCCATCACCCGTGGCCACCCCGGCCGACCAGATCAAACCACACCACATCGAAAAAACAAAAGGAAGAAGAACAGAAAACCCCTCACCTTCGTGCGTGCTAGAAACTACTGCTTACCTCCTCCGTGGCCGTACAAGCCGCCATCCCCGTCTCCGGCGACCATCTTCCGGAAGCGTGCGACCTCAACCATTGATCCGCCATGGTCGCATCCCGCCTCCGACCGAACAGCTGCCATACGTGTGCGCCCCTCCGTACGTGCTGGCAGACGGCCCGAGACCAGTTCCCTCCAGCCGATCGCCCGTCGAATCTCCTTCCACTCGCTCCTCCGATCGCCATCCCCCAAGCCCGCGCAGGCGACCGTCGTTGCCGACAACGCCGTGCCGGAGCTTCATAGCTCCTCTTTGAATTCGTCGTCGAGCCCACTCCGGTAACCCCTGACTCTCTTCGTCGTCACACCTCTCCAGCTTCGAGACGTTCAGATCTCGTCCTCACCCCGCCAGTGCTCTGACCTCACCGTTGCGCTCCCCCCGCCACGTCGCACGAAAGCCAACTGGAGACTAGCATTGGTCGATCTCTCCATCGGAGACAAAGCCCACAAATGTTCTTCTCTTGGTATTTCTCACCCCTCTCCTTCGAATCCTCTTCTAACTTCCTCTGTATTTTATTGTGTGGCAATTCTTTCCTTTCCCCATTTAAAAAAGGGGGCTTTTCCCCAGAAACCACGTGAGAGCATAGCAATGAATGCTGTCTTCTCCCCTCCCTTGTTTAGTTATTTCTTGTTTTTATTTGTTGTTTTGATTAGTTAGTTCTTTACTGTTGGTTTCATGTAGGGGTATTAATAATTATGTAGTAAAGCTGTTAATAAATTATTTTAAAAATTAAGTATTATTATATATTGTAAAAAAGTATAGTATTTGATTCAAAAATTCTAAATATATGATATACTATATTCCTATGATATTTAAGTTTTTATCCAAAACTCTTTTCTTCTACATTTTCCATATTTTGTTTCATATTTAGTTAATAAGGAATAGCTATCAAATTATACGGTGAATTCTTAGTCTTATTTTTTTATAGCTTATACTAAAATCATATTATTACAAACTTAGTTTTTTTTTACCTAAAATGTTTTTTTGTTTTCTTAGTATTTATCTAAAACATATTTTTACTAATAAAATCTAGTTTCAAATATAAAATAATATATGTATCTACTTCCACAAACTCTCCCTATTATCCTCATTGATGACGACTGATCCCACGTTCCTATTTATTTGCGAATTCGGATCTTGTGAGCAACGACCATGGCTATTGGACTACTGGGACTTTTCAGAACATCGTACCACACAAGGCGACACACGAGGCAAGATACATTGCCATAATTTACTGTTTATAATTATTCTATATTTTATTTATTGCATATCACTGTGTATTTATTTCCAATTCTTTAGCTGTACCATTATTACAGTTTCTGATTTACTGCCTGCTCAGTGATATTAGCTGTACTTTGTTATTATCCTTTGATTGGATGTGTACTTAGAGTTAAGGGACTACCGTTTGTAGTATATCGCATATATCTCGACACAGTTGTACCACGAGTATGTGTGAGATGAGTAACATGTAGAGATTCTTGCGTGTTGGCTGATCACCCGTGCGCATGCGTTAGGGTTAACTGCTAATAGAGGCGTGTTAGGAGACTTAGCAGTTAGTAGAGGTACATGATCGCAGATGCGATGTGACAGGTACATTGGATGGGGAGAACAATACCTGACATATGGGCTTCTTTGCATTTCCTTGATTACCTGTACGCTCCTCCGGAGACGCAGGCTCCAGGTGCCCTCTGACATTTTTCAGAGCATTATGGACGTACCCCCTTGCACATGATGCCCTCTGACGATCTTCGGACGTTACGGACGTAGGCCCCTGGTGCCCAATATGGGGACTATGCCAATTCTATTTACGGCCAGGGCTCATGCGTCGAAAGGATTGTTTCTCAACTGCATGTTCACTTTAGTACGGTTAGGTTACCTTATTAATGTCATGTCACTTACTTTTATTTGTGGCATATTTTATATTCAGTATTTATATGGCATGTTGTTTATTGTATCTTGCTACGTCCCTCTGAGGACCTGGTGATCTCTCCAAGTGTGTACTTTGTGATGTTTCGCAGGTGCTCTCTCCATGGCCATATTTTTCTCTCTTCTTCCGAGGTGATTACACTTGGATCGTCTTCGCATCGCTCGACAAAATTCTGTTATCATGTATTTCTCTCTTTTTAGTTGGTAGTGGATTTATCTCCGTCCAACGATTGTATACATGACAATTCATGAGTTGATTTATAAATTCTTTCTTCTTATTTATGGATGAGATTAGTATCATGGTTTACTTCATTTTACAGCTTATGTATACATACGATGGTTCCACAAAATTTTGTTATCATGTATTTCTCTCTTTTTAGTTGGTAGTGGATTTGTCTCCGCCCAACAATTGTATACATGACAATTTATGAGTTGATTTATAAATTCTTTCTTCTTATTTATGGATGAGATTAGTATCATGGTTTACACTAACATATAAAAACTCTAACATATCTAACCCTCTAATAACCAACATCTAACAAACATACTAACATATATTACCTAACAATAATATATATATATATATATATATATATATATATATATATATATATATATATATATATATATAATATATGTATATGTACTATATCATATATATACTCGACAACCTATGATACCTACATTCATATAATATTCATACTACATAGGCTCATAGATTACACAAAATATCTATATCGTATAGTCACTCTTCTACTTAAAATCAATACTGTACCAATTGGACATTCACTAAATTCTAGAATTAAATTATGTCGTAGCCCTTCGTGTTAGCTTTCCGAAACTTCAAACGGATCGCATTTTCGTGTCCGGAAGCTCCCGAAATCGCAAAAATACCGAAACGCGTTTGTCTTTCGGATAGCTGATACTCAAATAGTTTTACAGAAAGTTTCAGAACGATTTTGGCTTATTAAAATATATATTTGGAAAGTTAACTTCGATACGGTTTTAAAAAAAAACAGAAGATTAATCGGAGTTCTGAACTAAAAGTTATGGCATTTCTAAGTTGCTATGGTTACTAAAAACGTGGATAAATATTATGACGAATTTGGATTGTTTTGGACAAAATAAACACATGTAGGCCAAGATACTTGGATACCAACATAGGTATCCAAATGAAACTCATTCTAACCATCCTAACTAAGATCAATCCACTCTCTAACCATTCTAAAACTGAATTTAAAACACAATTAATCCTATTAGGCAATAAATCAAACACATGTGGTATCCTAATTTGGGATCTATCAAGTAGGACATAAAATACATATCTAAAATTCTCAAGAGAGCTCCAAATGGCCTCAAACTTGAATCTAAAGGGGTTACATGTGTGGAGGTGGATCCTATGGATTCAAAACTAACTAATATACATAGAAAATCAATTTAGAGGGTTGGTTTTACCTATTGGGAGTGGAATCCCAATGATACTCTCAAGGACATGGCTCTAACACGAAGATCTTCCAAAAAGGACACTCTTCCTTGCACTTTGCTCCAAATATTTGGTAGCACCCTTCCTTGGTAGTATAAGAAGGTTGGATGGAAGTTTTGGTGGAGGGATGTAAGGATTTGGAGATCAAATCAAAGAGGAAAGCTCTCTAATTTGGGGAAGAACACTTTGTGAAGGAAAAGAGGCAAGATGGAATAAAATAAAAGGAAGGGAGGCTAACCTACCTATAATGGCTGCCATTAAACCCTATTTGGGCCTTGGGGAAAGCCCAATAAGGCCTCAACTAGTTCTCTTGGTTAATTTTAAGTTAGGTTCAAGTTTGAGATCAAAATGGTTAAATTTAAGCCTCTAACTTAACGAATCTAACATGTGGGATTAGTCTAAACTCACTAACTTAATTAGTGGGGTTTGTGGGCCATGATTAACTAATCTTGGGATCCCGTCTACACTCTAAGCTACCCGGGTCACTAACACAAGTCGGAACGAAACGAAACTCAAACCCGACTAAACAAATCCCGTAAAATCAATATTAAAATATAAAAATTCCCAAAATATTAAAATATAAAAAATGACCAAAATTACAATACATTAATTTAAATATTATTAAAATAATCTTAAATTCACCAATTAATCAAAATCCTAAATAATTCAAAAGTCATAAAATGACCAAAATACCCTAATCTAAAAAGTTATAATTAGTCATTCTAATCACATGGTTAAGTCTCCATGGTCATGGTTAGTCTCTAGGCTCAACAGTTCTAGGGTTCACTAGCTAACACATCAAAATTATAATTCACCAATTATAAATAGTATTAAATTAATTAAAAATTCCTATAAATCATAAATCCTATTATTAAATAATAAATTTTTACAATGGTTCAAAATTACCTTTATTTTAGAAAAGTGGGTGTTACAAGTCTACCCTCCTTAGAAGAATTTTGTCCATAAAATTAAGAGCGATCGTACTCCTTCTAGGTCAAACCCCCAACAATCAAGGTCGAAGCTTCTACCTAGCATCACACAAGGTCAACAAGTAAAATATGGGTAGTAGGCATAAAATGGGTCATATCCCAAATTTGGGTCGGCAGATTTGGGTCGTAAAGGTGTCCCTAATTCGAGTCAGAAATTGTAAGCCCCCTGAATTTTCGAAATTTATTTTCGAATTTTCTAAATAATTTATTCTCGATAATTTATTTTATTTAATTAATTTTGATCATTAAATGCTCTTTTCCGTGACTTGGAATTCTAGAGCATCAGGAATGCCAGTCTCTGGAAACTTCTTTCTTGAAGTTTGTAGTAGACGAGATTATCTTCATATTGATATTTCGTGTCCCACTCGAACTTGTTCCCTCGTGCTCCATTTGATTCGTACAACTTTCGGGTCAATTTAGACTAATTTATCGTCTGTCGTAATTTGTGATTTAATTTCCAATTTAATTTTCGGGCCCGATATCGGTCCAATCCAGTCGACCCAATATATGGCCCTGGCCTGTTTTGAGTCTACTATGCACCTGCCACTTGCGTGCCACCGATTGGATCTCCCTTGTGCTCCCATCTCATCCATGATTTTAATTGGTTTAAATTATTATTTTAATTAAATCTTGGCCGCAAGCTTGTCCAAACTTGGCCCAATACCCAACCCAATTTGGTGTATGCCCTATCATGGCTGCCCATACACCCTACTGATATTTTCTTCTTTTTTTCTCTACCCAAAATATCTCTTTACATAGAAATATCTATTTCTCTCTCTATTATATATATATATATATATATATATATATATATATATATATATATATATATATATATATATATATATATATATATTTATATATATATATATATATATAATGCTCTCTCTCTCTACATTTAAATCTCTCTCTTCCCTACACACAAGCCCCCCTAGCAGCCGACCTCCTTCTCTCTCCCCCTTTTTCAAATATCTACCTATCTCTCTCTCTCTCTAAATATCTCACTTCACTCCCACACACATATATCACACACATATATATATAATATATATATATATCTCTCTTCTCACCTACACACACACACTTCTCTATCACCATCAGCCACCCCCATGTGGCCGAACACCTCCCTCTCTCTACTTCTCTCTCTCCCTCTTTATACATATTATTACACACACACACACAAACAAACTCATTCTCTCTCTCTCTTTTATTTCCTCACAAACTCACACACACACCACCACCATCAACACCATTTAGCCGAGCTCCCCACAGCCCTTGGCCGACCCGTGGCCGAGCCCCTTTGGCTGGCCTAGCTCCTCTCCATCTTCCTTCTCCCTCTCCTCCTTCTTTCCTCCATCACCACCACCATCATAACGCCATCACCATCACCATTTATCACAACCACCACCACCCTCATCAAACCGACGCCCACCCTCACCGTGCCCGTGGCCGCCGCCGCCGTGCCAGGCCAGCACCCTCATCAAACCGACGTCCACCCTCACCGTGCACGGGCCGCCGTTGCGCGCCACCGCGCTGCCGCCGGCCGCCGCCGCTGTAGCCGGCCACCCCTAGCCCGGGCGCACCTTCCCGTCGAGGCCACCATCCTCCGGGACGCGCCGCCTAGGAGTTTCGTGCGTTTGGCACGGGTTTCCGTCGGCGCGAGCTCGGAATGGATCCGGAAATGGCATTCCGTCGCAGCAACTTTGTGCATGTTTTTCGAGAAATTCGACAGTTGGATCGGCAATTTCTTCGCTCCGTCACAATCTTGGTATATACCCCTTCATCCCTCTCAAATTTCATCCGTTAATTTCGTCGTTTGATAGATCAAAACCGGCCACCAAGTTGACGTTTTAATTTGAACTATTTTTGGACAGTTTTGTGGAGCCAACTTCGTTAGCTCGTAACTCCGCCGTCGCAGCTCCATCTGGCGTGCTACCAGTTCTTGTGTGTAGCTGGTATAACCCTCTCCCTACCCCTTAAGTTTCGTTTCATAGTGAGCACGTTTGATTGGTTGAATTCGACGCCAAAGTTGGCCGTCCGAATTTGTAATTTACAACTTGTTAAATTCTATTTTTGAACTCGGGACTCCGAATTCAATTTCTGACACCACCAGTAGACTCGTGGCGTCGTTTTGGCACGTTTTCATATAAAGTTTGTTAGATTTGGAGGACGTGGACCCTGGCACGTATTTCAGTACAAAGCGGGCCCCACAGTCCGAGTTAACGGGACTTTTTGACGCCGGCTCATCGGAATCCAATTTCGGATATACCGTTGAGTTTGTATCGTCATTCTGAACTCGTTGACATATAATTTGCTAGGTTTTAATGGACATTGATTCTGGCACGCATTTCGGTGCAAGTCGGATACCAATATTCGGGTTAACGGGTCATTTTGAGATCGGTTCATCGGAATCCAATGTTGGATATACCGTTGAGTTCGTATCGTCATTCTAGATTCGTTGACATATAATTTGCTGAGTTTTGAGGATATTGGCTCCGATACGCTTATCCGTGCAAATCAGAATTTTAATGTCCTGGTTAAAGGACCAATTTGAGATCGGGTCAACGGAATTCAATTCTGGACATGCCGTTGAGTTCGTATCGTCATTCTGGATTCGTGGACATATAATTTGTTAGGTTTAGTGGACTAGTATTCTTGCACATTTTTCGGTGCAAAGCGGGTTCGACACGGACACCGTTTTGACCCAAAATTATATTTTTGCCCCTGTGTCCAAATTGGACTTATGGATAGGCTATCCTAGCTGATTTGACCATTCTGGACACGTTGGTGATGTTTGTTTTATCATCCGACAATGTTTGTAGATATTTCTCTGTGTATTACCTTTTATTATAATTAAATCTTATTTAGTTCGTATTTCGGAATTACTACAACGAAACTGAGATCAGTCGATTCCAGTGACCTCACATCGCTGAAATTGGCAAGATGATCATGTGGATCACTGTGATAAGATTATTAACCTTACTGTTGATTATCTTATCTTGATTTGCGTGTCGTAGGTTTCGATGCACGTATAACGAGATACAACTTGATATTTTAATTCTTAATTTAGAGTGATCCTGTTTGACCAAGATATATGGTATCTTGGTAGGTAAATATTAGGAATAGTATGCTTAGGCTAGTTTTGACCTTGGTTGACCAAGTTTGACTGCTTTGACCAAAGTCAACTATCAGTCAACACTTGGCCTAGCAATGTCTAGAACTTGACCAGAGTTGACCAGTTGACTAAAGTCAACTTTAAGTCAACCATTGACCCAGTTTGACCTAGTTTGACTTGGTTTGACTTCTTGTGACCTAGTGTGACTCAGTGTGACCTAGTTTGACTTAGTTGACTGACACTGACCTAGATTACGTAGCTTATACCATAGAATCAAGCCTAACACTGTTGAACCCTAATTAGCTTATATGTATCTTATCTTTAGGTCTGTGGCATCACTCTGAGCATCGACCCCATTTGACAGCTCAGGACCGCAGGTGAATACATTTACTGATAGTTTTCATTGTCTTGATATCTGCTATATCCGATTCAGTTGTAGTGTCTTACTCGATTTCCAGTCACGATAGTTCACGGACTAGTATACGTTGGATCATGACATGAGATGTTGTTCCTGGATTTTCTTGGTATATATGTACATTTCCTGTCTTGTTCCCTGTACTTGTATAGACACCGATTCCTGAGAGAGAGTAGCTATCCTCTTAGGGAATCCCATGTCATGACGTGTCATGTCTAGGTCCATTATACTATTCGGGGATGGAGAATTATTAGGGGTTATGTGATCCAAGCCACCCTGTCACTATATTCTTGTGCTCGCACCACTCTCCCCTCACGTAGGGTGTAGCGAGATCCTATTTGCCTTGTGCTTGTTATCCAGGTTGGCCGACATGACTTTCCGTTGAGGTCACCGCGGATTGCCGGGCCAAGTAGATAGCCCGTCCTGTCACTTATCCCAAGCCGATCACATAACGCTCTAATAATTCAAGGCACATTTTATATTTATTTTATCTTATCTTATATCCTGCTCTGTTCTACATTCAGTACTTTCTCACCATGCTATGATATACAGTTACTCACATGTTTTACATGCCCTTACATTGTACCTTGATGGAAGACTAAGTTCTGCTCGGGAGAAGGGTTACAATCCCGGTCCTTGTTTGGTTTAAGGGTTGTAACTCAGCTTCCGAACGGTTCCCAAGTCTTCCTATATCTTTGTCTTATATTTTATTATACTGTCTCTTATAGAATTTGTCAATTCACATGGAACTGCTGTTAGTGTTTGTACTTGCTCATTTTCCTGACAGGATACCGTTGATAATATTTTAGGAGTTGTTATACCATTATTCGACTTCATGATGTTGCTAGCTGAGGTGGATCTCACTATCCTCCTATGTGAGTTGCCTGGTAGTTATCCTTAGTTGGTCTTGTTTTCCTTCTTTATTTTCCTGTCTTATGATTCCTTCTAGTAGTTTCTATTGTTCTTGTGCCTTAGTTATCTTTCCTGTCTTATCTTCTTTAGATGTTGGGTTGTGATTGAGTACATTTGTAGTTCATGGACCTTCTAGATGTAGTATAAATTTATTGGGTACTAGACAGCGTTCTACCGTCGATACTGCGGTGTAGGCTGGGCGTGGCCCACGTATTCGTATCCGTATATCCGGATGCGGGTCGTGACAGAAATAAAAGCAGCTCCGTGGGGTAAATCAAGATGGGGTCTTGTGTCAGAAAAGTCGTGTGATAATGATGAAGTACAAGATGGCGTGTCCGAATAGGACACGAAGGTCATGGGTATAGGGTGTTATGTATAGGTCATGCATGTGAAGTTGGTTTTGAGAAAACAACTAATCTTGTGCTCCTAAATTAAAAGTCATGGCAATGTGCATATGATAATCATAATTAAAGTGGGAATGGTCAAATGGCCTAAATTGGACCGAAAGCTACGATGCAAAAGTAGTACAAGAGAACAAGTTTGAGTGGGACATAATATATCAAAGTGAAGATAATCTTGTCTACTACAAACTTATGAAGAAAGTTTCCAAAGATTTACATCTCCGACGTTCCAGAAATCAAAGTCACAGAAAGAATATTCGTCAACCTAGAATACTCTCTCTAGGGTTCCCATCTAGCCATTCTAGTCATACTACAGCACAAAGCAATCACAAGGTATCAAAACATACAAGCAATGTGGGGTGTATCAATTATCTCAAAAGATATGCTAAGGTCTAGGTTGAAAATCTGGGTACTTCTGAGGCTCTAGGTGGAACTGGATACTGTTTCCTCAAGATCTCAGCCTGAACTCTCTGTGTCTCTAACACATCCCGGAGAAGTCTGAATATCTGAGCTCCATCAAGAAACAACCCTCCCGAGAATATGGTATAGGGTACCACTATAGGAGGCAGAGGAAGACTCTCAGTCTCAGGCGAAGCTACAGCTACACTCAAGGACAGGCTCTGGTCATGGGTGCCCTACTGGAAAGGATAAGGAAAATAATAAATCATCAAGGCTGTAAGGCAGACTAACATTCTATATAAAAACTGGTAGGTATTATAAATAATAGAGAAATCATCTACAATGGGTTACTATTCTAATACCAATGCTAACTATCATCTCTAGGGTACAGACACTCTACAAGTCATCATATCATTACACTATGAAAGAACTACATATGAATAAGCTCTACAAAACTGAAATATCCCTACTCTTAAGTTATTTGATGATGGAATACAATTTATTTATTTTGAAAGACTGAAACAAAAGGTAGAGATGATATGTTCAAAAATCCTCCCAAGATACAATCTGATAATCATATGGTCTGTCCAAAATCATGTTACTTAGAATTCTCGCCATGCCAGTAAGCAAGGCTGCGATAAACGATAGATTCTATAACTGGGGTATACACCTCTATAATCATGCCGTCTAGAATTCTTGCTATGCCGACTAGTATAGCTGCAAGAAATTCCAAATCTCATAACCAAGATATGTACATCTGAAGTCAGGTCTCTACGTTTCTGCCACGCCGGCTAATATGGCTGCGATAAACTCCAGGTTCCATAATCAAGTAGACGTTTTACCATCCCTGTTATTCTCGTCAACATATATTATCAGAAAATATCGTAACTTAGGCCATAAAATTCATCTCGATAAGAAAATCAAAATCAACAACGATCCATCAAAAATCAAATTCAATAACAAGGAGTAAGGGTGAACAAAACAAAGGAAGGGATTTCAAATTGAAGTTTAAATAAGATTCTCAAGGGTCGTCCCAGGAATCTTTCAAGGATTTTGAACTGTGATTGAGTATCCTCTCATTCTAACACCTTACTTCTTATATTCTATTGTAGGCTCGTAGCAATACAACTAAGTCGTTGCGCTACTACGATATCACAATAATACGACTCTCGACCTACATGGGCCACCACTAAAAATATGTCACGACCCGCACCCAGTATAGGGGCACGAGAAGTGGGTACATCCAGCCTACGTCGCAGTGTCGACGGTAGAACGCTGTTCTAGGTCACTATTTAATCAACAACTCACACAATTATATAATGTACCTGTCACAATCTCAACTCCAAATGGAGGACATGTATAAGATACGATAATACTCAATCACAATCTAAGCACGATAAGATAACACATGAGTCTAACAACTATATATAAAACTCAAAACAACAACTTAAATAAACTCCCAAAATCTCAACAATCTCAAAACACGACTTATTACAAAACAAGTTCTAAAAGAGAAACTAAACCATAAACTAGTAATCTACTCCAAGCTCTACTGGTCCTCTAGGCTAGCTGTGAATCTCCAGGTTACCTGTAATATTTTCAACAGGTCCAGTCAGGACAGGAACGAGCACAAAATCTCAATAGTTCATATCAAGACAGCAATATAAAGCATACAATAGAGTAAAATACATGAAATACTGAAAGAAAGTACATGTAGTAAAAGAGAGAAAACTGTAATGTAAATAGCTACTATAAGTAGAGAACTATCAGTGACTAGTGATGTAGAGTACAAGATAGACATGCGAACGACTTGAATTTGTACATGATTACACTAAGAGTTTGCACATGATTACACTACTTTGGAATTATTCACATGACCATTTATACTCTCCCGTACCCCAATCAATACACAAGGATCCAGACAAGTTATGTTATTATACAATATTCACTACCAAAATACAGTCAATTAGCGACGGCACATTAGCGACGGATTCTTTCCGTCGACGTTAGCGACGGATTTGCGATAAATAACCGACGGAATACCGACGACTAATCAATATATTTTTAATTTTATTTTAAGGGGGAGAAAAGGTCACGCGTCCGTCGGTAGGGCGTCGGAGACATAGCGACGGATATGTAGCCGTCGCTATGCAGTTGACTATTTAGCGAGAATTGTTGGAAGAAGTGGCGGAACAAATCTTCGACTACGTAGCGACGGATAGTCCGTCGGCAAGTATCAAAAAGAGCAACGGACTAGCGATGATTATTATCCGTCGCTAGTCCGTCGCTAAATATACGACCCAGACTTAAATTGAAACGACGGGAGAAACTTTTCATTCCCCCCAAATTTTACTCTCTCTCCTCTCTCTCTCTCTCTTCCGCGGCTTCGGCGATCGGCAGCGTCCTCTTCTCTCTCTCTCCCGAAGGTAATTTCCTCTATCTCTCTCTCTCTCGCGATGGTCGGAGGGGCAGCGGGGGCGGCAGGGGCGTCGTAGGCTGGGGGGCGGCAGGGGAGGCGTTGGCTGCGAGGGCGTAGGAGGCGGGGGCTGGGGGGGCTGGGGGGAGGCATTTGGCTGCGGGGGTGGCATGAGGGAGGCGTTTGGCTGCAGGGACGGGGGAGGCGGGGGCTGGAGGGGGCGGGGGAGGCGGGGGCGGGGAGGGGGGGTTGGCTGCGGGGGTGGGGAGGCGGGGGCTGGGGGGGGCTGGTGGGGCGGAGGGTCTGCTGGAGGGGGGGGGGGGGGCGGAGGGTTGGCTGGTGGGGCGGAGGGTCCTCTCACATTTCGTAGATACAAGCTTACATACATTTATATATATATATATATATATATATATATATATATATATATATATATATATATATATATATATATATATATATATATATATATATATATATATTTATATATGTATTGGTTTGGGGTTGTCGATATATTCGCTGGTTTGGGGTTGTCGATATATTTCGTAGATACAAGCTTACATACATTTATATATATATATATATATATATATATATATATATATATATATATATATATATATATATATATATATATATATTTATATATATATATATATATATATATATATATATATATATATATATATATATATATATATATTTATGTAAGCTTGTAAGCTTGTAAGCTTGTATCTACGAATATATCGACAAATATATATATATATATATATATATATATATATATATATATATATATATATATATATATATATATATATATATATATATATATATATATATATATATATATATAATATATATATATATTTTTTGTTTTTTTTTGTTTTATATATATATATATATATATATATATATATATATATATATATATATATATATATATATATATATGTATATATTTCGTAGATACAAGCTTATATATATATATATATATATATATATATATATATATATATATATATATATATATATATATATATATATATATATATTTGTCGATATATTCGTAGATACAAGCTTACAAGCTTACATACATTTCGTAGATACAAGCTTACATACATTCATGAATGTGGTTATCGATATATTCGTAGGTCGTGTAGTTTGAGCACGTGTAACATAGTCGTGTAGCTTGAGCATGTGTAACATAGTCAGCTCTTGGAGAATGAGTCATGACGTGACGAGCTATCTCGACACAAACTTTGGGGTAAAATATACCTTGTTATTTGAGGCTAGAACTTGTATTTGCTTCCAAACAAAAATTCCCTCTACACAAACATACATTTTGTTGTTATAGTGTCCCAATACACACGATCTCAATACTTCAGTCCCTCTTGTTGAAACAGAGTCATCACTATAACCAATTGGTTGCCTGCCTATTGATTGTTTCCAACAATTTTTTTTGGAATCAAGGTGATAGAATAGAAGCACTTCCCTTCTAAACATTCTTAGCACAAGTATAACTTGGAATTCTCTTGAGATAAGTGAGGCGTTCTTGGTGTTTCCCTTTTGGCACAATAGTTTTGGTTCCAGTTCCAGTGTACCTGAATATGAATTTGCCAAACCCCTAGCATTTCAGAAGAGAAGTTTCATTTGTATGCTTGTTAATTAGTACTTCCTCTCTAATGTAGGGATTTGGTACCTTAGTATTAACTGATGTAACTTTTCTTTGACTGTTTAAAGGCTTATAGATGGAACTTAGTCTTAGCTGCTGCAACTTTTATTTTTGATGATTGGTACTCTATGGTACTTTTTTACTACAACTCATGAATTATACAACTTGTAACTTGGTTTCTCTTGGTTGCTCTTGTTTTCAAAATCAATCTCTTGAATTAGTCTTTCAAACATTGATCTTGCTCTTGGTTGCTCTTGGTTGTCCTTGTTATCAAACGCATCTTTGCTAATCACTTTCATGTAGTAAAAGTTCAGGCCACCTCCATATCCTGATCTCCACTCTTGAGCCTTGATGATGCATGATGCATCCAGGCTTCTACTTTGATTTAAGGATTTCGATTGGTTCTTCCCCATTTGGTGTTAGCTTGTTGAAGCTGTTGGTAAAATTTGCTTCAGCTTATGAGTGTACCTTTTACAAAAATATCGGTAGGAGTTTCTGAACAAACGCTTTTCCATTTTATTTAAAATTAAAAGGCAATGTTTATCGGTTCCAGTATCAAACTATCGGTATCGAACTATCGATTCCGGTCTCGAACTATCGATGTCAGACTATCGGTATCGGTATCCGTATCGAACTATCGGACTATCGGTATCGGTATCGAACTATCGATATCGCTAGCAGACTATCGGACTATCGGTATCGGTATCGGTTTCGAACTATCGGTATCGCACTATCGGTATCGATATCACACTATCGGTATCGGACTATCGGTATCGTACTATCGGTATCGGTATCGAACTATCGACCTATATACCAGCGGATCCACCAGTTACATGATTATATACTAATTCTGTTTAGTTTGTCTTACGATATAGATTTTTACATCCAATCTGTGATGGATCGTTATTTCGTTGATCATACATGGATGTACAAATGACAACACGATAGCAGAATAGGTGTGAGTGACGATTTTCAGGCAGGCGTGGAAGTGTTTCTTAAGTATGCCCTGAGCAAAGCTCATTATATGGACGGTAACAAAATTAAGTGTCCATGTCGTAATTGTCGCAATAGACGTTACGAAGAAGTGGTGAGTGTAAGAGATCATTTGATCCATAAGGGTTTCGTACGTGATTACGGCCTGTGGTCATCGCAAGATAAACTATATACGGAAAGACAGGTTGCGAATGCTGCTACTTAGGCTTTTGATGATAATGCTGTAACGGATTTTATCGTCGAAGACGATGAATGCTCTGTTGATTATGGAGACCTGCAGAACCTTGCACGAGATATGGTGTACGACGTTGCAGGGCCTAATTTTGATCTGGAGGATCCTAATCCCGAGGCAAAGGAGTTCTATGATATGTTTCAGGATGCAGAAACTTCATTATATCCTGGTTGTGAGCCTCATTCTGTACTGTCAGTGACGATGCAGTTGTTGAACATAAAGTTCGATTTTAACTTGCCACAAACTTGCTATGATCGGATTATACAACTAATCAAGAAGGTGTTACCGAAGGAATCAAAAGAGCTTCCAAAAAACTTCTACAAGTCGAAGATGATGGTTCGACAACTGGGACTGGAGTACGAGAAGATAGATTATTGTCGCAACGGATGCATGTTGTACTATAAGGAGAACGAGGATATAGAAAGTTGCAGCTTCTGTAATGCGGATCGTTACAAGCCAGTCAGGGGAAAATGAAAGTCAACTAGAAAACGACGTCCTTAGAAGTGTATGCATTACTTGTCGATCACGAAGCACTTGCAGAGGATGTATATGTCTCAGAATACAGCAGAACACATGACATGGCACAACGAAGAACGCACAAAGGACGATGGAGAATTGTCACATCCTTCGGATGGAGATATGTAGAAATATTTCAATTTGCGTCATCCAGATTTTGCTGCAGAGCCTAGAAATGTATGTCTAGCACTATGTTCTGATGGCTTTGCCCCTTTCGGGCAGTCGGGATATGAATACTCCTGCTGGCCGGTCATTCTGACCCCTTACAATCTGCCACCATGGATGTGTATGAAGACTCCTTATATGATCTTGACAGCTATCATACTGGGTCCCAAAAATTCGACGAAGAATATCGATATATATTTACAGCCGTTGGTGGATGAGCTGAAACAGTTGTGGGAGATCGGCGTCGCGACCTATGATATTTCCAGGAAACAGAACTTTCAGATGAGAGCTTCACTAATGTGGACAATCAATGATTTTCCCGCATACGGTATGCTGTCGGGATGGAGTACTCACGGCACCATGTCTTGTCCGATATGCATGCAAAATAGTAAGGCGTTCCGCCTTAAGCATGGAGGAAAAACTTCTTTCTTTGATTGTCATCGTCAATTTCTGCCCGCAAGTCATCCTTGGAGAAAGAACAAGGATGCGTTCAGAGCTGAAAAACAAGAATTTTCTCATCTGCCTGCCAGATTGTCGGGATACGATATTTGGGAAGATGTAAAGGACTTGTCCACTGTAATGGAAGATCCATCGAACAATCGTGTCAATGGGTTCGGACAAAGCCATAACTGTACCAAACGAAATATCTTTTGGGACTTGCCTTATTGGAAAAATAATCTTATAAGGCATAATCTTGATGTTATGCATATCGAAAAGAATGTGTTCGATAATGTCTTCAATACCGTCATGGATATTAAAGGAAAGACGAAGGACAATCCAAAAGCAAGATAAGACATTGCCGAGATATGCAAGCGTCCTTATCTGAACTTGATACAAAAGGGAGCTGGTGGACAATTAACTAAGCCGATAGCACAATACACATTGAGCAAGGAAGATAGATTAATAATCTGCAAGTGGGTATCTACTTTAAAATTTC
This sequence comes from Iris pallida, assembly GCA_029216955.1. NCBI lineage: Eukaryota > Viridiplantae > Streptophyta > Magnoliopsida > Asparagales > Iridaceae > Iris > Iris pallida. The sequence goes on from JANAVB010009198.1 coordinate 1,954,965, forward strand.
CTGACGGCTATGTGTCGAATTTGCCTAGATGCGTTGATCTCAATGAACGCAAGCTAACGGGAATGAAGAGTCACGACTGTCACGTGTTTATGGAAAGATTACTGTCCATTGCTTTGAAAGAGTTGTTGCCTTCTGCTGTATGGATTCCGTTGGCCGAACTATCTATATTCTTAAGGGATATTTGTTCAACTAAGTTGACTGTGCAACACATGGTTGAACTTGAGGAGAAGATTATCTTAACAATTTGCAAGTTGGAAAAAATATTTCCTCTTGGCTTCTTTGACAGCATGGAGCATCTACCGATTCATCTAGCATATGAAGCCCATGTCGGCGTATTTGTTCATTATCGATGGATGTACCCATTTGAAAGGTACATAAAAATCGATATAATTTAAGTTGTATTTTATTGGGTTTTAAAATTCATTCTTAATTCTCAAGATAATTTGTCTCTTTAGATACCTACACCATCTAAAGAAGAAAGTTGGCAACAAGGCTCATATAGAGGCTTCGATATGCGAAGCATATCTTATCGAAGAGGTGTCAAACTTCTGCTCTATTTATTTCGATACTCATGTTAAGACAAATCGAAATAGACCTCAAAGGAATGACGAGGACGTTGAGGATGGAGGTATATTCAATGTAAGGGACAAGCCTGTTGGGGCTAGTAAAAAATGGTGGTTGATTGACGACGAGTATGATGTCGCTCACCGATATGTCTTGTTAAACTGTGACATGCAAGAAGTGAGAGATTTGGAAGTCAGTACACTTGTACTCGTTATAATCTCTAATTTGATGAAGTAAGTGACTACACTTATATATTCTTATTCTCTCTAACAGTGTATTTAGAAATGAAGTCAAAATGAGGATACCCGATATTACCGATGAGGGACTTCAAAGAGAGGTTGATTGTACATTTTCGTCATGGTTTCGCAAATACGTAAGTAACTGAGATTATAACTGAGATTATAAATATATAATCTAAAACATTTAAATTATAAATATTTGTTTACAGGTTTTATTGCCTGAAACAACACTCACTAATGAGAGTGTTCGTTATCTGGCATTGGGACCGAAGAAGCAAACAAAGACTTGGCCAAGATATGTCGTTAATGGCTTCAGGTTTAAGGCAACTCAGAATGTTATAAATGTCGAATTTATCAATGACGACATCAGTACCAAGGATTTCGGTGTTTGCATAAGATGCATCATCTATGACGACGAGCCAGACTTTGACTATTATGGAGTGCTTCGGGATATTGTAGATTTATAATATACTGGACCATATGATATGCATATTATGATGTTCAAATGTGAGTGGTTCGATACGACACCAAATATCGATTGGAGAATCGATAAACAATTTAAATTTTGCGATAGCAAGTCAGGCTGTTCAAGTCTACTATACAAGTTACCCAAGGCATCGTAGAGATCGATTTGACTGGTAGGCAGTATGCAAGATTAAATCTAGAAATACATTCAACGTTGGAGACCCAGCATACCAAGAGGACCAGATCGAAAAGTCCCAATAATTGGGACAACAGTCGGATACAATGGATGTTGAAGATATTGTTGAGGAAAATAGAGGGGATGAAGAGGTTGATACAGAAGACTTAGCTGTCAACCAGGGAAGAAAGAGGCGTCTTGTCCCAAATATTGAGGCAGAAGAAGAAGAAGAAGAAGAAGACGAAGAAGAAGAAGAAGAAGAAGAAGAAGAAAAAGAAGAAAAAGAAGAAGACGAATTTGATGGGGATGATGATACAGATGAAATCGACGATGAGGATGAGAATGAGGATGATGATGATGATGAAGACGAGGCCGAGGATGAGAATGAAGACGATGACGATGATTAGGTTAAATATTGTTGTATATTAAAAATACTTCCAATTACGTGAATTAAGTTTGACCTCATAAAAGCAATTACGTGAATTCATATTTTTTTTCGTTCGATCATTTACTTAATGTATGATTTTCTTTTTGCAGATGACACTCCTAGTCTTTTTCGTCGCGGCGGCACTCGTCTCCCTGCTGGTGGTATGTATATTTTAGTTTAGAATTTTATATTCATTTACACTTCTATATTGTTAATTATGTTTATGTGTTCTATTTACAGGTAATGATGGCTGGCCGTGGTCGTGCTGCTGGTGGTGGTGGTGGTGGTGGTCGTGGTCGCATTCAATCTTCCCGGGATGTGACCCCATCCAGCGAACCCGACCCGGAGAGTACCCCGGGCACAGATGCATCCCGCAGTCGATCGACAACTTCATCGAGGCACGAGTCCGGATCTGCTAGCGGATCCGTTCCGCTATCGGACCCACCAGCGGATCCACCAGTGGATCCGCCAGTTACTGCACGGTGGGCCCCAGAGTACCCCCATACTCGGTTCCATCTGGTTACTTGGGAGTACATGCACGGACCCGCGGATCCTCCGACGGCTCCAGAGAGGCCGAGAGGCGAGTTCCGACGAGAGCTATGGCCCGCGGGGACCTCGTAAGTAAATTTAAGATAATTTATTAAATTTCTTTTATTTTTTTAAGTTAATAATCTAGGCGTTGCTTCTTTGTAGGTTTTTTTTCGTTTAATGTTGCCAGGGCTCTTGGAGAAATTATCAGGGCTAACTTCCATGGTCCCTACCTCAACTTTTCGTCGGTGCCCCCAAACTTGAAGTACGTCTGGCTCGACGAGTTGAGGGTATATATCTATATCTTCTGGTTAATTATTAGTTACTCTTTAATCAACAATCTTTTAAATTACGTGATAATTGAATTTGTACGTTAGACGACGTTCTGGTGGCCCCTCCATCGCGAGGACGCGATCCGCAGGACCTACAGAAGTGCTGCCTCGAAGAAGATACGGGATATGATTCATGACCTAAAAATGGAGCAGACGAGGCCGAATTGGATCCGGCAGGACTATTATGAGTAGCTCTTAGATATGATGAATACTCCTGCCTACAAGGAGAAATCGGAGAAAGCGAAAGTGAACCGACGGGCCGCGGGGCTTCATACGGGGGGATCAAGGTCCCACGCAGCGGCGCTTGCAGATCTGGTGAGATACCGCAATTTCATTTCACTATCAAATTCGGTATTATTAATATACGGAGTTAATTAAATTCTACGGAAAATTCATATGCAGACCCAACGGGCGGTAAAGGAGGGAAAGGCACCAGAATCGGTCACCATGCACGATGTGTTCCAGCATACGCACAAGAGGCGGAAGAACGGGACCTTCGTCGACGATAGGGCCAAGGAGACCGATGTAAGTACTTATGTTTATGATATTTATGTTAGAATTAAAAGTATTCGAACTATAACTTAGATAAACTTAGGATTCACACTATAACTTAGTGAACCATAGGATTTAGATTACAACTTAGGTAAATCTTATAGTATAAACACATTTATTTGATAGGCTGCGTATCGTGAGGCCCTTAGTCGGGCTCAGTCAACTGCTGCCGAGGATTTCGGTGAAACGACGCCCACCCGGACGCCCTCTTCTATGGTCGCTTGTAACGACTTGTTCGTAGATACCGTCGACGACTTTAAGAAAGGGCGCCTGTACGACGTCGGCTCCCTAGGGGAGTTGCACATGGCGACTCAGAGATTTCCACCGACACCGCCTCCTCCCGTGGCCCTGGCAGACGATGATGTGAGGTCGCAGCTTGTGCAGCTGCACGAGGCGGTGTCATCCTTGTGGGACCAAATAGCCACGTACTTTCCGCCTCCGTCTGCTGCTGTCGGTCCATCTGCTGTGAGTGCCGATCCGTCTGCTACTGGTCCCGGTCCGTCGGCTGCTGGTGCCGATCCGTCGACTGCTGGTGCCGGTCCTTCTTCCTTCGGTCATCTTTCTTTCAACCCTGCTGTCCCTCTGGTACCGCCTCCAACTGTGATGGCACTCCTTGATCTCATGTCGCTAGAGCAGCTACACCTACTTTCGGGCAGTGTCTTCGACGGATTGCCGCCGTACCTAGTGGAGCAGTATTATCGTCGGTCGCAGGAGGGATTACCACCACCGGACAATCAAACTCCTCTTGCTCCTTGAAGTATTGTATAAGAATATTTGGTATATTTTGGGAATTTTGGAATATTTGTGGAAATTTTGGATTATAACGATGGATATTAAGTTTATGATTTTAGGATAATTGGTGTCTATTTTATATTGGTTTGGGTTATGCATATTTGTGATTATATATTGGTCTATGTGATTCTTGGATAATTGGTGTGCATTAAATTCGTATGCGATTTATAATGGATTATATATTGGTCTCAGTGATTGTATATTGTGATTATATATTGGTCCGATGTTCGGATGTTGTGTGAACAGGGAAAGCTCTGTAATTTTTTTAAAAATATCTCAGTTAGCGACGGACTAGTGACAGGTTAGCGACAGATAACATCAGTTTTCGACTACATGTCGACGGAATATTCGTCGCTAACTGGAGAATTGGAAATATTTCCAGTTAGCGACGGATCGTCGACGGCCAGCCGACTGAATATTTTGCATGGCGATGACTTGTCGACGGAATATCCGTCGGCAAGGTTCTGGTGGTATGAAGAAGTACAGAATGTTAGCGACGGATATTCCGTCAGGGATCCGTCACCATGGTCAACGAATTCGCGTCGGAATATCCGTCGCCATGGTTCTGGAAATACAATGTTCGATGGATTTGCGTCGGAATATCCGTCGCCATGGTACTGGAAATGCTTGACATTTCCAGAACAAGGTCGACGAATTATCCGTCAGAGATCTGTCGCTAATCCATCCTTATTTAGCGACGGCTGTCGACGGAATAGTGACGGAACGATACCCTCTGATACACTATTACGATGATTTATCGACGGACTATCCGTCGCTAAACGCCTATACAATCCATACTAACTACTTGAATTCGACGACAGACCGTCGGCAAGTCGTCGCTAAAGGAGCGAATAATGATGACGGAAAGCTATTGCTATTCCGTCGCTTGACGACTACTTAGCGATGGATCTATATTAGCGACGAGCTGATTGCCGGCGGATTTTTTTGACCAATATCCGTCAGTGATCCGTCGCTAATACATAGTAGCGACGGATGGGCGACGGATATGGCCGTCGCTAAAGCTACATATTTTGGTAGTGATTTTACATGAGGACCCATAAATGGGTGCAGATAAAGTTATACATGAGGACTCTGTGAACATAAGAGTACATGAATCACAAGAGTATACATGAATAGTAAAAGCACAGGAGTACATGATAAAAGTGAAACGCACATGACATAATGTACCCGATGCTTCCGAGGGGGATAACATCTCAATGTAAAGATCCATATAGTACCAATCCATGTTAACAATGTGATAGCATCAAGTAAAATAATCCAGAGCAAGAATATAAATCCTAATAAGTATAAAATGATCAGAGAATGTACTCGCCTGATACCCTGAACAGCTGATATGAAAAGATGGCCAAATAGAGTCACAGAGTCCTAGTTAGAGCAACATAGGTTATAAAGAGCTCAATTTATATGGTAATTGAAATTATAATACAATCTACATGAGTCTAAGTCAATCTAGGTCAAAGTCAACTCTTGGTCAACTCTGGTCAACTAGTATAGTCAAACTAGGACACTAGTCTAATGTGGTCAAACTAGCTAAGGTTTGGTCAACAATGGTCAAACTAGTCTAGGTTAGTCAATTCTAGGTCTAAACAAGTTTACGGCCTAAACAATCAAGTATACTAGTACCATTGCTATCTAACACATAGCCTAAATCAAGGCACATAGCTAAACCACATAGCTAACAAGGCACACAAACTTAGTTATATAATATACATTACATATATATCACATATATCCTTACCCATATAGTACCACCCTAACACATACATATAGATATCATATATCAAGTATATACATATCCTCACTATGAACCATAACCTATATCTATATACTCTCATAATATATATAGATACTATATAACCCAAAAGTATATATACATATCTATATAACCCTTCCACAATCTAATATTACCTACTCAAACTCAAATATTTAGACACTAACCCACTAACACTAGGATACCATATCAACCTTGGTCATATTGGCATCCCAAAACCAATACATTGGTCATAAGATAAACTAATCATTTACCTTGAAGGTAAAGGTAATTCATATTTACCTTAAGATACTAACTTGGTATTATGAGATACCAAGATACCCTTCAAATATCTAATTAACTAACTATCTAATGTACTAACATAACATCTTAACTAATATCTAACAAATGACCTATAGAGACTAACTTGCTAACATACCAATATCTAGAACTAACATAACTTACTAACATATCAATATCTAATATACTAAATATCTAACATCAAACTATCTAACAATATATCAAATATCTAACAAAATACTAACATCTACTATCTAACTAACATTCATACTAACAAATATAACTTACACTAACATATAATAACTCTAACATATCTAACCCTCTACTAACCAACATCTAACAAACATACTAACATATATTACCTAACAATAATATATATATATATATATATATATATATATATATATATATATATATATATATATATTTTTATATATATATATATATATATATATATATATATATATATATATATATATATTATTGTACTATATCATACATATACTCGACAACCTATGATACCTACATTCATTTAATATCCACACTACATAGGCTCATAGGTTACACAAAATGTCTATATCGTATAGTCACTATTCTACTTAAAATTAATACTGTACCAATTGGACATTCACTAAATTCTAGAATTAATGTATGTCGTAGCCCTTCGTGTTAGCTTTCTGAAACTTCAAATGGATCGCATTTTCTTGCCGGAAGCTCCCAGAATCGCAAAAACACCGAAATGCGTTTATTTTTCGGACAGCTGATACTCAAATAGTTTTACAGAAAGTTCAAGAACGATTTTGGCTATTAAAATATATATTTGGAAAGCTAACTTCGATACGGTTCTTTTAAAAAAACGGAAGATTAATCAGAGTTCTGAACTAAAAGTTATGATATTTCTAAGTTGCTATGGTTACTAAAAACGTGGATGAATATTATGACAAATTTGGATTATTTTGGACAAAATAAACACATGTAGGCCAAGATACTTGGATACCAACATAGGTATCCAAATGAAACTCATTCTAACCATCCTAACTAAGATCAATCCACTCTCTAACCATTCTAAAACTAAATTTAAAACACAATTAATCCTATTAGGCAATAAATTAAACACATAGGGTGTCCTAATTTGGGATCTATCAAGTAGGACACAAAACACATATCTAAAATTCTCAAGAGAGCTCCAAATGGCCTCAAACTTGAATCTAAAGGGGGTACATGCATGGAGGTGGATCCTATGGATTCAAAACTAACTAATATACATAGAAAATCAATTTAGAGGGTTAGTTTTACCTATTGGGAGTGGAATCCCAATGATACTCTCAAGGACACGGCTCCGATACGAAGATCTTCCAAAAAGGACACTCCTCCTTGCACTTTGCTCCAAATCTTTGCTAGCACCCTCCCTTGGTAGTATGAGAAGGTTGGATGGAAGTTTTGGGGGAGGGATGTAAGGATTTGGAGATCAAATCAAAGAGGAAAGCTTTCTAAGTTGGGGAAGAATACTTTGTGAAGGAAAAGAGGCAAGATGAAATGAAATGAAAGGAAGGGAGGCTAACCTACCTATAGTGGCTGCCATTAAACCCTATTTGGGCCTTGGAGGAAAGCCCAATAAGGCCTCAACTAGTCCTCTTGGTTAATTTTAAGTTAGGTTCAAGTTTGGAATCAAAAGGGTTAAATTTAAGCCTCTAACTTAACTAATCTAACAAGTAGGATTAGTCTAAACTCACTAACTTAATTAGTGGGGTTTGTAGGCTATGACTAACTAATCTTAGGATCCCGTCAACAGTCTAAGCTACCCGGGTCACTAACACAAGTCGGAATGAAACGAAACTCAAACCCGACTAAACAAATCCCGTAAAATCAATATTAAAATATAAAAATTCCCAAAATATTAAAATATAAAAATGACCAAAATTACAATACATCAATTTAAATATTATTAAAATAATCTAAAATTCACCAATTAATCAAAATCCTAAATAATTCAAAAGTCATAAAATGACCAAAATATCTTTAGTCTAAAAGTTGTAATTAGTTATTCTAATCACATGGTTAGGTCTCCATGGTCATGGTTAGTCTCTAGGCTCAACAGTTCTAGGGTTCACTAGCTAACACATCAAAATTATAATTCACCAATTATAAATAGTATTAAATTAATTAAAAATTGCCATAAATCATAAATCCTATTATTAAATAATTAACTTTTACAAAGGTTCAAAATTACCCTTATTTTAAAAAAGTGGGTGTTACTGCAGTGGTATTTTCGTTTGGGTCATCCATCTTTGGCTAAGTTGTGTCAAGTTGTTCCTAGTTTGTCATTTTTCTATTCTTAAATGTGAGGCTTCTTAGTTCACTACCAAAATAAGTCAATTTAGCGACGTCATTTAGCGACGTCTAATTTTAACGTCACAAAATATTGAAATTAGCGACATACAAGAAAATACGTTATCGTACGTCGGTAATCAGCGACGACGTGCGATGTCTTTTGTTACAAGTAGCAAATATATGAAAGTTAGCGACAATTAGCGACGTAGGTAAGACTATGTCGCTTAATAGCGACGATCAGTGACGTATTTCTAAGACGTCGCTAATTTTTTATATACCGATTCAGAAATTTTATTTCACCCATTCTCGATCTCTTCTCCCAAATCGTCGAGGCCTCCCCCGATTCAGAAAATTCCTATCCGCCGTCGAGAGCCGCCGTTCGTCGCCGAGAGCCGCCATTCCTCCACCCAACGCCCCCTCCTCCACCCAACGCCCCCTCGTCCGCCGCCGAGAGCCACCGTTCGTCAAGCCCCTCCCCCAGGTAATTCATATCCCTAACCCTAGCTCTAAACACGGACACATGCACATGGACACGATGAGTTCGAGCCCCCTCCTCCCCTAACCCCCTCCTCCCCTAACACGATGAGTTCACGGACACATTCCTAACCCTAAATCTAGACGGATGCCTACGAGAATGGACACAAGCATGAGTTCTCCGTCGACAGAGCGCCTCCTCACCGGTCCCATCCGACCATACCCCAAGACCCACTATGGGGAGGGGTTTGTGCACAGGGGACTGTGCTGTGCACAGTCCCTCTGTGTGTGTGTGTGTGTGTGTGTGATTATGTGTGTGTGTGTGTGTGTGAATTTCAATTTAGATGTTAAAGTGTGTTAGATCATTAGCTAGTATTAAAGAGAGAGAATTGTTGTAATTGCCAAGTGTAGGTAAGGATTGGGTATCTCAAGATACTAAGTTATAAGGTAAATATAGCTACACATATATGTGTGTATGTGTAGAGTTGAGAGTAATTGATTAGTGTGTGATACTAAATGTATATGGGGATATAGATATTAGTGTGTGTATGCATTAGCTATAGGTTTGTGTAGTGTTTGAAAGTGTGTAAGTGTGTGTAATATCAAGGTATATATATATATATATATATATATATATATATATATATATATATATATATATATATATATATATATAAAATATATATATATATATTTTATATATATATATATATATATATATATATATATATATATATATATATATATATATATATATATAATAAGGTAACAATTATGTGTGTCTATGTGAGTATAGTAGAGTGATGTGTGAGTGTGTAGTATAGGCTTGAGTGTGTGTCCAGAGGGTGTTCAGTCGAGTGTCAGTCAATCTAGTATACTATTTATTTACCTCTATATCATACTAGGAGACTTATTTAGTACTAGTTGTGGTTGTAATTAGTTGATATTATATTCAAGTCTTGTCAATAATGTCTTTGACTTTGTCATGGGGTCTTAGATATCGGTTGTAGGTGACATTATATATATATGATAATTTCATATATACTATTTACCTTCATCGCGATGGCTATTCCATAAATGAAAAAACACGAGTCAAATTGATGTTAAGACAATTTTCAACTTGACCCTGGCGATATCGAAACGAATCTAGTGTGTCTGAATGAGATTGGCATCAGTAAGAATCGATAGCGTATGTGTACACATTGGATACAGAAGAACTTATGTGCGATATAGCATGGTTATTAGTAACTGTCCGCTACTAATGTGTGTCCCATAATAAGATATAATATACGAATTTGTGCCTATTGGATAATTGTGTGTCCATCTCTGCAGAATTATTTCCAAATAGATATGAATTACTACTTGCGGTGTCGTTCATGGATGTACAATCGTCGTGATGATATGTGCGGTGTACGAGATGAATAGATAGCAGGAGTAGAGCAGTTCTTGCAGTTTGCCATGGCATTCCCTCAGTACATGGACGACACCAAAATTAAGTGTCCGTATGTGAAATGTTATAACGTAAAATATTACCCAGAAGTAGAAGTGACATATCATTTGTACTCAAGGAGTTTCACGCCTAATTACTATCAGTGGACCGCACACGGAGAACTTGTGTCTTTAGCATCAGAGCCGGAGCCTTATGTTGAGCCGTATATGCATGCGGAACCTAATTTTGTTTCAGATAATCATGCATACGATGACGGGTGCGTGAACATGGTTTTCGATGCTACAGGGCCTAGTTTCATTCATGATGCAGCTGAGGAGGCACCGAATGTTGATGCTACAAAGTTCATGGAGTTGCTGGAGAATACAAGGACTCTATTGTATCCTGGTTGTGAGGATCATTCACCGTTGGAGGTAGTTACAAGACTGTTGAGCATTAAGTCAGATTTTAACATGTCGCAAGAATGCTACAACCGAGTGTTGGAGTTGATTATAGAGATCTTGCCGGCGGGTGCTAAGTTACCTAAAGACTTATATCGGTCTAAGAGGATGGTGAGATCGCTCTGGATGGAATACGAGAAAATCGATTCTTGTCGCAATGGATGCATGCTGTACTACAAAGACGACAAGGACGCAGATGTGTGCAGATTTTGTGGTGCTGATCGCTATAAGACAACTAGTACAGGAAGGTCTACCGGTGCAAGAATACCGACCGATTCAATGCACTACTTGCCTTTAACGCCACGGTTGCAAAGATTATTATGGTGAAAGAGACGGCCAAAAATATGAGTTGGCACATGCGAGAACAGATTGAAGGAGTGTTGGATAATCCATCCGATAGAGAAGCGTGGAAGCACTTTGATCGAGTGTATCCTGATTCTTCTTCAGATTCGCGTAATGTCAGGTTGGGGCTATCTTCTGACGGTTTTACTCCTTTTGGTCTTTCGGGATCCCAGTATTCGTGCTGGCTTGTGATTGTAACTCTGTATAACCTACCGCCTTGGATGTGTATGAAGACTCAGTACATGTTTCTAACCGTTATAATTTTTGGTCCGAACAATCCCAAAAGGAACATTGATGTGTACTTACAGCCTTTGATAGATGAGTTGAATCAGTTATGGAAAGTAGGCGCTAACACGTACGATATTTCCAGGAAGCAAAATTTTCATATGAAGGCAACCCTTATGTGGACCATCAACGACTTTCCGGCCTATGGAATGTTATCTGGATGGAGCACTCATGGCCGTCTCTCATGTCCGTATTGCATGGACCGTACTAAGGCTTTTTGCCTGAAATAAGAAGGAAAACCGTACTTCTTTGATTGTCATCGGCAATTTCTGCCAAAAGATCATCCGTTCAGAAGGAACATAAATACATTCCGTGTCGGCATTGTAGAGAAGGGTGATACACCGCCAAGGTGGTACGGAGCCACGATATGGGAGGAGGTTAGAGATTTTCCAAGTGCTATCGAAGATCCTACAACTGGGTCCAAGTGCGATAGATTGGGTAGAGATCATAACTGGACAAAGAGGAGCATATTCTGGGATCTGCCATATTGGAGTACCAATCTGATCAAACATAATCTTGATGTCATGCATATTGAGAAGAATGTGTTTGATAACATAATTAATACTGTGATGGACGTAAAGAAAAAAATGAAAGACAATCCCAAGGCCAGGTTGGACTTAGAAGAAATATGCAAACGCCCTGCGTTGCATTTAATAGAGGGGAATGGAAAATAGTTCCTGCCGAAGTCAATTTTCTTACTGGACAAGGAGGATAAAGTGAGACTTTGTCGGTGGATCCAGGGCCTAAAATTTTCAGACGGATATTTGTCAAATCTGAGAAGATGTGTCGATCCGAAGGAAAATAAATTGACGGGTATGAAGAGCCACGATTGTCACGTATTCATGGAGAGGTTAATTCTGATTGTATTTCGGGAATTCTTATCGCAGGCAGTTTGGGATCCATTGACGGAGCTTAGCATATTCTTCAGGGATCTTTGTTCTAAGAAATTGCTCGTTGATCGTCTAGAAAAGCAACAGAAGGACAGAAAGAGCAGTATGTGAAATGCAGTATTACAGTGTATGTGAAATGCAGTATTCGAAACCATCGATAGTTTCGATTACTGTTGTATATTTTATCTTGGACAGAAAGAGCAACAATTCAGGGTATACTTCTGAGAGCTTCATTTTCACATCCTTCACTTTCTGGGGACGTCATAAAGGATCCCGAGAAGGTGAAGGACGTGAAGAAGAAGCTCTGAGAAGTGCACCCTGAACTGTTGCTCTTTCTATCCAAGATAAAACAGAACAGTAAGTACAACTGTCGATGGTTCGAACACTGTACTTCACACACACTGTAAATACAGACACACAGTATAACAAAAATACATATTATATTTTTTAATTTTTTTTTATAATATCTGCGACGTAAAGCGACGATCTACGACGTATAGCGACGTATCCTGACGTTGCTAATTAGTATCATTACGTCGCTATCCGTCGCTCAGAAGCTGACGTGGTAGAATCCTGACGTCGCTAATTTGGTCGCTGTACGTCGCTACACTTCTGACGTAGGAGGCATGCCATGTCATCACATAAAAAGAAATAACGTCGGTAAGTAGTCGCACTACGTCGCTAATTTAGCAACGTACAATTTCGTCGCCCTCCGTCGCTAATTTTGCGATGACCCAGCGACATTGTGTTGATGTCACAAACAGCGACGGAGGGCGACAAATTTGTCATCTGCGACTAATGTCACGACCCGATCCCAAATTATTGGGTCGAACCGGATCATGCCCAGCCTGTACCATTGTGAGACGGAGGCTGTAAGCTGTTCTATATGCAGGTATTCACAACAACATCTATACATTTGTCACAACTCAATATACGAAAATTTTAAAACTTTTATTCAACATTTGAAAAGTACAACTGGAAAGTAAGAACTGAAATGAAAAGCTGAATTCAAATTAACAAAATTCTAAAACAACGAAACTAGAAAACTGGAAACGAATAGCTAAGAGGTCGGCTCATCGGCCTGAGGTCCTGCGTCCTCCAAGTGGGACCTGGCAACACCATAGGGTACAAAACTGGGTTATAGTAGCTATTGTACAATAGCTCAGCATCCTCAAAGTCACCTAAAAATGTTGTCTCCAGTCAGGAGGGAGCAAGTACGAATATGTATCTCATATTTCAAATAATAATGAAAAAGTGCAGGCTAAACAGTTGAAACAATATTTTCCAGTAGTTCTACGATTAAAAATAATGTGATTTGAATGTGTAATCGTCTATGACCGGCTTGGGTTATACAATAGCATCCTAGCGACGCGATACGACTAACCCCGTGTGTAAGAGGGATAAGCTCGCACAATCCTAAAATATAGGCGGGTATTGGCCATAAACGTTACACTATTCCCCCAATCCCCACAATCAATATCAATCAATATTTGAACCCTAGGAGAGGGTTCCGTGTAGCAATGTGGTTTAAACATGCAGCTAGACAATTACTAAATAAAATACAAGAAAACATAACCGTAACTTGTCTCTGTTAATTGACTGGATCGAGAATGTTGGTACCGAGGACGATATCAGATTCGTCTCTGAGATCATATAGTTGAGAACCTTGGCTTAGAACCATAATGAAACCATTCTAGGTGTGCTAGTTACAATCTCTAGAAGTAGACCCTAGTCAGGTTTTAAATTTATTAATTAATCTACTGGAAATCGTCTAACATCGTAATCTACGTTCGTTATTATTTTAATTAAATAAGTCGGTTACTGATTAATTAGAAAAATAGCAATTACCGGTTAATTTGGCAAAATTTTGTATTTTTTTCATAATATATATAAAACTAGATTTTTCTTAAATGAGAAGATGTGAATTTGTTTAAACAATACAAACTTGTAATTTTACTAATTATTTAATGTGAAAAAATGTTATAATTTTCTATATCCAAAATAATGTCTTTTTAATATTTTACGAGTTTATCGACAAACCAACATCCCAGAAAATAAATAAAATCTATTCTACGCAATACAGGATCGCAGCAAAGAAAATAGAAAACTGGGCTTATGCCCTTACAACCTTTACATAAATCGAATTTAAAAATAATAATAAAACTCAGGTGAATCCTGAACGCCGGGAAGCGGTCCATTCAGCAGGCCGAGGCCCTGCACCATAAATGCTAAAAAGTAGTACCAGTTCCAAAAATAAAATATAATATAATATAATATTAAAGAGTCTCAGATTTGGTCCAAAATATCACTTCGTATTCTAGCTAATGCCTCAACGTCCGGAGTGGCCGGTTTCGTTTGTATTTCGCTAGGGCCCATAGACCGAATTTGGTCTTCACCCGGAAAAAGGTAATCGAAAACCAAAACAACAAATCTTTTGCAAAAGCCAGTTTTGGAAATTAGAATTTTATAGAAATCACTTTTTAAAATATTCTCTGAAAATTTGGGCAGCATCCCCTCTGTAATTGGGACAACCCAATACTGGGAGAAATGCCAAAAACACCAATAACTGTCCCAAACCAGGGACTCCAATTATCCAACAACAAATATTCCAACCCAGGAATAATATTAAATCCGAAATCGAAACCGCAACAGAAGTATTATTAAACCCGAAATCTAAACTCGGAAATTTCGAAATCCCACAGAACCAAAACCAACAGAAGAACTTATCACTCAAAACCAATATTCCAAACCACAGCACAAAACGTTAAGCCAGCACAATTCCGAGATGGACTTCGAAAAACCCAAAATTATCTAAGCCGAATCCCTTAACGGGATCGTGGACCGAATCAACATCGACATACTGAGAAGGGACACGAAGAATACGGAAATATACCTCGGGTGCTCGGCTAGAGCTCTCAGATGCAATAATAGAGATAGAAAACCACGTTCCCGCGGACTCGGGAAAGTCCCAACTTGCGGACAACAGCAAAAAAGCACCGAAACAGCGCTGGACAGCGCTGTTGAACAGCGGGGCGCACGCGGGCTGAGCCGGGCGCGGACAGGGGCGAGATCTGGCCGAAATTGCCGAAGAAAAATTGGCGGGCACCGGGCTAGGGCACGACGGGGAACGGCCGAAAGGGGCGCTGGCCGGGCACGGGGCGGCCGGAGGGTCGCGGCTCCGGGTTGGCCGGAGTTGGGCGCCGGGAGACAGTGCCGGGACGGGGAGTTGGCCGGCACGGGGCGGCCGGGAGGCGCTGGTGGCGAGCCGCAGGCGGATCTGGCCAGCGGAGAGGCGGCGTGCGGGCCTCGGGAGGGTCGCCGGGTTGGGTGGCGAGGTCGTCAGAGGCCGACGGGACAGCGGGTCGACGGCTTGGGCACCGGAGGAGACGGAAGTGGGGGTCGGGTTAGCTTTGGAGGGGAAGAGGAGAGTGAGAGGGTGAGGAAAGAGTGAGGGGATGGGAATAGGGATGCTGGTGGTGAGTGTTGGTGATGGGGGTGGTTATTATAAGGAGAGAGTGGAAGAAGTGGTGCTGGTGAGGTGTGTGGAGGTGAGGAGAATAGGGGTGCTGGAGAATAGGGGTGCTGGCTTGGTCGTGGGAGACCAAGCCAGTTGGGTTTGGTTTTATATATATATATATATATATTTTTTATAACTAATATATAATAAATAATCAGGATTTAAAATAAGTAAAAAAGAATGGGTTCGGATCGGGATTGGGTTTCGGGAAACCGGGTTCGAACTCGGGTCAGACTCTAGTCACGTGATCGGGGCAGGGCTACAATAAAAAATTAACGATAAATTTAAAAATAGTATTTTCCTAATTCCGACTAATAAATAATAATAATAATAATATTAGATATAATAATAATAACTATAATAATTAAACAAGAAATTAGGCTACAATCCAATAATTAATAAATTCTAAAACTCTGGGTTTCACAACTAGCTTTTTTGCGACCTTCATGTTTCATCGCTAAAGTCGTCGCTAATTACGATTAGCGACATATTTTCCTTAATTAGCGACGTATCCTGACGTCGCTAATTTGCCTTATTTTAGTAGTGGTTAGGCAAGCATCACTGTAGTTCTTTTTCTTGTTGTGTTGAAATTCGTCAGTTACAGTCTTTTGAACTTGTTTATTCTGATATTTGGAATCTGCCTAGAGTCAAAGTCTGAAAGGATTTCAGTTTTGTTGATAATTATTCCATAATGATTGGTGTTATTTAATGAAAGAAAGATCTGAGTTTTCAAATGTGTTATCCAATTTTTATAATGAAGTCTATATTCAGTTTGATAAACGTATAAAAATTTTGCGTTCTAATAATATTTTGGAGTATACTCAAGCTTCTGTAAACACTTTCTGTGTTGATCGTGGTATTATTCATCAAACTAGTTGCGTTCACACCTCTCAGCAAAATGGTATAGCCGAACGTAAACATTGACAAATTTTAGATGTGGCTCGAACTCTCATGTTCAACATGCATGTCTCTAAATAGTATTGGACATATGTCGTTCTTAATACATGTTATATAATTAATTGCATGCCATCATCTATATTAAATAATCAAGTTCCATTCTCCATATTACATACAAGTGTCCCTCATTTTTCCTTACCTCCTCGAGTGTTTGGGTGTGTCGCTTTTGTTCACAACTTGGAAGTTGGAACCTAATCGAGACAATTTGTCTCCTCGATTTATAAAGTGTGTCTTCCTCGGTTATTCTCGTACTAAAAAAGGTTATCGTGTTACAGTCCACAGTCACGCAAGTATTATGTCAGTGCATATGTTACCTTCTTCGAGTCTATCCCTTTCTTTTCCTTAGAAGACCGTCTTATTTCATTTTCATCAGATTTGTCTTTCATACCACTTTCGGGTATTCCTGAATCAGTCTATGTCTCCATTCATTCTTTACAGGTTTATAAAATATCCAAGGACAGGACAGTGGTTCTGCAGAATTTAGCCCTCAACCAATCAGCTTCCAAGCCTGTGGTTTCTGTGCCCATCACCATAGGTCCAGATGATATTCTTATTGCTCTAGAAAAAGAAAACGCATTTGTACTACAAAGAACAAACATCCCATCTCTAATTATGTTTTTTTACATCGTGCTTCCTCATCTTTTTATGCAATTGCTGTTTCATTGTCTTCCATTTCCATTCCCAAAACTTATAAGCAGACTATGTCATTTTCTGGTTGGAAAAGTGCAATAGATGAGGAGATGTGTGCTTTACAGCAAAATCAGACTTGGGAGCTTACATCCCTTCCTGTTGTGAAGAAGACAGTGGGTTTTCGATAGGTATACATTGTTAAGTATCATCCGGACGGTTGAGCGCCTCAAGACACGATTGGTTGCAAAAGGTTATACTCAGACATATGACGTAAATTATATAGAGATTTTCTCTCCAATGATTCGGCTGAATTCAATTCGAATTCTTATCTCTGTGGCGATTAATCGCCAATGGCCTATGTATCAGCTGGACATAAAGAATACTTTCTTGCATGGTGACTTACATGAGGAGGTCAATATGGATCAACCACCGGGGTATGCTGTGGCTGGAAGTGGAAAACTCGTATATCGATTGAAGAAAGCATTATGTAGGCTAAAGCAGTCACCTCGAACTTGTTTTGACAAATCTAGTTCAGTTCTTATTCAGTATGGGTTTTGGCGCACCGCATCAGATCATTCCAATGTTACCAGGATCGTGGGTCGCTTTGGTACGTGGTACAGGTACGCGATACAGTACCTCAGCCGGTACGTGGTACGATGGGGGTAGGCTATTTCGGTACACTATTTGGGATCGTCGTTCGTTTTTATCTAGGTCGTCTTTTATGCCATATACAATTATATAGAAGTACATATTGTACACTATATAAAAATAAAATAAAAATGATTAATTAACCAACAAATATTGAAAATATATAGCAAAAAATATAATATAATCAAAAATATATTATATATTAATTTTGTTTATATTACTTAATTTTTGTTAATTTTTGCTTATTCGATTTTTTACAGTTTCTGATTTTTTTTTCACTGCTCCCAGGACCAGAAGGCCCAGAAAAAAAAGACTCAAAATTCTACAAAGAAGACTCAAAAGAAAAAAAAGACTCAAAAGACAAAAAAAGACTCACTGCTCCCAAAATAGGAAAACGAAAAAGAAAAATGAAAAGAAGAAGAACGTGAAGAAGAAGAAGAAAAGAAGAAGAAGAAGAATAAGATACCTGCTGCTTCTGTTTCTTTCCTTCTCGCGGCTGCTGCTGCTTCTTTTTTTTGCAATACTGCTGCTGCGGCCGATTTTCAGACCTAGCGCCTGCCACTAGGCGGCCGCCGGAGTCCCGTTCGGGTCGCAAAATTTGACGAACTGAGTCACAAACGCACCCCATTTGGGGTCGTTCGTCCCAATTCGTTCGGGTCGCGAAATTTGGCGTCCTGGGTCGTGAACGTACTCCGTTCGCGATCGTTCATCCCAATTTGTGGGACGTAAGGGGGTTGGGAAATTAGGCAACACTAGATCATTCAATATTTTGTCATTCTTCCCTGGCAGGTATTATTGTGTTGATTGTTTATATTGATGATATTATTATATCTGGGAGCTATCATGCTGGGATTGTAGACTTGAAGCACTACAAAAATTTGTCACATTAGCGACGTTCGAAAACGTCGCTAACCACGGTAAAAACGTTGCTAAGTGAAGTTAGCGACGTTTTGGAAACAACGAAAAAAAACGTGTCGCTAAACGAGAAAACGTCGCAAAACGTCGCTAGGGCGACGTAATTTAGCAACGTTATTAACGTCGCTAGTTAGCGACGTTATTTGCGGCATTTTAATGTTGACACTAATTACCGACGTAAAAAGCGACATTATCGTGTGGTCGCCGTTTAACGACACTGTTGTGACATTTTGGCGACGACGTGCTGACATCAGATTTGGTGCCACGTATTGCCACGTCAGCATTTAGCGACGCTTTTAGCGACATTTATTAACGTCGCTACCATTTAGCGACGAAAAGTAACGTCGCTAAATTAAAAAAAATTAAAAAAAGAATCCAGAATGCAAATGTACAATCCAAAATAAAGAATCTAATCCCTGGGTTCGCCGACCCCTTCAGTGGAACACTCAATACCGGCCCGCACAATACACTCAACACGTCGCCAGTCCGTCAGTAGCTGGGAAATATTTGAAAAAAATAGCATAAAACTGGCATTCCCAATATACACAATTCTAATATACAAAACACACAAATAATTCCAAGCAATTCCAACATACACAATCAAAGACGGTGGCTCCTCCTTAACTTCAACCTTGGGAGCAATCTCTTCCCTGATGGTCATCGGTTCTTCCTTGATCTTGACCTTTGGTAACACCTCCTCCTTAACAGTCACCGGCTCTTGTTTGACGACGGAGACTTCCTCCGTGTCAAAATTGTGATCGGAGTAATGAAACGACATTAGAGATACAAATAACGCTCGAGTGAGCCAAAGGTATGCAGCCACTTCCCTCCCTCCATTCTCCCTCTCCCTCTCTCATGCTATCAACGTCACAACTTTTCCAGTGCTGCTCCCTCTAATGATGATGAACACAAAAATCAAAGACCCCCCTCTCCTTTCTCACACTTCACAGTTCTCACAACAGCAAGGATCAGTGCTTTCTAGTTCTCTTCCATCCATCCATTCTCCGTTCTGATCAAGCCTCTTCCTTCTCCTCTCCTCCACCATGGCTCTGGACCCATCTGCTCCTCCCTACTTTCCTTCTTCTTATTTGACTCTCTCAGCCACATATGATATCCAGCTCAAGTATAGAGTCGGGGGAGAGGAAGTGGGCAGGAAGAGGAGGGGGAAGCAGCACAGCCGGCGGCATGACCTGGAGGAAGTACATAGGTTTTCTTCAACATCCGTAGGAGAACTATAAGGATATATCTTTTCACAATATGTCACCTTGTCAAAGACCCTTAATGTGACAACCATGTTACCACGGTGTCGGAAGACTAACATGTCTTAATTTTCTAAGCCGTGTGTTTTGACATAATCCTCCCAACTCTTTCCTCCTATGTAGTAATCTTGTATTTTTTTATGAAGTTCAAGACGGTATATTTTTCCATTACGAGTCACTATATGCCGTCTTGAACTTCATAAAGAAATACAAGATTACTACATAGGAGGAAAAAGTTGGAAGGATTATGTCAAAGTACACGGGCTTAGAAAATTATGACATGTTAGTCTTTCGACACCGCGGTAAATAATATTCACATTAAGGGTCTTTGACAAGGTGACATGTTGTGAAAAGATATATCCTTATAGTTCTCCTACGAATGTTGAAGAAAACCTCTGTACTTCCTCCAGGTCATGCCGTCGGCTGTGTTGCTTCCCCCTCCTCTTTCTGCCCACTTTTTCTCCCCCGACTCTACACTTGAGCTAGATATCATATGTGGCTGAGAGAGTCAAATAAGAAGAAGGAAAGTAGGGAGGAGCAGATGGGTCCAGAGCCATGGTGGAGGAGAGGAGAAGGAAGAGGCTTGATCAGAACGGAGGAATGGATGGATGGAAGAGAAGCTATAAAGCACTGATCCTTCCTGTTGTGAGAACTGTGAAGAGTGAGAAAGGAGAGGAGGGTCTTTAATTTTTGCGTTCATCATCATTGGAGGGAGCAGCACTGGAAAAGTTGTGACGTTGATAGCATGAGAGAGGAAGAGGGGGAATGGAGGGAGGGAAGTGGTTGCATGTAAACCCCCATAATGTATATTTGATTTTTATAATTTAATTAATTTTTTGTTATGTATTTCATTAGTTATGGATTTATATGCTACTAGTTTATTAGTATAATTAATGTATGTGTGTGTATATATATATATATATATATATATATATATATATATATATATATATATATATATATATATATATATATATATATATATATATATATATATATATATATATATATATATATATATATATTATTATATGTGTGCATGTGCATATTTCTATTAAATAAGGAATATAATTAAATCTAGGAATTTTAGGAATTTATCGTAAATTTTTGAGATAATTTTGCTAGCTTAATATATATATATAATATATATATATATATATATATATATATATATATATATATATATATATATATACAAAAAAATATATATATTTATATATATATATATATAAATATATATATATTTTTGTATATATATATATATATATATATATATATATATATATATATATATATATAACTATATATATATAAGAGAGTGGGGCCGGCCACACTCCAGCAAGGGGCGTCCATAGCTAAGCCAATTGCACTTAAGTGCTTATGTAAACGTTTAAAGAAGTTAAAAGAATATATATATATATATATATATAATTAGGCCACCCACTTAAGTGGGCGGGCCCC
Organism: Iris pallida; assembly: GCA_029216955.1. Taxonomy (NCBI): domain Eukaryota; kingdom Viridiplantae; phylum Streptophyta; class Magnoliopsida; order Asparagales; family Iridaceae; genus Iris; species Iris pallida. The sequence continues at coordinate 1,976,706 of JANAVB010009198.1, forward strand.
CCAAAAATTCACTGTAGCAAAAAGGAGCCCCCCGCGCGCGCGTATATGCACCAGCACCCGAACCTGTGAGAACTTATTAATCCAAATGCTATTAGCATTAGGAGTGGACCCGACTTGTTATATATATAACTTTTTTCACAAACCTCAAAACCCTAAACTTCCAAAATAAAAGTTGCGGCTGATCCTACCCTTTTTGCCTACGAGTTCGTTTTGCCAGCGATGGAGTCTTGTGCGCGACGAACGGAGCATCCGAATTCAGCCCCGCGTCACCCACGGAGCAGTTTTTCCACTCAAGGTACCCTACTTCCCTAAAACGTAACTTTTTACTCGTAGTACCGATTTTCGATCCGTAAGATTTTCTGGAAAGTAGACTTGACCCACTTCGAGATCCTCTAGGTGGATTTCGAAACAACCCATCAACTTGCTCGAAAAATTGAGACGAAGTTGAAGAAAAACCTATTTTTTGTAATACTAAAAATGTTGTAAAATTACAACTTGTCGGCCAATTTTCTTGCTGTGCAGTAAAGAATTGTAAAACTAATTGAAAACAGTAAAAGACAACATAACCAAAATCGTAACACATCTTCTGGATCGTCGTTTCGATTAACGTGTAAAAAGTAAATTGATGTTGAAGTTGAGGAAAAATCTGTGTTAATTTATATTAATTTTCTGAATTTTGTCCGATATGGCGTACGCCCCGACAAACCGGGCGACGTGGTCACACGCTATACGCATCGAAAGGCGCGTGTGGACATTGCCGATGTGTTGGAGCTGACGGAACTCAGTTTCGTCGTGTGTGCGCGACAAAATCAGTCCGTATCCGTCGAGATACCCCCATATCGCCAATTTACAAACTTTGTCCTAATTTTGTGTACAGTCGTCGATTCGAAATGAAACTTGTGCCAACAGGTCCGGATCGAAATTTTGGTCCTGTATGCCAAGTTTGGTTTGATTCTGAGAAGGTCGAATCAGAACCCTTTTTGGCGGGCTGCGATCCACTCAAACGGGCGATTTTGTACACGGGTCATCAGAATCCAAAACTGGATATACCGTTGAGTTCCTCTCCTCAAACTGAACCCGTAGACATGTAGTTTGACGACTTTAGAGACCATAGACTTTGGCACGTGTTTCGGTGCAAAGCGGGTCCAACGACGGACATCGTTTTGACCCGGAATTACGATTTTGCCCCTGTTCCAGAATTAAACTTTTGGAGAGGCATTTTCTGGGTATATCTTTTATACCGAGTGCGTTTTTGATGTTTGTTTCAGCGTCCAAAGTTTTTTGGAGATTGTGACATTTCTTGGCTGACATTGTGATTACCTGGACTTGCCACTTTGCACCATCAGGTAAGATACCTTGCCACCCTACTCTGTGATTATTATATTCTTATTTTCAGTTGTTATTTTCAGTATTTCTTATTTCTTGATATTTAAAATGTGCGTCCAAGTCACACTTGGGTGCAAGCGACTCTATCGGTCGTTTTTCATGCTTTTATTTATTTCTCTTACATTGACTTAGTCTAGTGACCTCCCATTGATGATGAGGTATTAGTATATCTCATACGGCCTTGACACTTTCTTACCATGTGTTATGAGTCACATGTAGGACACGTACCCGCGTATTCGACTGGCCACCGATACGTATGGAGCGTGCGACGGATAGGAGTAACTGCCAATAGAATTGCATGTTAGAAGACTTGGAGGTTACTAGAGGTTCATATCAGTCATGGAGATGATGATACTATGTATTGGGTGGGGAGAATAATACCTGACGTATGGGCTTCTTTGCACTTCCCTGATTACCTGTGCGCTCCTCTGGAGATGCAGGCTCCAGGCGCCCTCTGACGTTTTCCAGAGCGTTATGGACGTAGCCCTTGCACATGGTGCACTCTGACGCTTCCAGAGCGTTATGGACGTTGTCCCCTGGTGCCCTCTACGAGAACTATGTCGATCCCATTTACAGCCGGGGCTCATGCGTCGAAGGATTGTATCTCAATTGCATATTCACAGTAGAATGGTCAGGAGCCCGATTACATGCATACCTTTTTCTCTTATTATATTATTACAGTTTATATGGCATGGTATTTTTCTTGTATCTTGCTACGTCCCTCTGAGGACCTGGTTATCTCTCCAGGTTTAGACGATTTTCCACAGGAGTACGGAACGACGTTGGAGCTATCCTACATTGATGACGAGGCAGTCCCTACTGATTTCTAGTCTATTCTTTATTTGATACATTATTGGACATTATTTTTACATCTCTTTTCTTTCTATTTTGCGGAGGTTGGACTCCGATCTTATGAGACTATTCTTCATAGCTGTTGGGAGTGAGCATATTCACCCGGCTATCTTTTGATACTCTTATTTATTTATTTGGACTCTATTATCCTCTGTGTTGAGATGTGATGAGATTAGATTATTTATTTCTGGCTTGTGGTTATTTTATTTACAGCTTATGTGCATATGTGAGGATTCCATATATCGGAGTATTCTTCATATATGTGCAGCTGGCATGTTCACGTACTTGGTCTTACAAATTTTGGGACTGGGACGTTACATATTTTTGTGGTGGTCCATACAGGTCTACGTTAATATTATTGGGTTACATGACTGTACCCAACAAGCCTGCATATAGGAATAGGAATATCTCATCCAGAACTATTACTACCTCTTGACTTCCAATCTTTTCGAAGCTTCCTTGATTATTTAATTTACCTTATATCTAATCTTTCCTAATATCAACTTATCTTCCTCGTGCCAACAGTATGCATTTAAGAAGCGGACGCACTTCTGCCTTGTCCCTCACATCTGGTGAAGAGGCTACTCCGGAAGGACAGAATCCTCCCATGACTCCGGCTATACCATACCAGACAGGACAGTCGTAGCCTACTACGACACCGACGACGGAGTATCCAGAGATCGTAGCACCCCTAGGCAGCCAGGCTGGGCAGACTACTACCATGCCACCAGAAGAAAATGTACTACTGCCCCCACAACCACCATTCCCTCAGCAGTTTCCCCTACAGTCGGAACCTCAGATGCCTCCACCACCGACTGATGGGAGCCCTAATTCTCAGTTTATGTACGCCATGATGCAGGCTCAGTGGCAGCAGACTGAGCTGATGAGACAGACGATGATGGCAGCATTAGCTAGACCTCTACCACCACCTCCAATACTAGCACCAGCACCAGCTCTGCATCCTTATGAAGGCTCTATCAAGAATTTCACAGATATGAACCCCAAGGTCTTTAGAGGAACGGAGAAGCCATTAGAGGTGTCACATTGGCTTATTAGTACAGAGAAGCTACTGAAGGCATCCCAGTTGCCAGCTCGAGATTGGATGACAGCAGTGGACCTACTGTTAGAAGATAACGCTCACCACTGGTGGAAGGCGGAAGAGAGACGATTAGGCACTGGGATCACCTGGAAGCAGTTCTATGATGCGTTTTATGAGAGGTTCTTTCCTATTCATGTACGAGATGGTCTCTATGACCAGTTCCTTCATCTGAAGCAAGAAAATATGACAGTCGATGAGTATAACTCAGAGTTCAATCGCCTGAGTCACTTTGGTACGGGATTGATTCCGACGGAGTTAGAGAAGGCGAGGAGATTTCACCAGGGGCTTGCACCAGAGCTCAAGTCTTATACGACTGCCCAGTCTTGAGTCTCCCATTCAGCTGTCCTGAAAGAAGCTCGTGCTCAGGATATTCTTCGCAAGGAGCAGCAGCAGACCTCGAGACGTCATACACCAGCAGTTACACCAGCCCGAGCTACTCAGAGTGGACCTATTAGGAGGGCCACAGGACAGTCCCATCAGAGGCTCTCACCTTATCAGAAGCCCGTTTGCCATTACTGCAGAAAGCAAGGACATCTCCAAAACGATTGCAGGACTCGCCTTGGATTGTGCTTGAGATGTAGATTCAATCAGCACATGCTCAAGGACTGTCCGGAGCAACAGGCGATAGTACATGCTTGGTAGAACCCGAGGCCTACAGCTCCAGCTCTTCCAGCACCACGGCCTGTAGTAGGAGTACCTCGTCCACCATTGTCTCCTCAAGGCGTACAGTACAACAAGACCAGAGCTCAGGGCCCAGGACAGAATTATGGACAGGTATTCTCACTTACTGTTGAGGATATAGAGACAGAGACAGAGGTTATAGCAGGTATGGTTTTAGTTGCATCTTTTCCTGCTATTACATTATTTGATACTGGAGCCACTCATTCATTTATAGCCACTAGTTTTGCCACTAGACACAGCATTCCCATCACACCCTTAGCTAAGAATGTTAAAATCCTCACCGGAGGAGGAGTTGTACCTGTTAGTGGTGTTTATAGACTTTGTCCTGTAGTGATAAGTAGCAGAGAGATGATGGCTCGACTTCTTGTATTACCTATGCCGACATTTGATGTGGTTCTTGGAATGGACTGGTTGAGCCAGCATTTCGCTCTCATAGACTGCCATAGGAGCAGTATTATCTTTAGACCACCGAATGCGGAGGAGTTTGAGTTCACCAAAGAAGACGGAGAGAGTTGTGATGCACCCGCATCGGGGACTCATATGATGATGCATGACACCCCTCAGTATCCTATTATCACCGAGTTCGAAGATGTATTCCTCGAGGAATTGCCAAGACTGCCACCTGACCGAGATATTGAGTTTTCTATCGAGCTTATTCCCGGAGCCGAGCCTATTTCATCTCGAGTATATCATCGGGCACCCAAGGAGTTGGTAGAGATGAAGACGCAGATTGATGACTTATTAGAGAAAGGCTTTATTCGTGCCAGTGTGTCACCGTGGGAAGCACCCGTTCTTTTTGTACCTAAGAAAGACGGGATAGTATGCATGTGCATCGACTACAGAGCATTGAATGCAGTGACGGTGAAGAACAAGTATCCCTTGTCGCGTATAGACGATCTATTTGATCAATTGAGTGGAGCAAAAGTATTCTCCAAGATTGACTTTCGATCGGGCTATCACCAATTGAAGGTTCAGAAGGAAGACATTACAAAGACAGGTTTTCGATTAAGGTATGGACACTACGAGTTCTTGGTCATGCCTTTCGGTTTGACCAATGCTCCCGCAGTCTTTATGAATTTAATGAACAAGATCTTTCACCAGTACTTGGACAAATTTGTAGTAGTCTTTATAGATGATATCTTGATTTACTCTAAGAGTCAAAAGGAGCATGAGCAGTATCTACGAATAGTTTTGGGAACATTGAGGAATGAGCACCTTTTCATGAAGCTTAGCAAGTGTGATTTCTTTATCAAGGAGGTATCATTTCTTGGTTATATTGTTACGGGTGATGGTATATCAGTGGACCCTGAGAAAATCACAATAGTCGAATCATGGCCCGCTCCCACATCAGCTTCTGAGGTGAGAAGTTTCCTCGGACTTGCGGGTTACTACCGACGGTTCATAGAAGATTTCTCTCGAATAGCGGGGCCTATGACTCGATTAACTTACAAGGATCAGAAGTTTGTATGGACAGACGAGTGTCAAGCCGCATTTGATGAGTTGAAGAAGCGATTAACCACAGCATCGATCTTGACACTACCATCGGGCCCGGAAGGATTTGTGATCTACAGCGACGCATCCGGGAAAGGATTAGGATGCGTATTGATGCAGCACGATCGTGTAGTAGCATATGCATCGTGACAGTTGATAGTGCACGAGAAGAATTATCCGATCCATGATCTAGAGCTCGCAGCGGTTATCTTTGCTTTGAAGCTATGGAGGCACTACTTGTACGGCAAAAAGGTTGATATCTACACTGATCATAAGAGCCTCAAGTACGTGTTCACACAAAAAGAGTTGAATATGCGACAGCGACGTTGGTTGGAGTTGATGAAAGATTACGAGATCGAGCTTTATTATCATCCGGGCAAGGCTAATGTCATGGCAGACGCATTAAGTCGCAAGCCCATAACACACTTTTTGACTACGCAGAAGGAGTTGATTAGAGACTTGGAACAGCTTGGCATTGAGGTAGTATTGCCTGGAACAGATGGCATATTAACCAACCTCCAAGTGCAATCATCATTGGTAGAGCGCATCAAGGCAGCATTGCCCAATGATGCTAGATTTCGGCGGCTCAGAGAGAGGACTGAAGCAGGAGAGCAGACGGGATTGAGGATCCATCCCGATGGGACATTGTGATATCGTGATCGCATTTATGTTCCCAATGGAGAGCTACGGCAGTAGCTTATGGCAGAGGCTCACAGTTCGACATACTCCATTCATCCCGGAGGAACCAAGATGTACCGCGACTTACGACAGTATTATTGGTGGCACGGAATGAAGCGGGAAATAGCTCGTTTCGTTGCCAAGTGTTTGGTATGTCTACAAGTGAAGGCGGAGCACCAGAGGACGGCCGGAGTATTGCAGCCGCTACCCATTCCCGAGTGGAAGTGGGGGCACATCACTATGGATTTCATCACAGGTTTTCCTTGGAGTCCTAGGGGACGTGACACAGTGTGGGTGATTGTTGATAGACTTACGAAGTCAGCCCATTTCTTACCTTTAAGAGTGGGCCAGTCGACAGAGGTATTGGCAGAGATGTATATGGAGCAGATTGTGAGATTACACGGTGTGCCTGTTAGTATTGTGTTAGATTGTGACTCGAGATTTACTTCGCATTTTTGGAGGAGCATGCAAGAGAGTTTGGGCACCCGATTGAAGTTTAGCACGGCATACCATCCTCAGACAGACGGCCAGTCGGAGCGTACTATTCAGACACTAGAGGATATGTTGAGAGCGTGTATGCTTGACTTTGGTGGTTCATGGAAGGACCATCTTCTTCTTGTTGAGTTTTTCTACAACAATAGCTATCAAGCGAGCATTCAGATGGCTCCATTTGAAGCATTATATGGTAGGAAGTGTCGGTCTCCTTTTTGTTGGAGCGACATAGGAGAGCGACAGATATTGGATCCCAAGTTAGTCTTGAGCACAATAGAGACAGTGAAAAAAATTCAGGGCCACATGCAAGCAGCGCAGGATCGTCAGAAGCAGTGGGCAGATAATCGTTGCCGACCCTTGGAGTTCAAAGAGGGTGACCATGTGTTCTTGAAGATATCCTCCACTAGAGGCACGATTCGATTTGGAGGATGTGGCAAGTTGAGTCCAAGGTACATCGGGCCTTTCGATGTCTTGGAACGTGTTGGAGAGGTTACCTATAGATTGGCCTTGCCACCGTCGCTAGAGGGAGTGCATGACGTATTCAATGTATCTCAGCTAAGGAGGTACGTAGCGGACAGTAATCATGTGCTTGATCACTCCGAGATCACAGTTGTTTCGAGCTTGTCATACGAAGAGCAACTAGTAGGCATTCTTGATCGTCGAATGAAGGCGTTACAAAATCAATCTATTCTATTGGTTCGCGTGGCATGGAAGCATCACTCGCCAGGGGAGTCTACTTGGGAGCGCGAGGACGACATTCGAAATCGTTACCCGCATTTGTTCGACAACCAAGGTAATCCTTGCCCATGTTTGTCCTTAATAGTTCATTCTTGCAATGCATTCGACCCCCCTACCTTAGTTTAATTTCGAGGACGAAATTTTATTTAAGTTGGGTAGGATATAAACCCCCATAATGTATATTTGATTTTTATAATTTAATTAATTTTTTGTTATGTATTTCATTAGTTATGGATTTATATGCTACTAGTTCATTAGTATAATTAATGTATGTGTGTATATATATATTATTATATGTGTGCATGTGCGTATTTCTATTAAATAAGGAATATAATTAAATCTAGGATTTTTAGGAATTTATCGTATATTTTTGAGATTATTTTGCTAGCTTAATATATATATATATATATATATATATATATATATATATATATATATATATATATATATATATATATATATATATATATATATATATATGAGAATAAGGAAGGTAGGGTGCCACCTCACGGGGGGGGTGTCTACTTGTCACCCTCCCGTGCTATCATCATGCACATGGGTGCATGATGATAACATGTGGGGGGTGACAAGTAGACATGATGATAGCATGTGGGGGTGACAAGTAGATACCCTCAATAGGGTGGCACCTCACCTCCCTCATCCTCTCTCTCTTTCTATATATATATATATATATTTTTGAGGGAAACAAAATCTTTATTGAAAGATAGGCACAAAATGCCGAAGCCTATACAAGTAAGCACGCCAAGCGCGAAGACCGACTCAAAACAAAGAGAGAAGCACAAATTGTTGCCCACAAAACGGTGACTGGACCGGGCATCAGAATGTTAGGACAAAGCGAGTTCCCAAGGGAACCTCGACCCTGCCACGGTCAGCAGTTCAGTGCGGCCCAAAACTGGTTCGAGGTGTGAGAGCACCACCTCTTTCTTTTGTCGATTTGTCGAACCACCTCTCTGTATAATTGCGGAGGCTGGAAATGACGGCCCTCGAATCTATACTTGTTTCTGTTTTTCTATAAAACCCAAAAAGCGGCGGCAGCGACGATCTGATGTCCGTGGGATATGTTCCAGCTGGCCATTAGATCGTTGGTGCCCCCGGCTGTGGGTACCATTTTGCATCTGGAGTGAAGGTTCGTCCAAATGTGAGAGGCAAACTCCCCAGAAATAAGAACGTGCTCGACGGATTCAGAATGGTGTTCGACACAGCAGTGGCATCTGGACGCCAGGCTATATCCGAAGGATTTAACTGTATCATTCGTGGGGAGTTTCCCGCGCGCGGCGCGCCAGAGAAGAATGGACCATTTTATCGGAATACACGTGTGCTAAAACTTGGCGGAAGGGGAAGTCGTGGTATGTATTTCTCTGAGGATGGCTCTAGCCGAAGCAAGGGTGAAGACTCCTCCCTGGTTGGGGGACCATCTGAGCGCGTCCTGAGTGTCAATGATCGACAGATTAGAAGCACCCAAGCTCGTCGCGGCTGCCGGTCCAAACCATTCCTGTACCCTATCCCAATTCCACCCAGACGCGTCATCATCCCATAAATCACGGATCTCGCACATCGGCGGAGTAATATCGTTAGGCCTGAGGATATAGTCCCCCAGCCATCGTTCCTTGCAGGCCCATGAATGCCCATTGCCCAGGGACAGTCGACAGTGTGGTTCCGCCAGGATACGTCCACGGATGATGCGCCGCCACGACGCGGAAGATCGGTTATTGGCAGACGCCTCAGTTAAATGACAGAATCTGGAGTATCTTGCTCGCATGAACCTGGTCCAGATGGAGTTTTCAGTGCGAATTTTCTACCACAATTTAGCCGAGAGGGCGTCGACCATTAGGGCAAGCCTGCAGAATCCCAGACCACCCTCCTCTGTAGGTTTGGCCATGGTAGCCCAACTGGCCCAGTGATACTTGTTCTTGCCCTCGAGATGACCCCAAAAGAAGTTGGCGAGGATGGATTCAATAGAAAGGAGCACTTTGTTGGGGGGCGCACACACCGCTAGGGTGTATATGGGGATGGAGGATAGGACGTGCTTAATGAGAATTAATTTCCCCCCGGTGGAAAGGGTGGTGTTGTGCCAACTCGCGATTTTCTGGCAAATTTTACCCACCATATGTTCGAAAATTCCAGAATTCGCTCTGCCGTATACCAACGAGCAACCTAAATACAGAAAAGGGAGGTAAGCTGTAGAGAAAGAGGTCATGGCGGACAGCGCGGCCGAGTGAGTTCTATCGGCTTTGTGATGAGTGTAGATCACGCTCTTGCTGTTGTTGATTTTCTACCCAGAGCAACGAGTGTATTTGGCAAGAGTGCTAATAACCACCTCAATGGCGCCAATAGTGCCAGCAGAGAAAATGAGGATGTCGTCCGCATAAGCCAGATGAGTTATGAGTGGGCAGCCGGTCGTGGTGTGATAGTGTTGGAACCCGGGAGATCTCGGCATGATTTTGAGGTTTCTGCTCAGTGCTTCAGCTGTGATGATGAAAATGGTGGAGGATAGGGGGTCTCCCTGTCTAACTCCACGAGTGGCTTTGAAGAAACCCTGAGGTTGACCGTTGATGACCGTGGAGAACCAGGAGTTGTTGATGGATCTAAAGATGATGTCGATGACCGGTTCCGAAAAACCAAAAGCTCGAAACACCCAGATCATGAACTGCCAATCAAGGCGGTCGTAAGCTTTTTCCATGTCCAGTTTGATGGCAACGTGCCCCCCCTGGACGGGAATTTCATACACGTGATCATCTCTTGAGCCAGGAGAATGTTATCGGTGATGTTACGGCCTTTGACGAAGCCGCTTTGCTCTTCGGAGATTATTCTGGGAAGGATGTCCGACATTCTGGAGGCGATAATTTTAGAGATGATTTTGTTGGTGAAAGTGCAGAGGTTGATCGGTCTGAAGTCCCTAAAGGATTCCGGATTATCTTTCTTGGGGATAAGTATAATGTGAGCAGAGGATATCGATTTCGGGTAAGTGGCCCCTTGAAAGAAAGCGGTTGTGGCATCCCCTAGGTCGGACCGAATGATGTCCCAGCAAGAGCGGAAGAACACCCCGTTGAATCCGTCCGGACCCGGGGCGCTGTCGGCATTAATGGACCACACAGCAGTCTTAATCTCGACGTCGGAGGGGGGAGTGCGAAGGCTTTCATTATCCCTGTCACAAATAATGGAAGGGATCTCGGCCAAGAAACCGTCATCTTTGAACACGTCCTCTTTGGCGAACATGTTGGAGAAATAGTTCGTGGCGGCCATCTGAATATTCTCCTGGTCGTCAAGGATTTGGCCATTATCATCGCGGATGCGATGAATCTTAAGAGAGCTTCTGCGTCCTTTGACGCATTTGTGGAAGAAGCTAGAATTCTTGTCCCCCTCCAAGTCCCAGGATAATCTGGCCTTTTGTCTCCAAATTTCAGATTCAACCCTGATTCTGGATTTGAGGATGGCCTTGGCTAGGTTGAGAGAGGTACGATTCTCCTGTGAATTGAAGCGGGCGAAATCGATCTCCGCACGGGTGACATCGTCCTCCGCCTCCTTGATGGCCTGAAAAATGTCGCCGAACGCCGTTTTGCTCCAAGACGTAAGGGCTAATCTAGTAGCTTTATGTTTGGAAGCAAATCTGATCAGGGGGTCCTGGTGTGAGATGGAAGCCCAAGCCTCCTCCACGATGGGCATGAACTGGGGGTGGTGGCGCCAGAAGTCAAGGAAGCAGAAGGATTTTTTGATACTATTCTGAGTGAAGTTGATCTCGAGCAGGAGGGGGGAGTGATCAGATTCGGTGGAGTTCAGGTGCGACAGGTTGCTGATCAATCCCAAATCCGACCAACGGTCATTCACCATGGCACGATCAAGGCGCGAGTACTGCCTACGCGAGCCGTCTTGCATGTTGCACCACATGAACTGGTTGCCGATGAAGGGGATGTCTGAAAGGTGTGAGGTTAGAACGAAGTTGTTGAAGTCTTCCATGGCCGAATGAGGGGGGTCGCGCCCCCCGGATTTCTCCTCACGGCAAGAGACCACGTTAAAATCTCCGATGCAAAGCCAAGGCGTATCCTCGTGAGGAATGGAGGGGCCCGACATGAGCTCCCAAAGAACCTTGCGCTCCTGGATGTTGCAGCTACCGTGGATGGCCGAAAGGATGAAGCGGGACTTGAAGGCGGGGTGCTCAACCCAATAGGAGAGGGCTTGGGGGGAGTCATTTATAATGCCAAAGCGGAAGTCAGCCGCGAAGAAGATCCAAATGTCGTGACAACTGATAATCGCGAACGGGAATCCCAGCTTGAGTTGAATGGTTTTCAATCTTTTATGAGGAATTTTGGGTTCTATAATGACAAGTAAATCAATCCGATAAGATTTAGTGAGACTGATGATCCGATTCATCGTCTGTTTATTCCCAATGCCTCGAACATTCCACGAAAGAATGTTAGGCATTGATGTAGGTGGAAGGGGGATTTTGCAGCTTTGCGGCGGATCTCATTGTCATCGCCGTACGCTGCCTTTGTTTCTTTGATTTCTTCTTTTTCTTGGGAGAGTAGTTTTCGGGGCTGGTGTTGACCGAAGCAAGAGTCCTGCTGAACTCGAGTAAACAGCAGCGGCTGCCGAGAGAGAGATATCAGGGTCTTCGCATTCCGACAGAGCGCAAAGAGGATTGTCTCTATCGAGGAATCCCGCTTTCTGAGCCTGCCAAAATCTGTCGGTGAGCGGGGATGCCGGGCGAGAAGGAACGCTGGCCGATCGGCTGGAGGAGGGTGGAGCGGCGGAGGGCGGCGCCCCGACACCCTCCTCGCTGGATGGAGATCTGAGCCTAGCCGAAGAACCATGAAGCATAACAATGGATGAGGAGTGTTGTGGTGGGTCAGCGAGGGAGGGAGGGATGTTGGGGAGGTTGAGGAGGGGAACTATGTCGAGGCTGGAAGGTGGAGGAGGAGGGGGGTTGGGGGGACCACCGGAGGTAGGTGAATCCTCCGGATCTATGACAAGGGCTGCAAAGGAATTATGGAGAGTAATGGCGAGAGTGGGGGATGATGGTTGAGAGAGGCAATCGGGGACCGTCATTATGGTAGCACCCTCAGCTGACTCGGAATCAAACTCTCCGCTGGAATTGTGGAGAGTGATGGCAAGAGAAGGGGGGTGCTGCTCCGGAGTCAGGGAGGTTGAGGGAGCTCCGAGCGGGGGGTGGTGGGTTGGGGGATCCGCGTTGCGGGGCAGGAAGGGGGTGCTGCACCGGTATTACGCGCTTTCCTGGTGATCAGTTTCTTGAGGTGAGGGTGAGCGCAGAAACAGTGCTGAAGGGAGTGGCCGCACCTCTGGCAATGTTGACAGAAAATAATGCTGTTGTCGTAAACCAACGTTTGACTGAATGATTGATCTCCGAGTTCTATCTCTATCACTTTGGGTGGCTCGTTTGTGAGGTCCATCTCTACGCAAATCTTTGCGTAGTTACATTTAGAGAGGTTTCTCGTTTCATCGGCGATGGCAACAAGAGCGCCGAAAGTGCTTGCGATCCTCTTGAGGGCTGCAGCAGGAAAGCAAACAAGGGGGAGATTGGGTAGAGTAACCCAGGAGGTGACGATGGTGGAATCGATCTTGGGGTCAAAGTTCGGCGACCATTTGACAATTTTGGCAAACTGATTGTCGAATTTGGTCGTGCCTTTCATCCACACTTTGTTGAAGTCCTGGTCGGAGGAAAGATGAAGGAGCAGATGTTTGGGGTCGAGAGGAGCAAGCCGGTAAAACGCCGATAGACCCCATCTAGAGATGGCTTCCCGGACGATAGAAATTTTAGGGCATCCGGCTCCGAATTTGATAACCAAAGTCCTGACGAAGGGGGAGGCGAGGGAGCGGATCTCCGCACAGGAGAAAGGGACCCGGATCGGGTATCCGTCCGACGGAGGTGCCAGAATGACGTCAGGCAGGACCACTTCGACGGCCGGAAGCAGGTCAGCCCTAATACGATCAGGTCTCAAGGCGTCCGCGAAGGAGCGGGCGTTGGGGGGGGGACAGGATGTCGCAGAGACCGGGCCAGAAGGCGATCCGCGTCCCGAGGAGGGGCAAGCATCCGGATGAGCCTGAATGGAGAGGGGCTCTGCCGTGGAGCTCGGGAGAGAACCGCCGGAGCCCACGCCAGCAGCAACTGAGGGGGAGGAGGCTGTCGCCAAGTGAGAACCCAAGCAGGCAGAAGTATATATATATATATATATATATATATATATATATATATATATATATATATATATATGTAATTGTTTTTAAAAAAGAAAAAAAAGAAAAGAAAAGAGAGTGGGGCCGGCCACACTCCAGCAAGGGACGGCCATGGCTGAGCCAATTGCACTTAAGTGCTAATGTAAACGTTTAAAGAAGTTAAAAGAAAAAAAAATAAAAAATATATAATTAGGCCACCCACTTATGTGGGCGCCCCCCCCAAAAAAAATCCACTGTAGCAAAAAGGAGCCCCGCGTGCTCGTATATGCACCAGCACCGGAACCTGTGAGAACTTATTAATCCAAATGCTATTAGCATTAGGAGTGGACCCGGCTTGTTATATATATAACTTTTTCCACAAACCTCAAAACCCTAAACTTTCAAAACGAAAGTTACGGCTGATCCTACCCTCTTCGCCTACGAGTTCGTATCACCAGCGACGGAATCTTGTGCGCGACGAACGAAGCATCCGAAGTCAGCCCTGCGTCACCCACGGAGCAGTTTTTCCACTCAAGGTACCCTACATCCCTACGACGTAACTTTTTACTCGTAGCACCAATTTTCGATCCGTAAGATTTTCTGGAAAGTAGACTTGAACCACTTCGAGATCCTCCAGCTGGATTTTGAAACAACCCATAACTTGCTCGAAAAATTGAGACAAAGTTGAAGAAAAACCTATTTTTTGTAATACTAAAAACTATTGTAAAATGACAACTTGTCGGCCAATTTTCTTCCTGTGCAGTAAAGAATTGTAGAAACTAATTGAAAATAGTAAAGACAACATAATCGAGATCGTAACGCATCTTCTGGATCGTCGTTTCGATTAACGTGTAAAAAGTAAATTGATGTTGAAGTGGAGAAAAAACATGTGTTAATTTATATTAATTTTCTGAATTTTGTCCGATATGGCGTGCGCCCCGACAAACCGAGCGACATGGTCACGCACTATATGCATCGAAAGACGCGTATGGACGTTGTCGACGTGTGGGAACTGATAGAACTCAGTTTCGTCGTGTGTGCACGACGAAATCAATCCGTATCCGTCGAGATACCCCCGTATCGCCAATTTACAAACTTTTTCCTAACTTCGTGTACAGTCATCGATTCGAGACGAAACTTATGCCAACAGGTTCGGATCAAAATTTTGGTCCTGTGTGCCAAGTTTGGTTCGATTCTGAGAAGGTCGAATCGGAACCCTTTTTGGCTGGCCGCGGCCCACTCAAACGGACGATTTTGTACACGGCTCATCGAAATCCAAAACTGGACATACCATTGAGTTCCTCTCCTCAAACTGAACCTGTAAACATGTAGTTTGATGACTTTAGAGACCACAGATTTTGGCGTGCGTTTTGGTGCAAAGCGGGTCCAACGACGGACATCGTTTTGACCCGGAATTACGATTTTGCCCCTGTTCCAGAATTAGACTTTTGGACAGGCATTTTCTAGGTATATCTTTTACACCGAGTGTGTTTTTGATGTTTATTTTAGCGTCTAAAGTTGTTTGGAGATTATGACATTTCTTGGCTGACATTGTGATTACCTGGACTTGCCACTTTGCACCATCAGGCAAGATACCTTGCCACTCTACTCTGTGATTATTATATTCTTATTTTTAGTTATTATTTTCAGCATTTCTTATTTCTTGATATTTAAACTGTGCGTCCAAGTCACACTTGGGTGCAAGCGACTCTATTGGTCGTTTTTCATGTTTTTATTTATTTCTCTTACATTGACTTAGTCTAGTGACCTCCCATTGATGATGAGGTATTGGTATATCTCATACGGCCTTGACACTTGCTTACCATGTGTTGTGAGTCACATGTAGGACACGTACCCGCGTAGTCAGCTGGCCACCGATACGTATGGAGCGTGCGACGGATAGGAGTAACTGCCAATAGAATTGCATGTTAGAAGACTTGGCGGTTACTAGAGGTTCATATCAGTCATGGAGATTATGATACTATGCATTGGATGGAAAGAACAATACCTGACGTATGGGCTTTTTTACACTTCCCTGATTACCTGTGCGCTTCTCTAGAGACGCAGGTTCCAGGCGCCCTCTGACGTTTTCCAGAGCGTTATGGACGTAGCCCTTGCACATGGTGCCCTCTGACGCTTCCAGAGCGTTATGGACGTTGGCCCCTGGTGCCCTCTACGGGAACTATGCCGATCCCATTTACAGCCAGGGCTCATGCGTCGAAGGATTGTATCTCAACTGCATATTCACAGAAGAATGGTCAGGAGCCCGATTGTATGCATAACTTTTTCTCTTATTATATTATCACAGTTTATATGGCATAGTGTTTTTCTTGTATCTTGCTACGTCCCTCTGAGGACCTGGTTATCTCTCCAGGTTTAGACAATTTTTCACAGGAGTACGGAGCGGCGTTGGAGCTATCTTACATTGATGACGAGGCAGTCCCTACTGATTTCTAGTCTATTCTTTATTTGAGACATTATTGGACATTATTTTTACATCTCTTTTTTTTCTATTTTGTGGAGGTTGGACTCCGATCTTATGAGACTATTCTTCATAGCTGTTGGGAGTGAGCATGTTCACCCGGCTATCTTTTGATACTCTTATTTATTTATTTGGACTCTATTATCCTATGTGTTGAGCTGTGATGAGATTAGATTACATATTTCTGGCCTATGGTTATTTTATTTACAGCTTATGTGCATATGTGAGGATTCCATATATTGGAGTATTCTTCATATATGTGCAGCTGACATGTTCACGTACTTGGTCCTACGTATTTTGGGACTGGAGCGTTATACTGCATGCCTTTGGCTCACTCGAGCGGTATTTGTGCGTCAGTGTCCCTATTATTTGTTGGCGTCCCCTAGCGCACCATGGATGGTGGCGCGTCACCCCCCCCCGTTCGACCACTATGACACGCCATTTCCAATGTCGTTTCATTACTCTGATTACAATTTCGATAAACTTCTCTCGGTAGAACTGCCCTTTGGAGCTGGAGCCACCTTATCTTTCACAGCCATCTGTGCCTCACTCAAGCGAGATCCTCGGATCTTAGGTCCCATCTGTGAGAACGGATGGCTCAGAACACAACCCAAAATTCATTCTAGCTTACATTAGTGGGAATCATCTATGTTATGTACATATGGTGCAGTATATATTTTATCGAATCTAGTTTCTAAAGGATATAACAGAATCAAGATGAACTCATATAATGTAATACTAAAACATCATCTACTACTATATAATATATAGTGATAGGTTGTCGTATCATCATTGCCGAGGGATGAGGGTCGAAGGACAGTCAACTTTATCTACGGCTACATAGTTTCTGTCTCGCCAGTCGAACGGCTGTAGGGACTATGTCCTGATCACCATGTCGTACCGTAGATTTATGCAAATATAGCTGGTGCTGGAGCCAAAATACAGAATCCAAAATCCAAAATACAAAATACAGAATCCAATCTCTGGGTTCGCCGAAAATACAAAAATAAAGATTGACACACAGTACTAATTCATATGTGTTTTAAGTGTGAGAACGGATGGCTCAGAACACAACCCAAAATTTATT
Organism: Iris pallida; assembly: GCA_029216955.1. Lineage (NCBI taxonomy): Eukaryota > Viridiplantae > Streptophyta > Magnoliopsida > Asparagales > Iridaceae > Iris > Iris pallida. Next base: position 1,993,881 of record JANAVB010009198.1, read on the forward strand.
CTAGCATACATTAGTGTGAATCATCTATGTTCTGTACATATTGTGTAGTATATGTTCTTATCGAATCTAGTATCTAGTATCTGAAGAATGTAACAGAATCAAGATGAACTCACATAATGTAATACTAAAATATCATCTACTACTATATAAGATATAGTGATAGGTTGTCGTATCATCATTGCCGAAGGATGAGGGTCAGAGGACAGTCAACTTCATCTACGGCTACATAGTTATATGAGCTAGTCGTCGCGAAACGTCGCTATGACGTCGCTAATAGCGACTAATTTAGTGACGTTAGTATGAACGTCGCTAAATTCTAATTATATTCCCCCACCAATTAATTTTTTCCCATTTTACTCTCTTACTCTCTCTCCTTCCCCCCCTCCGGCGCTCTCACTCTCTCCAGCGCTCTCACAGTACTAATTCATATCTATTTAAGTGTGAGAACGGATGGCTCAGAACATAACCTAAAATTTATTCTAGCATACATTAGTGCATATTATTATGTTCTGTACATATGGTGTAGTATATGTTCTTATCGTATCTAGCATCTGAAGAATGTAACAGAATCAAAATGAACTCACATAATGTAATACTAAGACATCATCTACTACTATATAAGAGATAGTGATAGGTTGTCATATCATCATTGCCGAGGGATGAGGGTCGGAGGACAGTCAACTTTATCTACGACTACATAGTTTCTGCCTCGCCAGTCGAATAGCTGCAGGGACTGCCCTGATTACCATGTCGTACCATAGATTAATGCAAATGGAGCTGGAGCTGGAGCCAAAATACAGAATCCAAAATACAAAATACAGAATCCAATCCCTGGGTTCGTCGAAAATACAAAAACAAAGATTGACACACAGTTCTAATTCATATGTGTTTTAAGTGTGAGAACGGGTGGCTCAGAACACAACCCAAAATTTATTCTAGCATACATTAGTGTGAATCATCTATGTTCTGTACATATGGTGTAGTATACATTCTTATCGAATCTAGTATCTAGTATCTGAAGAATGTAATAGAATCAAGATGAACTCACATAATGTAATACTAAAATATCATCTACTACTATATAAGATATAGTGATAGGTTGTCGTATCATCATTGCCGATGGATGAGGGTCGAAGGACAGTCAAATTTATCTACGGCTACATAGTTTATGTCTCGCCAGTCGAATGGCTGCAGGGACTATGTCCTGATCACCATGTCGTACCATAGTTTCTACCTCGTCAGTCGAATGGCTGCAGGGACTATATGTCCCGATCACCATGTTACAAATTAACCAACCAACAAAACTACTTGTTACAAATATCGGCACTATCGGTGCGTTCGAATCGGAGTATCACATTTTTCGGTATCGGAAAACAAATAATTATTACTAAATTATTAGATTTTTCGGCACTATCGGTGCCTCTGACCAAGCCCCCCCTACACCACCCCTAACCCTAACCCTAACCCTCCCCTCTCCCCTGCTCCCCTTCCCCAGCCGCCCACACATACCCACCCCTAACCCGAACCCTACCCCTAGCTCCCCTCCCCCAGCCGCCCTCGTCCCCCCTGCCCCACCCCTCCAGCCACCCCCCACTCACCCCCGAACCACCCACATCCCCCCATGCCCCTCCCCCCGAGCCACGCGCACCCTCCAACCACCAATAACCAAAACAGTCGGAGAGAGAGAGAGATAGAGGGAGGGAAAGAGTACCACGTACCGGAGAGGGAGGAGAGTCGTCGGAGAGAGTGAGAGCGCCGGAGGGAGGAGAGGAGAGAGAGTAAGAGAGTAAAATAGGAGGAAATAAACCCTAAGCCGAACCCTAACCCTAGCTCCCCTCCCCCAGCCGCCCTCATCCCCCCTGTCCTACCCCCCAACCACCCCCCAATCACTACCCAACCACCCGCATCCCCCCTGCACCTCTCCCTGAGCCACCCGCACCCCCAACCACCAACAACCAAAATAGCCGAAGAGAGAGAAAGAGAGAGGGAGGGGGAGAGTCACGTACCGGAGAAGGAGGAGAGTCGTCGGAGAGAGTGAGAGCGCCGAAGAGAGTGAGAGAGTAAAATGGGAGGAAATGAATCGTTGGAGGGATATAATTAGAATTTAACGACGTTCAAACGACCGTCGCTAAATTAGTCGCTATTAGCGACGTCATAGCGACGACTAGCTCATGTAATTAATATACATCGTTATTTCGTCGCTAGTAGCGACGATTAGCGACGCTTCACGAATACGTCGCTAATGTACACAATTTAGCGACGTTAATCGAACGTCGCTAAATTTATGTCGCCAAATTAGCATATTTTAGTAGTGAAGGCCTATCTTAGTCGTTAGTTTCATACTAAGGATTTGGGTCTTCTTTGATTTTTTTTTGGAATCGAGGTTGCTCGATCTAAGAAAGGTGTGTATCTATCGCAATGCAAGTATGTTCTAGACTTGCTCTCAGAGACTGTGATGTTAGAGTGTCGGCCAGTTAAAACTCCTATGGATTATCATGACAAGCTTGATGCTGACAGGGGAGAGTTATTTGAGGCTGTTGGACATTACAGACGGCTGGTTGGATAACTTATATATCTTACTATTACACGATCAGATATCTCCTATGCAGTTGGAGTAGTTAGCCAGTTTATGCATACCCACTACCAGAATAAGTCGTTTTAGCGACGCCTAAAGACGTCGCTAAAACGACAAATTTTGTCGCTAAAAATATTTACCGACGCAATTACCGACGTTTTGGACTTGTCGCAGAAACGTAAGTCGCTGATCTTTAAAACGTCGCCAAACGTCGCAAGTACCGACGTTTACCGACGTATATATACGTCGGTATATTACCGACGTCTACCGTCGTATCGTCGGTGGATTAGCGATGTGTTTAACGTCGCTACGCGTTGGTAAAAACCTGGGAATTTACCGACGATTACCGTCGTATCGTCGGTGGTTTAGCGACGTGTTTGAAGTCGCTACACGTCGGTAAAATCCTGGGAATTTACCGACGTTTACCGTCGTTTAAAATGTCACTAAATGTCGGTAATTCCTGGGATTATTACCAACGTTCACTGACGTTTACCGACGTTCTCCGACGTATAAGGACGTCGGTAAACGTCGGTACCCTGAAAAGTTTTGCAGATTTACCGACGTTTACCGACGCAAACGTACGTCGGTGGACGTCGGTAAACGTCGCTAAATCTACAAAAAAAATTAAAATAAAATACAGAATGCCCTTTTCTCCCTGCAGTTTAAAAAGATAACCATGACCAATATTGGACTGTTTTTCAAAATCTGGAATATGTAAACCTGAGATTTGGTCTGCACAGTCCCCTCATTCCCAGTTTGGGTTTTACTTGGGTATTAGGACTTGACAGTCCACATTCCAGATTTGAGTATTTGAACGATTGAGCCATAACCAACATGAATGAACACTCAATAACACACACCATATACACACACACACACACCATATAACCAACATGAATGAACACTCAATAACACACACCATAACCAACTGTCCACATTCCCTGTTTTGCTGAACACATGCCATATACACACACACCCATGTGAATGACACACAATCACACACACACACTGTTTTCCCTCACTGTACACAAGTTTCAGTCCCTACATACACAGGTTCCAGTCACTCCTACACACACACACTCACTCTCTATCACACGCTTGTCACTCTCCCTTTACCTCACTCTTTCTAACTCTCTATCTTTCTATCTTCCTATGTATATATATATGTATATATATATATATATATATATATATATATATATATATATATATATATATATATATATAATGTAATGTAATGTATATATAAAAAAATATAAATATGTATGTGTATGTAATATACATCTAAGTATATTATGTATATATGTAGGTATCCTATATATTATATTATGTGTGTGTACCATTATATATATATTATATATATGTATGTGTGGTATACATATAGGTAGCCTATATGTATATATATATGTATGTAATATGTGATTTTCATGTGTAGGCCTAGATGCAATAATAGGTTGTGTGATGTTGGTTTTGACTTTGTATTGTATAGGTTGTATGGCCTTGATATACTAGCATAGGCTAGTTTAGCCTTGATTAGACTAATATAGACTTGTTAGGACTTAGAACGATTGTTAAACCTAGTTAACATAACCTAGACTTGTTTAGACCTAGAATGACTTGTTTGACCTAATTTAGACTTGTTGGACCTAGTTTGACCATAGTTGACCTAGTTTGACTTCTAGGGTTGACTAGAGTTGACCAAGAGTTGACTTTGGCCTAGATTGACTTCTAAACGTAAACCACAGAAGCACGTTAACATCCAATTCAAACGAATAATAACATAAACAACAGTATAACACAATGTAGCAGGCAACAAATAGAATGGGATCCAACAAACAGAATAGGATCCAACAAATAGAATAGGCACAACCAACAAGTATCCAAATAAACAAGTCTACACCAAATAACAAAGTCTACAACCAAAGTCTACACACAACCAACAAATAGAATATGATCCAAACATCCAAGTCTACACAACCAACAAATATCCAAGTCACAAACAAAGGATCAAACAAACACAAACAAACAGTCCTAACTAGGACTACTAGGGATCTAGTGCATGAGGGGCACCACCGCGACGAAGGGATAAGAACAACTCATACTCCTCAAGTGAAATCGATAACGATGGAGCAGGCAAGTGACGTCGGTGGAGTCGGTGTCAAAGAAGAAGGCGATGGAGGCGGCGGAGTCGATGACGATGAAGGCGCACCTGGAGGACCAGTACGCTCCAACGCTGTAAGTCGCTGGTGGTATGAATCCATGATAGATAACATTCTATCACTGCTCTGGACCATCGAATCCTGCACCAATCTCAGCCTCTCGGCCATGGTAACCAGTCCTATCTGCAGCTCCGTCACCGTGCGCTCTAACCCTCCAACGCTGCGCTCTATCCTCTCAGTCGTCTCCATGACCTCCATAATGTCGCGGTCGAGCGCATCCAATCGTGCTAGCAGTGCAAGATCGTCCGTAGGGTGCTGAGACTGCTCCTCGATCCGTCGTAGCAGGTCGTCACGGAGAGACTCCATTATCTAGTGGACTCGGGCAGACTCCTGGGACGGCTGTGGACCATGCACACTAGCAGAAGATGCCCTAGAGGACTGGGTCGCAACTAGGGCACCATAGGATCCCGTACCGTAGTACGTACCCCTACGGAGTCCACCAGCGACGGTCATCCACAGCTCGTCCGTCGACGGAGCTTTAGTGGGCTGCGAGGAAGTACCGACCTCTCCTGTATCAGGTGCACTAGCAGCCGCCCGTTCCCGCAGCCTCTGATACTCGGCCTATAAAGTATGGATAGTACTCTGTAATTTCTAATTAATGTACTTATTATTACTAACTACATGAATATTTATTTGCATCATATTTACTAAGTTATATTATAATTGACACGAAGTATTAAATTAAGATAACATATTGCAATACTTACATAGGTTTGCTCGGCCCTCTCGTCAATAAGGTCTTCGCCCTTCCGATGGGTGGCCAGGAAGACGGTCACCATGTCGACGTGACCGACCTTCCTTACTTGTAATTAAATATATTATCTTAGTAATAATTTATCGGTTTTGTATTAAAATAATATTTCTAAAAGAGAAAGACATACCAGACGACAGAAATGTTCCGTCATCGAAATCGACCCACCGCACCACTTCGAGGCATGTTGCCTAGCCGCCTTGGCCTTCTCCGACTTCTCCTTATATCTTGGCTCGTCGAATCGAGCCTTCATCGCATTTCACTGATAAGGGATGATCCAACCTTGGATCGGCTTTCCGGCACGATCACGATCCTTCTGATCATTAATAGCGTCGCGGATCAGCTTGGCAGCGACGGCAGGAAACATCCCCTCGATAAGCTCGGCCCAGTGCGGTGGATAGAAAAATATATCCTAGAAGAGCACAAACCAAATATTTATCAGTTATATATAATATGCAAAAATTATATGATTCATGTTAAAAGCAAATATATTTTAACCTTGAACCGCGCAAACCAGTAGGCCTTCCTCTCGTCCGGAGCATCAGAGTAGTTAATCCAAGCACCACCATAATTATGCCTCAGCATGTGGCCTAGACGTATCTGTACCTCTGGGGGACGATATCTATACAGACATATTATATTCATAAAAAAAAGTTAATTTATGATAAAAATAGAAAAAAAATATTATAAACCAAAACACCTACTTTGTACCGTCGGCCCAGATCTTTGTCCTCCTCTCCTCCGGAGGTGCGCACGCATCATCTGCATGATGCTGGTCGGCCGTCGGCGCAGCCGCCTCGGCCGTCGGCGCAGCCGCCTCGGCCGTCGGCGCAGCCTCCGCCATCTGCTCATCCGTCTCCATCGTCGTATCAGCAGCAGGAACGCTAGACGGGCGAGCACTCTCAACAGGCCTGGAACTACTCGTCCCAGGAGATATGCCACGTGACGTCGTCCCAGTAGGCCCAGCTACTGTCCAATATGGAAGAGTAATCGGCGACGAGGATCCAGAGCCGGTACCAGTAGGAGGTACCGAAGGAAAACTCCGTCCTCTAGCTGTACCTGTAGGAAGTACCGGAGGATCATGACCTCGTCGTCCCCCTCGAAACGATCTGCGATGACCTGCCATACCTGATAACAGCATATGATAATACAACAAATAATAGAGACTAGAAATATAAAAGTACAACAAATAATAGAGACTAGAAATATGAAAGTACAACAAAAACAAAATAATAACCAAGACAACATATGATGATACATTCTACAATAAACATCTAAGTCCAGATAATATATTCTAGAAGAAACATCTAAGTTCAGATAAGTATATCTCTCTCAATCATCTTCAGAATAATCATCTTGTTCGTCTTCCTCGACCTCATCTTCCTCTTCCTCCTCATATTTACTTTCATCTTCGCCTTCGTCGGCTTCGTCTTCCTCTTCGGATAATTCTACATCTTCTACATTATGTGTCGTGTAATGCGTAACTTCCGTGGAGTCCACATTGACAATATTGGTTACAAGAGGTAGCTCGTCCTCCTGGTAAGCTTTTTCATCAACATCAAAAGTATCTCTAGCTTTAGTCTTGCATACTGCCCACCAGTCAGTCTTCGTTGCTCCCCGTCTCGGATAAGCTGTGAAGTACACGAGCTGAGCCTGAGTTGCTAGGACAAATGGTTCGTAGCCTTAATATCTACGCTTGTAGTTTATATCTACAAGACCATGCTTGTCAATTTTCCAACCTTAATTTTCAATCGAATCGAACCATTCACACTTGAACAACACGATCTTTGCAGGTTCTCTGCCATTATTATATGACAACTCCATAATCTCTCGCAAGATGCCAAAGAAATCATTTCCTGGATCGACGTCTTTGTAGTTCGAAGACTTGATACACAAACAACTATTTTTCGTGGAATCAAGATCCAGGAAGCTGTCTCTGATCGGAGCATTTGTCGACTTGAACCGAAAGCCATTGACACAGTAACTTGGCCATATTTTAACAAAAGTAATTGGTCCCTTGCAAGAGTTCTAATTAATTCAATCTCGGGTAAAATTAGACGATCGACCTGAATATCAAAGAAGAGATAATAAGTTATTTATTGCGCAGTTGCATTAGAAGAGGCCAGTAATTACCGAGCTACTTACATATTCTCTCAACCAAGAAGGAAAATAACGTCTCATTTCTTGTTCTAATGCTTCGTCTGTTAGGTAGGGTCTAACTAGCCTCAACTCATCATTATATGTGCTGGAAAACAACGAAGCAACCGCCGATTAGTACAATAATATTAGCATATACTATTACATTGAGATGACATAAACTCATCATCCTGAGTTACTTACCCCTCTAGCTTCTCCACTTCTTCTTCGTCGCAATTGAGTAATACATACAACTGAGCAGCCCTTAGCTCTTCGTCTTTCAAATATCTCTTCTTCATTTTCTCCGAAGGCTTTCCGGACGCATTGAATACTTTCAGTATTCCATCATTAAATTCTTGATATTTGTCGTCATTTCTCGGAGCCCTCGTTCTATTCGTAGCAACATGAGATTTGAAATAGGAGGAGCAGAAATTTGTAATCTCCTCGAGAATATAGGCTTCACAAATAGAACCCTCGACCCGAGCCTTATTTTTCACCTTTCTTTTTAGGTGATCCAAATATCGCTCGAATGGGTACATCCATCGATATTCGACGGGTCCACCAACACGTGCCTCGTAGGAAAGATGAATCGACAAATGCTCCATAGAGTCGAAGAATCCAGGAGGGATCAACACCCTCTCTAGCTTGCACAGTGTTACCGCAATGTCCTTCTCTTGCTTTTCTAGACGATCAACGAACAATTTCTTAGAACAAAGGTCCCTGAAGAATATGCTAAGCTCCGTCAATGGATCCCAAACTGCCTGCGGTAAGAATTCCCAAAATGCAATCGGAATTAATCGCTCCATGAATATGTGACAATCATGGCTCTTCATACCTGTCAGTTTGTTCTCCTTGAGGTCGACGCATCTTCTCAAGTTTGAAACATACCCATCTGGAAATTTCAGACCTTGAATCCACCTACAAAGCCTCACTTTATCCTCCTTCTCCAGTGAGAAAATTGCCTTAGGCTGCTTCAACTTCCCATTTTTGTCCTCTATCAAATGCAATGTAGGACGTCTACATATTTCTTCCAAGTCCAATCTAGCCTTTGGATTGTCTTTCGTCTTCCCCTTTACGTCCATTACAGTATTAATTATGTTGTCAAACACATTCTTCTCGATATAATGACATCAAGGTTATATCTAATCAGATTGGTGCTCCAATATGGAAGATCCCAGAATATACTCCTCTTCGTCCAGTTATGAGTGCAACCAAATCCGTCACACTTATAGCCCGTAGCAGGCTGCTCAATAGCTCTTGGTAAATCTTTTACCTCTTCCTATATCGTGTATCCGGGCCACCTTGGCGGGGGATTAGCCTTCTCCACGACGCCAGCACAAAAAGCATTCATGTTCCTCCGGTACGGATGATCCTTCGGCAGGAATTGTCGATGACAATCGAAGAAGCACGATTTGCCTCCGTGTTTCAAACAAAAAGCCTTAGTGCTGTCCATGCAATACGGACATGAAAGACGACCATGCGTGCTCCATTCAGATAACATTCCATAGGCCGAAAAGTCGTTGCTGGTCCACATAAGTGCTGCCCGTATCTGGAAATTTTGTTTTCTAGATACATCGTACGTGTTGGAACCTACTTCCCACAGCTGATTCAACTCATCAATCAACGGCTGTAAATACACATCGATGTTCCTTTTCGGATTGTTCGAACCTGGGATAACAACGGTGAGGAACATATACGGAGTCTTCATGCACATCCAAGGCGGTAGATTGTATGGGGTGACGATCACAGGCCAACACGAATACTGGGATCCCGAAAGTCCGAATGGGGTAGAACCGTCGGAGCAGAGACCCAATCTGACATTACGTAGATCAGAAGCAAAATCTGGATACTCTCGATCAAAGTGCTTCCATGCTTCTCCATCAGATGGGTGATCCAACACTCCTTCGGTACGTTCCCGCTTATGCCAACTCATGTTTTCTGCAGTTTCCTTCACTATAAACAACCGCTGCAACCGCGGCGTCAACGGCAAGTAGTGCATCGAAGAGGTAGGCTTCCTGGCACCGACAGACTTTCCTCTACCATATGCCTTGTAGCGATCGACACCATAAAATCTGCAGACGTCTTTATCCTTGTCGTCTTTGTAGTACAACATGCACCCGTTGCGACAGGCATCAATTTTTTCGTATCCCATCCAGAGCGATCTAACCATCCTCTTAGACCGGTAGAAGTCTTTAGGCAACTTCGCACCCTCAGGCAATATTTCTATAAGCAACTCCATAAGACGGTTGTAGAAATCTTGCGATATTTTAAAATTGGACTTGATGCTCAACAATCTTGTAACCACCTCCAACGGTGAATGATCCTCACAACCAGGATATAATGGAGTCCTTGTATTCTCCAGCAACTCCATGAACTGTGCAGCATCGGGGTTCGGTGCCTCCTCAGGTGTATCATGATCATCCGGATCGAAACTAGGCCCGGCCGCGTCAAAAACCATGTTCACCAACCCATCGTCGTAAGGAGCGTTGTTGTGGACATCCACATAAGGCTCGTACTCCGATGCTAAAGACACAAGTTTTCCGTGCTCGCTCCACTGATAGTAATTCGGCGTGAAACCCTTCGAGTATAAATGATACGTGACATCCACTTCTGGATGATATTTCAAGTTGCGACATCTCACACATGGACACTTAATTTTGGTACCGTCCATGTACTGAGGGAACACCTTGGCAAACTGCAGGAACTGGTTTACACCCTCTATGAATTTATCCCGCACACCGCACATGTCATCAGAATGACGGTTGTACATCCACGAACGATTCCGCAGATAGTAATTCAGCTCCATATCCATTTGAGGATAATTTTGTAAGATAGATACATGCACATCGTTTAAACACTTGTAAAAGTAATCATGATACAACAAGTGGTAATAGATATGATGTATCCTATGTAGTTTCTTTCCCTCTCTTTACTGTGAACCTTGGTTAACATTAATATTTCTACACTTCTCTAGGGTGAGGTTGAGGTAGATATCCTATGATGCGGAATAGTCGACTGAATGACCCGAATGAGAAGGAAGGAAGTAGGGAGGCTCACTCTATACACTCCAGGATTGACTTATTTCGTCGTTGATTGACTTATTTTGGTAGTGTAAAATATCAACAATATCCGATACGGTACCTCGAAGACCTAAATATAGAATATTAATGTCAATTGGTGTTTTGGAATCATAAACATGATATACTAGGTCAATTCTAGGTCTCCAAGTCATTTCTAGTCACACTAGGACAACTGGGTTAATACCTTGCCAAACTTGGTCAAACTAGGTCACACCTAGGTTTTTAGGGCCACACGTTGCCTTACCAAGGTATTCTAGTCTATACTAGACTAATACCCTATGTATTTGCCCTACCAATATCCTATTCACATAGGTAAAACCATTACTATGGCCTATTTACCTAATTACCTATACACTAGCCTATCCTTAACTCTAGGAAAAACCAATACCCCATACACTACAACATAGGTATCTCCCATACCCATGTGTCAACCCATTACCTAAACCTATGGGCTTCCTAAACCTATATATTACCTAGTCACTCTAGGTAAAGCCATTACCTATACTCATAGGTAAAACAATTCCTATCTTGAAGTTACCTATACTTATTGTCCTAGTCCTCATTTATACACATTATCCTAAGGCCTCGTTTGGTTCACCGATTTAAGGAACTAGGAAAGAAAAGTTGTTCCTTTCCTTTGTTTGGTAACCACAAACTTGAGAATCAATTTCCTCACAAGGGGGAAAATTGGAGGGAATATGGTTCCACTCATGACCCATGGGATTCATTTTCCCTCCTCCTTTTCCAACATTTATTACAAAAGTAACCATGTGTTATTGCTTATTTTACCATTAATGCTTATTTTACCATTGTTATATTTTTGCTTCCCTTTCCTACACCAACCAAACAACGGAAAGAAAATGTGATAGGAATCCTACTTTCCGATTCCCATGGAAAATACAAAGGAATACATTTCCTTTCCGTGAACCAAACGAGGCCTAATAGTGTCAAAGTGTCCACGTGTTGTCAAAGTGTCAAAGTATCAAAGTGTCACAGTATGTGTCAAAGTGTCCACTTGTGTGTCAAAGTGTCCATGTGTGTGTCAAAGGGTCGTGTCTGTGTCGCATCAGAAAAAGGGAGATAGGGTTAGGGTTTACCAACACAGCGTTGGGGTTGGGTCGGGGTCGCCGGGGCTGGAGCAGCGGCGGAGGAGACTGGTCGGGTGGTCCTCGGAAGGAGTGAGTCGTCGGAGGAATGGGGTCGTCGGGCAGGGGGTCGCCGCGGGCAAGGGTAAGGGGAAGAGCGAGAGATTAGAAAATTTTGGGTAAAAAAGATGAAAAATCGATTAGGCCAGAACCCTATATGAAATATTTTAGCGACGTCAGTTAAAGACGTCGCTAACCGTCGCTATTTATTAAAACCTGGCGACGTCGTAAAAGTGGCATCGCGAAACGTCGCTGAATAAAAAAACAGTGATATTTTGCGACTAGAATGCGACATCAGTTGTCCAAAACATAATTTGTGTCGCTAACTGTCGCTCAAACGTCGCTGATAGTGACGTTCAGCGACGTATATATAAAACGTCGCTAAAAGCACAAAACTTAGTGACGTATTTATCTGGAGTCGCTAATTTCGTCGCCATTATGACTTATTTTGGTAGTGACCCCTCGACAACTACATTGAGAGACTATCTCTCGAATTCTACGATACTTGAAGGGTGCACTTGGAAAGAGTTTGTTGTACAAACCTTCGCAGTTGCTTACGGTAACGGAATTCAGTGATGCTGGTTTGGCAGGCAGTCGCAATGATAGGAGGTCTACTTCTGGCTATTGTACATTTCTGGGTGGCAATCTTTTTACATGACGTAGTAAGAAGCAGATTGTTGTGGCTCGTTCTAGTGCAGAGGCCGAGTACTGTATGATAGCTCATACGGCTTCTGAGATGATGTGGGTGCAGTCTCTTCTTCATGAAATAGGAATTATTGTTCCTATTCCTATGGAGATGTATTGTGACAATTAGTCGACCATTTTGATCGCCAGTAATCCGATGTTTCATGAACGCACTAAGCATATCGAGGTGGTTTATCATTTTGTTCGTGATTTGTTGCTGAAGAAATATATCGTCACTCCTTATGTTCGGTCTGAGAATCAATTGGGTGATATCCTCACCAAACCACTTGCTCATGGTCCATTTTCTGATTTATGTAACAAGCTGGACATGTCTAATTTATATGCTCCAGCTTGAGACATGGTGTTAGAGTTATTATTTTTATTTATCTTATGAGGGTATAATATTAATTTTGGATGTACTACATATCAATATAAATAACATGAGATGCAACCTAAGCGTTTCAAGTCCTTGCAATCTCTTTTCTCATATTCTCTCGTCTCCTTCTTTTCTACTTCTCTTTTCTCCAAACTCCACTCTTTGTAATGTTGGAGTGCCCTGTGACTTATGGACTGAGGCTTTCACCACGACATGCTATTTGGTGAATCGCTTTCTAGTAGTAGCTATTGATTGCAAAACTCCTATCGAGGTATGGTCCGAAAAACTCGTTAATTATATTTTTCTTTGTATATTTGGTTGTCATGCATGATATCATGTTACTGAAGGAAAGTTGGAAGCAAGGACAAAGAAGGGGATAATTTTGGGTCACGGAGCAGGTACAAGTATGTAGAAGTTGGGACACAAATTCTGAATTGGTACTTAGTAGGAAGGTGATGTTCGAAGAGAAATCCATGCTTCATTTGGAATAGGAGTTTGAGGTGTCAGAAAAGGACAGTAACAAACATGTGAAGTTTGACTCTGTGATAGTCGATTCAGGTGGGAGCCAAATGAAATATATCCACAAATGCTGTAACATGCCCATACAACATCCTCACAGATAGCCTATGTCAACAAATTCGTGCTCCTTAGAAATATGTTTATGAAGACCCATACACATTTAACGTAATGGAAGAGGTGGAGCCTGTGGAAGGTTGGCTTAAACGCCTTAATGAGTTCTCAGGCAGAGTGAATGCCTGGTGTGCTTTACAGAAAGCACGGTAAAGCAGCACTATAAGGAGTGAAACTCCATGCTACAGTGGGGTGACTCCACCATGAGGTTCCCAGGTAGGGGTAATGCCTCGGCTTTGCAAGCCAAGTCACAGCGGTGTGGCACCGCAAATAGGCAGGTAGCCTAATGCTGTATGACGTAATTAAAGAGTTGTAGACAACACTACAAAGGGGAGGATGGCCCCATGTTACAGTGGCACGACACCACGATGAGGTACCCAGGTAGGGGTAAAGCCTCGGCATTGCAAGACATGTCGTTGCGGCGTAACACCGCAAGGAAGTCTTAGGCTTCATGCTGAGTAGATTGGCACTACAAAGATGCTGAGACCTCATGCTACAGTAGTATGACACTACGATGAGGTTCCCAGGTAGGGGTAATGCCTCGACTTCAGGCCATGCACTACCAAAATAACCAACTTTAGCGACGGCCACATCCGTCGCTCATCCGTCGGTAACATAAATTACCGACGGAATAGCGACGGATATTTGATGAAAATGGCCGTCGAGAAATACGTCGTCGCTAAAATTTGTCCGTCGCTAAGCCGTCGGACAAATGATTAACCGACGGACTAGCGACTGATTACCGACGGTTGCCTTTCAATGGTTTAGCGACGGATTAGCGACTTGTTCCCGTCGGTTTACATGCCATATAATATTAAAATATCCGTCGCTAAGCCGTCGTAAATAGGTCGGTAAAAGCGTATCAGAGAGGTTCCTGATACGCAAAATCAGTCGCTATTCCGTCGCCATTCCGTCGTTAACCTCGACGTTATAGCGACGGATTAGCGACGGGTAGGGCGTCGGCCTGGTTCTGGAAAGCTTCCATATTTCCAGAACCATGTCGACGGATAATGGGTCGCTAAGCCGTCGCTAGTCCGTCGTCATCCTCGACAGATTAGCGACGGATTAGCGACCCACTATCCGTCGCTAAGTCTCTGGAAACCTACCATATTTCCAGAACCATGTCGACGGATTTGCCGTCGCTAGGTAGTCGATATTCCGTCGCTAGGTTCCTTCCGTCGCGAGTTCGTCGCTAGCTCGTCGCTACCTGCAAATTTATTTCAACCAGTTAGCGACGGATTTGTCGTCGCTAGGTAGTCGCTAGGTGGTCGCTAACTGCAAAATATTTATATCACCCAGTTAGCGACGGATATTCCGTCGCTCGTCCATCGGTAACTGCAAATATTTATATAACCCAGTTAGCGACGGATTTGCCGTCGCTAGTTAGTCGCTCATCGGTCGCTAAAAGATATATCCGTCGCTAGTTAGTCGCTAGTCCGTCGCTAAATGCAACATTAATTAAAAAAAAATTACAGAAACATTCTATTTCCTTTTCGTAAATATTACACATATTCATAATATCCAATATCCAAACATCCATGTACGATCAACAAATATCCAAATATCCAAATTCATAATATCCAATATCAAACAGAAATATCCAAACATCTATGTACAAATATCCAAACACAAATACACAAATTCATAATATCCAAACATTCATGTACGCTTCCAAAATATCCAGAATTCAAAATCCAAAAACAGTACAAATATCCAAAAACAGTACAAATATCATTGAGATGGATCGCGTCGTCGTCCCGGCGCCGCCTCGGCTCTGCGGATGTCAATACTCGTGTGAATAGGAGATTGCAATATAAGTCTAAGCTATCTAGCTAACATGTATACTTGTATTTACATTGTATCATAACTTGTATCTAGTTACCTTGCAATATAAGTCTAAGCAATCTAGTATTGGTATCGGCGATATCGGTAGTATCGGCGGTATCGGATCGAAGTATCGGATTTTTTGGTATTGGAAAACAAATAATTATTAATAAATTATTTACATTTAAAAACATATAATTTATACATTTAGGCATAATTTTAAGTGTTTTAAGTATTATTTCTTAGTAGTTTTGAAACTAAATGAAATTAAATTAATGAAATAGTATTATTTCTTAGGATCGGGACATGCCAAACCGTATCCGTATCGGGGAATGCAACCCATTCCCCACCCCCCCGACCCCCTGCCCCCATTCAACACCCCCCCTGACCCCCCCTGCCCTCTCCATTACCCACCCCCCCCGACCCCCCTGCCCCCATTTCCCACCCCCCCGACCCCCCTGCCCTCTCCACCCCCCACCCCCCCGCCCCCCGACCCCCCCTGCCCCCATTCCCGACCCCCCCCGACCCCCCTGCCCCCATTCAACACCCCCCCGACCCCCCCTGCCCTCTACACCCCCCACCCCCCGACCCCCCTGCCCCCATTCCCCACCCCCCCGGACCCCCGACCCTCATTCTCCACCCCCCTACCCCCTGCCCCCATTCCCCACACCCCTCCGACCCCCTGACCCCATTCACCACCCCCCCCCCCGCCCTCTCCACCCCCCGCGAAGCCGACCCCCCCCACTCCCCCTCCCGGCCCCAAAACCCAAAATTAGAGAAAGAGAGAGAGAGAGAGAGAGAGAGAGAGAGAGATACCTGGTAGAGAGAGAGAGAGCCGCGAGAGAGAGAGAGAGAGAGAGCCGCGCGCGAGAGAGAGAGCCGCGAGAGAGAGAGAGAGTTTTGGGGGGAATGAAAAATTCCCCCCCATCGGTTCAATTTAAGTTAGGGCACAGAACCTAGCGACGGAATAGCGACGGAATAAATTAGTCGCTAAACCGTCGCCAATTAAAAGGTGTTTTCCGACGGATATATCCGTCGCCAGTTAGTCGCTAAAGTTCCCGCCAATGTTTTAAAGATTTTGCCGCCAACATTTGCGACGAATAAGCGACGAAAAAGAATCCGTCGCTAACGTTCGTCGACTTAGCGACGGAAACCCGACAAATTTTTACATTTAAAATTGGAAAAAATTATGTGTCTGTCGCTAATTCCGTCGCTAAGATGTCGGAAACTGGTCGCTATTAGCGACGGAATCCGTCCGTCGCTAAACTTCCGTCGGTAAAGTGGGGTATTTTAGTAGTGATGTCATAGCGGCGTAGCACCACAAGGAAGCGCAAGGCTTCATGCCATATCTCTTTAATAAAAAACTCACATATAGTGTATGGAAAGAGATATCAGGCCGTCTCTTGAGGGTAAACTTGTAGACGCCCAAAATTATACACTGAAACCAGGCTGGCACAGGGCCTTTAATGTGCAGCCAGAAGCACACGTAACTACACTTTGTGAGTGGAAAGAATTACAATTGTGGTGCAGAATTCAAGGCGTAGTCCATTCTTGTATCACATTGTTATTTAACCCATGCGGAAAGATTCAAGTCGTCAGCGACATCTATCCTAATGCAAAATGGACAGTTACTGTGGGAAACGCTCAACTCTGGACACATATATATGTTGTGATATGTGGGGGATTGTTGGTGCTTTCTTTACATGGAGAGAGCTTGCTCTCAACATGCCTTGTAAATTTTAGTCCCACATCGGAAATGCACAATGAGTTATCTCAACATATATACTTGGGTGTGTTGTTGAGAGATGCACATGGGGTGGTGACCCTAAGGAGGAAACCATGTGGGTGATTTTACTAGGAGGTAAGAATAAGGCTCCAAGGATTAAGCATTAATGCTTTTGTCATTCTCTTGGATTAATTTCCATTTGGAGCTAAGCCCCAAAGGGGCTTAGCGACTCGGACTCGGGCTCATGGGCTCATGAGGCGTAATGTGGCGTTTTGTTGGCACACTTTGCACTTAGCACGTCAGCAGTCATGCGGTCTTTATGCGGCTTATATGCGGTCATGCGGTCTTATGCGATCCATGCGGCTCATACGGCCATGCGGCTCATGCGGCCATGCGGTCCATACGGCCCATACGGTCCATGCGGCTCATGTGGTCCATGCGACCATGAGGCTCATACGGCCAGGCTGCTGCTGCTGCCGCATGGAGAGTTCCGCTGACTATGCAGACTACAAGTCAGTTATAGAAAGACTGATTCAATGCGATTAATTCAGATCCTATCTTTGTGGGATTTGAATTAATTTCGTTGCTATCTTTGTGGGATTTGAATTAAATCTCGTTGCTATCTTTTGGGATTTGATTCAATCTTTCCATAACTGAAGAGGCGGCTAGGGTTTCCACCCTCTCTCTATAAATACTCTCTTCTGGCCTCCTTTGTGCCTACGGCGAAAAATACAAGTCAGAAAAGGAGAAATAATATTTCAGCGCAAAATTCTGTCAGTAGATGCTAGCAACGGGTAAAAAGTAGAGTTTCTTCACAGCAATCAGACTTGGGAGCTTGTGCCACCGCCAGTAGAAAGGAAGTATACTGCAAATGGGTATACAAGATAAAATCAGTGTTCTCAAATGAAGAAGCGATTAGACACTAGGCTCATTTGGTAACTAAAGGCTACACTTAGAGAGAAGGCACAAATTACAATGATATATTCTTTTTCGTTTTAAGATTTCTTTCTATTCATGGAGAGTTGGAAGAGGACATTCTGATGAGCCAATCAGTAGGGTTCGTAGTTATGGCAACGAAGATCACTTTTGTAGATTGCAGAAGTTTTTATACGGATTGAATCAGTCATTGAGGCAATGATACAAGCGTTTTGATCGGTTTATGATGAATCTTGGCTACATAAGGAGTTCACATGACAGTTGTGTTTACTACAAGAAGATTGATAATGGTTCCTATATTTATTTACTCCTTTATGTAGACGACATGCTTATCGTAGCTCGAAACAAGTTAGAAATTCAAAAGTTGAAGGTGCTACTCAGTAGTGAGCTTGATATCAAAGACCTCGAGGCAGCACAAAAGGAAGACAACTGAAATGGTTGGTAAATAGTCTCGGATTTCATCAGGAGCATGATATTGTGTATTGCGATACTCAGAGTGCGATTTACTTGGAAATTTTACTTGAAAAATGATTAGGTATTTCAAGGTTGGACAAAACATGTCGACATAAGATACTACTTCATCCACTCGGCAAAGAGGAACACGATCAAGAAGGTCGACACCGAGGACAATCCAGTTGATATGCTTACAAAGCTAGTACTTACTCTCAAGTTCAAACATTGTTTGAAGTTGCTCATTGTTGGCAATTGGAACTAGCACTATGCAAGGTGTTTGCGGGGTGTCTAGGTATAAGCTAAGTCTGATATTCATGTTTGGGATCCAATCCAAGATGGAGATTTGTTGGGATGTCTTGAATCCTGTCAGATATTAGGATTATGAATCATTGTTACCTTATTTATGTAATTGGAAAGTTATAAATAGACCTCATATGATCTGCAGAGGGCAATGCTCATATGCACTATTCTTCACAATAGTGAATTCTCTTTGTTTTGTCGGCAACTTTTTCCCGTTTAGGGTTCTCACCTATAACTTTTTTGTTTGCGATTGCTCAATTTTTTTTTGTTTGTTATATACTTGATATACGCATAACAGAAGGTGAGTGGTATCCAAAAGAAAATTACTATACTTGATCTTGATATATCAGTAATAGAAGGTCAATGTGGTATTCAAAAGAAAATTCTTTATTCTATACTTGATATATCCATAACAAAAGGTCAGTGTGGTATTCAAAAGAAAATTCTTCCATCAATGAATGATCAATGTTCAACACGGTATATGAACTAAGGTGAATTTTTTTAATTGATACCAATTGCTTGGATGTGTTTAAACGCCTAAAATATACAAAATAATGAGAAAGAGGGAGGAAAAATAATAGGGAGAAAGAGGTGTAGATTTTCTCCCTTTTGGTTTTGGATCCAACAAGGGGGAGATGAAAAAAGATAAAAATTGGGGAGAAAGCGAAAAAGTCTACCACCGGTTTGAGTTCTAGTTTTAGTCCATTAGGATCTTGTAGGAAAGGAAAAAATATGGACTATCTTCTTGCTTAAAGTCAAGTCATATGCGATCTGCTAAGTGGGAAAAGGAAGATCGTTGCCTTTATTGGCAACTCGGATTTCATCTGATAAGGGGGCAGGGAATGATAAGGGGTCAGGGAATAAGATCGTCTTTATTGGTAAGTTCTATCTAATTTGGTATGGGGAGAAGAAAAAAGAAAAAAGAAAAAAGAAAAAAGACACTCGGTCAATACTAGCAAGCAGAATGGTTGTACCATGATGCGAGGTTTTCGCTAACCAATGATCAATACCTTATGGCGGGTCAAGAGAGAGGCTCGAACAATACCCTCGAGCAAGATGGTATTGTCATGAGAATTATTTCTCATGTACAACTTGAGGGGGGGCGTGTCAAAGTTATGGTTCATGTTTAGCCAAAAGAAATTATCAATTTCATTTTTTGGGTTTATTTGGATTTTGGGTGTGTTTTTCGTTATTATAATTGT
The DNA here is from genome assembly GCA_029216955.1 of Iris pallida. Lineage (NCBI taxonomy): Eukaryota > Viridiplantae > Streptophyta > Magnoliopsida > Asparagales > Iridaceae > Iris > Iris pallida. The sequence continues at coordinate 2,013,918 of JANAVB010009198.1, forward strand.
AATCCTCTATTATTGTAAATAAAGATAAACTCCACATTGGGGTGCATGTGGATTTGTCTAAAGAACCATTCGTGCTCTGTTAAAGGCCATGTCCTCTGTAACGCAAACAAAAACTAGTCAAATTAAGAAGACACGAAATTTGTGTTATTTTATTTTGAAGAGCTGAAGTCCTTAAGATAAAAGACGAGGGAAGGATGATAAACACGGTAGGGTTAGTTGACTTGGATTGAAAGAAACCTAAGGTAGCTCGGGTTATTTCTGGGTTTGGTGGACTGCGGGAACTGTGGCTTGAACCTGAACATACATGTAGCTCTTCGCCTTCCAGTGGTAGGCCCAGAGTAGATGATAGTAGTGAACAGACACACCATGCCCTACTTTTATTCAATCACAGTTCAAATGCTATACAGTTTCATTGACCTGTGTAAGCTCTGAGGAGTTTGATCTGCCTTCCAGTCTGATGCATCTGTACAATTTAGCACATGCCACAAATAAAGCCAAGTCTATAGTGACAAGGGCTGCTAGTAGGAAGTAGAACTTGTCCATATGACCATCGTTGAGATTGTCAGATATCCAACCCACTTGATTGCCACTGCCTGTAATCTGCATGACCACCGTAACGATTAAGCTGCTGAAATAACCCCCAAGTGCCATTGATGCCAAGTATAGAGCACTTCCGAAGCTTTTCAACCCGTCTGGGGCCTGGCCGTTGAAGAATTCCATCTGTCCCACTAGCATAAACACCTCGGAAACTCCCATCAGCACATACTGAGGTATTTGCCACATGATGCTGAGAGAGCTGGTGTGTTTGCAATCATCACAATCATGTTTAGCATGCATTTTCCTCTGGTACTCAACTATACCAGCTGAGACCATCGTAAATGCTACAACGACAAGCCCAGTCCCCATCCTCTGAAGCTCCGAGAGCTCTTTAGGATCCTTCCGCAGCCATGCTACGAGGGGCACAATTAATAGTCTGTATATAACAACGAATCCTGACACACCTAGTATCTCGAAGATTCCCATGGTTGCTGGGGGGATGGAGAATGATGAGATGGAAGTGTTCATAGCTGCACCCTGTTCAACAAAGACAGAGCCCATCTGATTGTAAGCAACCGCATACATTATAGTGCAGAGCCATATTGGCAGGAGTCTTAATATGCACTTGACTTCTTCTACTTGTGTGACTGTACATAGCTTCCATTGGCTTGGTGGATGTTGATGGTCCTGTGTGGTAGAGAGGTCCTCAAGTGTTGTGGCTGCTGCCCTGTCCAAAAATCTTAAGAAAGAAGACCATGAGAGACGGTTTAGTTACTGTTGAGTAAAAGTGTAATCGAGCGAGAATGAACTTTTTTAGGTGTAAGCTCTTGTTTGAACTGTGCTATCACAACTATTTTAAATCTAGAAATGTGGTTTAACTTACTTAAAATCTGGGGTATGGAGTATCTTTCTACCTCCATTGAGTGCATACTTTCCCTCAACTTCATAGAGATTCTCTGCATTATGGGCCATGCCAACCTTTCTTTTCTTAGTAGCAGCAACGATCACCTGGCAAACTCTGGATGCAGGGTTGCCGCGTGCCCTGAAGTGCCTAAACCGTGGAGTCCCGGCAAGAAACAGGACCAGCGCTAAAAGTGCAGCTCCTGAACAAATCCAGAAACCTAGAGCCCATTCCCCTTTGTCTTCAAGATAGACCAGAACAGTATTCGAAAAGAGGGATCCGATGTTGTTAGCTACAAAGAAGTAGCTGAAGAAGGCGATCTTTGAAGCTTGTTCCTTGGGGTCGTCTTCATCAAACTGGTCTGCTCCAAATGTTGTTGCCGTAGGCTGGTAGGCTCCATTTCCCAGGGCAATCTGGTATATGGATAGGTAAAATATACTGATCGCCAGCTTGGTTGGTGATTTACATTGTGGATGATCCGGTCCAGGAATACAATGTTTGAATAGCAAAAGGTAGGAAGATAGCGATAGCTCGATCAGTCCCTGTCATCATGCACATATTTAGTTCAGTTATACCATTGGGGGCTACCATAATGGTTTTTCCGATACCTCGTCCTAAAGCCTTGAAGGCCGTAAGATTATAGAGGTTACAAAGTCTTTTTCGGCTTAAGATAAGTAGGATGCTTCTGTTAGCTGTTATATGTTTGATCTTAAGTGATGTTATACATTATAGTTACTGTGCTGAGATTTGGTAATTCTAGCATGAGACAGGCCGAGACTGCAACAGTCCCGGCCAAAATCTTATTTAGGTCAGGGTATCTAAATCTTGTATCCTTGAGCACTGGTTACAGGGAAAATCATTAAATCATAAACTGTACTATTATTAAACGGAATAAATATAGAACTGACTAAGACAGGAAAAACAACAAAAAAACAAATGAAAGCTGAAATGTAGGAAGCTGTAGGGGTTGAACTGCAATGGCTGGATTTGAAGAACTTACCAAGTATTGAACAACAGTTAATGGTTTTAAAGAACTTACTAATTAGTATGTTTCCATTAAATTGAGGAAAATAATCTCGTAAATCATTGCATATCTAGAAATAGTGACTTAAGCACATTGAGCTTTAAAAACTTGAAAAAAGATAGATTAACCCATGATATGCTGTTTATGTTTAGTATTTTCTTTGAGAGAACTGTTTAATCTTTAATATGTTAACAAGTACACTTTTGACATGCAAAACAATAAGAATAAAGTCGACAATTATCTTGGACAATATGACTAAAATAATAATCATTAAATATAACCATTTCAACTAAGAATTTAGGCGTTTTCCCTAATTTGCCAAGCTAATTTTTGCAGTCTTGCTGTCATTATCGCTTACAGTGCAGGATAGGTTTTGTCGTCTTTGTAAATTGTTGGTGTTACATTGTGTGACATTTATCGTACTGGATCATTACATAAGCACTAGGTACCAGGAGATCACAACTGATGTCAAGTGTTCTAGCTTATGATCTGTCTTTGGGGACAACATACGACAAAATTAGCATAAAATCATAACCTTTAGTTGATTCCCAGTCATATATAGTTTGCAGCAAGGTTCAAAGTATCGGTATCAGAATCGGTATCGGACCATTCCTATGGGTATCGGCGGTATCGGCAGTATCGGCAGGTTCCGAATCGGAGTATCGGATTTTTTAGTATCGGAAAAAAATATATTAATAAATTATTAACATTTTAGAAAATATATTTTATACATTTAGGCATAATTTTAATATTTTCAGTGTTGTTTCTTAATAGTTTTGAAATTAAATGAAGTAGTAGTCACCCTTACCGATTGATTTACATACGATAGATAAGTTTTCTTCTTTTACATGCTTTATAACCTTTCTATGCTTTTACACCCTTGCCGATTGGTTTTTTTTCGTTCAATTTTCTTTGCCAAATTGACCGGAAAAGAGACCCCCAATGTCGGTATCGGTCAGTATCGGGTATCGGTCGGTATCGGATCGAGACATGCCAAACCATATCGGTATCGTCCGTATTGGATCGGTATCGACCGATACTGAGAACTAGGGCGATACTGATCCGATACCGCCGATACCGATACAGTTTGGCATGTCCTGATCCTATACCGATCGATACCCGATTTTGGGATCACTTTTTCGGTCAATTTGGCAAAGAAAATTGAACGAAAAAGACCATTAGTAATGGTGTAAAAGCATAGTAAGGTTGTAAAAGTATCTAAAAGAAGAAAACTTATCTATCATATGTAAACTAATTGGCAATGGTGACTACTATTTCATCCAATTTTAAAACTGCTAAAACCAACACTGTAAATACTTAAACTTATGCCTACATGTATAAAATATACTTTCTAATAATTTGTTAATAAGTATTTGCTTTCCGATACCAAAAAATCCGATACTCCGATCCAAAAATGCCGATACTGCCATATCGCCGATCCTGATACTCATAGGAATGCACCGATACTGCGAACCTTGATTTATAGTCTACATAGTAAACCCTTCTTTGCTGATCACTCAGTGTATATTGAGCAGAAATATGGGGACTTACAGTGACAAATATGAGCTGAAAGAAGGCACATGTTTTGTATCTCCCCCAGTAAGAGTCACTGATGACTCCGACTAGGGAGAAAATGTAGGTTGTTCCAGTCCAGTTGCTGACATTATTTGCCGCGTCAGCATTGTCCCGCTCCAGCACCCTTGTCATGAAGACCACCAGGTTCACCCCGACACCAAAGAGCGCTAGGGTTACTAGGGCTTGGTTCACTGTTGCAAATTCAGGAATATAAATTTTTATGATTAAGGTAGAATTTCGAGGATTTTTCCTGATTATTCTTTTAGGGAGAAAAGATCCCGATAAGATTATATAGGGAAAACTTACGGAGAATAAGGACCCCGACACTCCACCCTCCTGTTTTGGCTTTGATTGCACGGCGACCTTTCCGATCGACAGATCCATCACGGGTATACTTCTCACTTTCATCCTTCTCATGTATGCTTTGTTGCTCATCTTTTTCTTCAACCTAAGAACATCAAAGTACTCAATCGGATTAGCATACAAATCAGTTTTTTTTTTTTACAAATGTATTTTTTTTTTGGAAACACAGGCAATGCATTCATTGTAAAGTTAGAGAATTACAAGATTCAATATCACGACGGATATTAGTAGAAATACATTCAGGAATGATATCATGAACTAAAGTAGAGTTCATATTGTTATGTAGAAGTGTATGCGATGCAAGGTCACGAGCACAATGATTTGCATTTCGGTGTGCATAAGAGAAGGATATTGTTATGTAGAAGTGTATGCGATGCAAGGTCATGAGCACAATGATTTGCATTTCGGTGTGCATAAGAGAAGGATATGTCCTTTGTCAAATTCTTGAGTTGTCGGGCATCATAAATAGTGTGTCTCACTGACCATAGGGAAGGTTCCATATTGGAATTAATAGAGTCAATGAGAACTTTACAATCCCCTTCCAATCTGATTCTTTGTAATTGCTTCCTCTCGATCAAAACCATAGCCAGATGTATACCCATAGCTTCAGCTTCCACAGGGAAACCTCCATCTTGGAATTTAGAAATGGCACCCAGAAATTGTCCTTGTTCATTGCTCATCTTTTTCTTCCTCTCGGTTTTTTTTTTACAAATGTATTGATATTTGGTGAAACCTTGTGATCTTGAAAGGCTTTTGATATTGGCGGTGGACGACAACAAATTATAAGTTGATGGAAAGTTTTTAGACTTCATCAAGAACTTATAAAAGGGAGTCGTACTTACCGCCGAAACTTCTGCCATCTTTCTTCTTTCACTTTGCTCTCCACAAGTTCACGAAGTCGTTTCTTCAAGGGAAAAATCGTTATGTACTATGCTCTCGCTCGTTGAATCCATACGGGAGATTGATTGCAGTGGAGTGTGGTAATGGCTAGGTTTTTATAGCTTCCGGCAGGGAAGGGGTTCACACGAATGCTGCATCTGCACACACCTGGTAACCCTATTATTAAGTGAGTACATTGCTGATGAGCCCTGAGGTTTTAAGTTGTAGATCTGGATGAAGATTGTTCTTTGGATCTTCTGTTGACCACCGTAAGAAAAAGAAAAAAAAAAAGTCGTTCTCCTTTTTCTTCTGTTGTCAGCCTGCCATTAATTTTCAGCATTTAATTTTCTTTCTAGAAGGAATGTTTTATCTCTGTTACATGGAAGTTGCTCTTGAGATATCACACTGCTATTTTGTGTAGAGAGAATTTCTGCTCACAGTGCTCAAATTGCTGGGATAACATAACATAGAGCAACTGATGATTTATATCTGGACCCAATTTTGCAGATTGTTCTTTTTCCTATGTCTAGTGTGAAGGATTCTTTGTAGTCACTCATCGATCTTCTTTTTTTATTCAGAGTTATTTCAGTTTAGTGATTTTTTTTTTTTAATTTTTGTTGCTGACTTATTTCCGGTTTAGTAAAATGACACGTCTGTGAATTCAAAAATCATGAACTTGTAGTTATTGATACTGGGGTTGTGTCTCGCATCTGGTTGTTGCATGCTTGGAGCTGAAATCATGGTGCGGGTATTATAGAAAGGTAGGTAAAAGATTTTTTTTTTTTTTTTTTTTTTTTTTTTTTTTTTTTTTTTTTTTTTTTTTTTTTTTTACATGCGAGAATATGATATTCTCACTTATATTTGGTACATTAAAAATTTATAGGAATAATGTATTCTCTTGGATACCATATTCCCACTGCGGTTGGGGTGACGGTACGACGGTATTATTTCCATGCAACGATGGATACCATCTTACTAACTCCTCTCTTACTAACTGGAATAAAACAATTAGTGGAATTGTTCCGTCCAAAATGGAAATAGTTTGGATTATGAACTTATAATCATGAAATCGACTCGATTATATGATTATTCTATAATTATAAGTTGGACCAAACCGGAATAGGATTAGGTATATTCTTATTATGAAAATGGGTCATTTGAGCATATATATATATAAACAGATACTATATTTACATATGGATTTCTACGTCATTATATTCTTTTTGGGATTAGAAATACTGGAAATTGCTGAGGAACCCAATTTCGGGGTTGGTTTTTATGAAAAACCCACCCGCATGATGGGTTTTATGAAATGTCCAAAATTATATATTTCCACGTTAAGTATTCCAAGAATCCCTTTAGATGTTAAGTATTTACAAAATTAATACCATAACTACCCCTCCGCACAAACTCAGATCTGTATTGCGATTCTCTTCTTCTTCTTCTTCTTCTTCTTCTTCTTCTTCACGAGAGATCTGAATTCCATTGCTCTCATCTTCAGCAGAGATCGCAAAGATCATTCGTAGTTCACCATACTTTTTTTTTTCCAGTCGAACTCCGATCATCGCTTATCTTCTTCTTTTTTCCGACAATTAGGTCAATTATGGAGAGAAGATGTTCTTCTTCTTTTCCATAAGAGTTAGCATTGTTTTGAAAGAAGAACGAAAACTCTTGAATCTTTATTCATGTCAATTTTTTTTCCACAAAACAAAAAAAATAAAAAATTAGGTTTCTGTCAACTGTTCTCCGTCGATATCGCATGAAAATAGTCATTCCTCCTGCATTTTTAACAAGGTGAATGCCATTCTCCGTGTTGAATGGCATTCTCCGTGTTTCTAACACGGAGAATGACCATTCTCCTATGTTTTAACATTTGAATGACCATTCTCCGTGTCATTTAACACGAAGAATGGTCATTCTCCTACGTTTTAACACTGGGAATAACCATTCTCCGTGTAAATTAACACGGAGAATGTCATTCTTCGTTTTAATTAAGTCGGAGAATATCATTTTCCGTTTTATTTAACACGGAGAATGGCATTCTCCGTTTTATTTAACACGGGAAATGGCATTATCCGTGTTTCTAACACGAAGAATGGCTATTCTCCTGCGTTTTAACACTGGAATGACATTCTCCGTGCTAAATTACACGGAGAATGGCCATTCTCCGTTTTATTTAACACGAAGAATGGCATTCTCCGTTTTATTTAATACGGAGAATGACATTCTCCGTGTTTCTAATACGGAGAATGGCCATTCTCCTGCGTTTTAATACTGTAATGATCATTCTCCGTGCTAAATTACACGGAGAATGGTCATTCTCCGTGTAAATTAAGACGGAGAATGCCATTCTCCGTGTTACTAACACATACTACTAAAATAACCCAGATTAGCGACGTCAGGAGACGTCGCTAAATACAGGAAATACGTCGCTAACAATGATTTGCGACGTATTTAGCGACGAAAAACTTACGTCGCTTATAGGCAAGTCGCAGATGATACTTTCGTCGTCGAACGTCGCTATTTGCGACGCGGGGTTCATTGTCGCTAGACGTCGCAAAATTAGCGACGGAGAGCGACGTATCAGTACGTCGCCAACCTTGCGACGTAAAGCGACCACTAGCGACGTATCAAAAGTTTATAAATGATGACGAGGCATGGCATCCACGTGGCCACGTGGGCAATGTAGCGACGTATAGTAGCGACGTCGAGCGACGTAACGTCGCTAACTAGCGACGTATAGCGACGTCTGTATGACGTCGCAGTACGTCGCAGAACGTCGCTATCCGTCGCTAATATTAAAAATTTTTTTTTAAAAATATAATTGATATTTTTGTTATGCTGTGTGTCTGTGTTTACAGTGTGTGTGAAGTGCAGTGTTCGAACCATCGACAGTTTTGCTTACTGTTCTATGTTTTATCTTGGATAGAAAGAGCAACAGTTCAGGGTGCACTTCTCAGAGCTTCCTCTTCACGTCCTTCACGTTCTCGGGAACCTTTACGACGTCCGAGAAAGTGAAGGACGTGAAAATGAAGCTCTCAGAAGTGTACCCTGAACTGTTGCTATTTCTATCCAAGATAAAATATACAACAGTAATCGAAACTGTCGATGGTTCCGAACACTGTATTTCACATTCACTGTAAACACAGACACACATCATAACAAAAATACACAATATATTTTTTTAAAATTTCGGCAGCATCTCCTTTGTATATCAGATCATCGCTTATAACCCAGCGTAGGTATATTTGTCATCCCGTCGCAGATATCACAAAGTAAAAATCACAATAAAAATAGGAGGCAGTGCAAAGTAAATATCACAGACACACATCCTCACAAACATCCAATAGAGTCAAATAAAAATGAGAGATGATAAAAAGTCTTCCACCAAGTGTATAAACAACAGTGTATGAATAAACAATTTGTCCATAGGGCCAATACATACAAGTCATAAAAAAATCAATAAAATCACTGCGGACCCCTGCCGCGCAACTGGGATAGAATGTAGTCATACTGCTCCTGGGTGAGCTGTACCGTAGGGGCAGTAGGAGGCAGTACAATCTCTGGAGTCGGCGCCGGAGGCAGTGCAGTATCTGGAGTCGGCGCCGGAGGCAGTGCAGTATCTGGAGTCGGCGCCGTCGATGGACCTGGAGGACGTACCTGCTCCAGCTCTCGCAGTCGCTCACCATGCGCAGTAAGGGTACTCACCACCTTCTCAGTATACTGAGCGAGTGAGAGAGAAAGGCTCCTCTGCGGTCCGTCCAGCTCGGCCTGTCTACGCTCCGTGCGCTGCGTAGACTCGGTGAGCGTCTGCAAGTTGGCAGCTGCAGCCTGATGCAGACTCATCAGCTCCTGTATACTGCGCTCGACCGCATCAAATCGTCCGGTAACGATCGGAGGGTCGGATCGTCGCTCGACTGCATCAGAAATCTACTGCTGCAACTCGCGACGTAGCTCCTCGATCTGACGACGAACATCCTCAGCTCGTGACGACGCCTGCGTAGCCGGAGACTGCGCACTGACAGAGGGGGCCCGGGATGACTCCGAAGCCAAATACGCGCCGTAGGATCCCGTACCGTAGTACGTACCCTTCTGAAGACCGCCAACGGCGGTCATCCAGAGCTCGTCCGGCGATGGCTCTGCAGGCGGCTGGGAGGAAGTACCAGCCCCTTCCTCTGCTTGCGCACTAGCAGCAGCAGCAGCATCAGCGGCCTCCTTCTGTAGCCGAACAAACTCGGCCTAGAACATGTTTGCTAACGTGTAAGTGTTTACTAAAGTCTATATTGATATCTATTTTCCTGTTTTCTAAATTATAGTCAGTTAATATTAGTTGAATAGAACGTACATATGCCTGCGTCGCCCTCTCGTCAATGAAGTCTCCAGCCCTCCGATGGGTGACCAGGAAGACGGTCACCATGTTCGGGTCCTCACCCTTCTTTACCTGTTAAAATATATTATCTATTATTAGTATTAAACATTATATCGAACTATATATAAATTAATGTCCGTCATAGGAAACGTACCAGACGACGAAAATGCTCCGTCATCGGAATGGAGCCACCACACCACTTACCGGCGCTCGACCGCGCCACCTTGGCCTTCTCAGACCGCTCCTGGTACTTGGCCTCGCTGAATCTAGCCTTCATCGCATCCCACTACTCTGGCGTAATCCAACCCTGGATCGGACGTCCGGCACGATCACGACGCTTCTGGTCGTCGATCGCATCACGGATGAGCTTGGCTATGACGGCAGGAAATTGGCCCTCGATCCTCACCGCCCGGTGTGGTGGATAGAAATAGGTCCTCTACAAGAAGTAAAATACAAAAGTTGTATAATATACACAAATGATTATTAAAATTTAAAAATAAACAAAATTTTTACCTTGAAGTGGGCGAACCAAAAGGCCTTCCTATCTGCGGGAGCATCTGAGTAGTTGAGCCAAGGCCCACCATAGTTCTGCCTCACAAATGTCCCCAGCTGTCTCTGTACTGCAGAAGGCCGATATCTATACAATAATAATTTTCCATGAATATATATGTACATATAAACATTTGAGAAATATATAATAATTAATTAACTTACTTCATAGGCCCGTCCGTCCAAATCTCCATACGCGTCTCGCCCGGACGAGCGCATGGAGGGTCGCTCTCACCTCCTGCCTGGGCAGGATCAGTCTGATCGCCGTCCTCCATATGATCGGTGTGGGCTCCCTCCATAGAGCCGTCAACAGTAGGAATGCTGGACGGGGGATCAGGGATGCTGGAAGCGGGATCAGGAAGGCTGGACGACGAGGGAGGAGTCGCCAACCTGCTAGAACTGCCCTGTCCCGGTAATGGACCGGGAACAGGAAGGCTGGACGACGAGGGAGGAGTCGCCAACCTGCTAGAACTAGCCTGTCCCGGTAATGGACCGGGAACAGAATGGTACACTGGCGTACTCGAAGATGAGGATGAGGGTACGAAACTGCCCTCTCCATCCCCAGCCCGAGGCTGACGGGACTGCCTAATATATAATCCTCCGCGTCGTCCAGATGGTCTAGTCATACCTGACAATAAAACATATGACAATAAAACAAAAAAACATATTTATATGATAGACATCACAGATTTTTAAAAAATATCATAGTCAAAAAGTGTCACTGAAGTGTCAAGAAAAGTGTCAATAAAGTGTCACTGAAGTGTCACAGATTTATATGATAGAAGTGTCACTAAAGTGTCAAATATGATGATAAAACAAACGTACAGATTTAATCCTCTTCTGAAAATTCATCTTCTTCTTCTTCTTCTTCTTCTTCTTCTTTCTCCTCTACATCTTCACTTTCATCTGCATCTTCCTCTTCAGATAATTCTACTTCTTCTACACAATTAGATGTGTAATAGGGAACTTCCGTCGTGTCCACTTCTATAATATTTGTTACAAGAGGTAGTTCATCCTGTTGATAAGCTATATCGTCAACCTCAAAGGTATTTCTAGCTTTGGTCTTGCATACTGCCCACCAGTCCGACCTTGTTGTTTCCCGTTTAGGATAACTTGTGAAGTACACGAGTTGAGCCTGACTTGATAGGATAAATGGTTCATAGGCTTGATATCGACGCCGATAGTTTATATCAACAAGGCCGTGCTTGTCTACTTTCCAACCTTGACCTTCAATCGGATCGAACCAATCACACCTGAATAACACAATCTTAGCAGGCTCTATTCCATAACTATATGTCAGCTCCACGATCTCCCATAACACGCCACAGAAATCGTTGCCCACATCAACATCTTTGTAGTTCGAAGATCTGATACACAAACAGCTGTTTTTGGTGGAATCGAGATCCACAAAGTTGTCTCTGATCGGGCAAGTTGTTGACTTGAACCTAAACCCATTAACACAGTAGCTTGGCCATATTTTTGCAGCATAAATTGGTCCCTTGGCTAGCGTTCTAATAAACTCATTCTCAAGTCTTGCGTATGGACGATCGACCTAAATACCACGAAAGAAGCAATTAAGCTCATTCTCAATCAAGTGCATATACAAAAAGGTAATTACAGAGTTCTCAAGTCTTACATATGCACTCAACCATGGTGGAAAATAATGCCTCATTTCTTGTTCTAGTTCTTCTTCTGTTATGTGTGGCCTACCCAACCTCACATCATCATTAAATATGCTAAAAATAACATCGTTCAATTAATGTAATAGTATAATAATTAACACTATTAAAATAATATAGACGTATTAATTACTTACCCCTCCAGTTTCTCTACTTCCTCCTCGTCGCAGTTGAGTAATACATACACCTGAGCAGCCCTTAGCTCATCATCGTTCAGATATCTCTTTTTCATCTTACCCGATGGCTTTCCTGGAGCATTGAATACCTTCAGTATTGTATCATTACTTTCATGATCTCCCTCGTCGTTTCTGGAAGCTCTCGTTCTATTAGTTGCAACATGAGGCTTGAAATACATCGAACAAAAGTTTGTAATCTCCTCGAGAACATAGGCTTCACAAATAGAATCCTCGACCCGTGCCTTATTTTTCACATTTCTTTTTAGGTGATTCAAATGTCGCTCGAACGGGTACATCCATCGATATTCGACGGGTCCACCAACACGTGCCTCATAGGATAGATGAATCGACAAATGCTCCATAGAGTCGAAGAATCCAGGAGGAAACACCCTCTCTAGCTTGCATAGTGTTACCGCAATGTCCTTCTCTTGCTTTTCTAGATGATCAACGAGCAATTTCTTAGAACAAAGATCCCTGAAGAATATGCTAAGCTCCGTCAATGGATCCCAAACTGCCTGCGGTAAGAATTTTCGAAATGCAATCGGAATTAACCTCTCCATGAATACGTGACAATCGTGGCTCTTCATACCCGTCAATTTATTTTCCTTCGGATCGACACATCTTCTCAGATTTGACACATATCCGTCTAGAAATTTTAGGCCCTGGATCCACCGACAAAGTCTCACTTTATCCTCCTTGTCCAGCAAGAAAATTGACTTCGGCAGGAACTGTTTCCCATTCTGCTGTATCAAATGCAACGCAGGGCGTTTGCATATTTCTTTTAAGTCCAACCTGGCCTTGGGATTGTCTTTCATTTTTTTTTACGTCCATCACAGTATTAATTATGTTATCAAACACATTCTTCTCAATATGCATGACATCAAGATTATGTCTGATCAGATTGGTACTCCAGTATGGCAGATCCCAGAATATGCTCCTCTTTGTCCAGTTATGAACTCTACCAAATCCATCGCACTTGTACCCAGTTGTAGGATCTTCGATAGCACTTGGAAAATCTTTACTCCTCCCATATCGTGTCTCCGCACCACCTTGGCGGTGGATCACCCTTCTCTACAACGTCGGTACGGAAAGCATTCCTGTTCCTTCTGAACGGATGATCTTTTGGCAGAAATTGCCGATGACAATCAAAGAAACACGGTTTTCTGCCGTGTTTCAAGCGGAAAGCCTTACTACGGTCCATGCAATACGGACATGAGAGACGGCCATGAGTGCTCCATCCAGATAACATTCCATAGGCCGAAAAGTCGTTGATGGTCCACATAAGGGTTGCCTTCATCTGAAAATTCTGCTTCCTGGAAACATCGTACGTGTTAGCGCCTACTTCCCATAACTGATTCAACTCATCTATCAAAGGCTGTAAGTACACGTCAATGTTCCTCTTGGGATTGTTCGGACCAGGAATTATAACGGTTAGAAACATGTACTGAGTCTTCATGCACATCCAAGGCGGTAGGTTATACGGAGTGACAATCACAGGCCAGCACGAATACTGGGATCCCGAAAGACCAAAAGGAGTAAAACCGTCAGAAGATAGTCCCAACCTAACATTTCACGGATCTGAAGCAAAATCTGGATACACTCGATCAAAGTGCTTCCACGCTTCTCCATCGGATGGGTGATCCAACACTCCTTCAATCTGTTCTCGCATGTGCCAACTCATATTTTCGGCCGTCTCTTTCACCATAAATAATCTTTGCAACCGCGGTATTAAAGGCAAGTAGTGCATTGAATCGGTCGGTCTTCTTGCACCGGTAGACCTTCCTGTACTAGTTGTCTTATAGCGATCAGCACCACAAAATCTGCACACATCTGCGTCCTTGTCGTCTTTGTAGTACAGCATGCACCCATTGTGACAGGAATCGATTTTCTCGTATCCCATCCAGAGCGATCTCACCATCCTCTTAGACCGGTAGAAGTCTTTAGGCAACTTAGCACCCGCCGGCACGATCTCTATAATCAACTCCAACACTCGGTTGTAGCATTCTTGCGACATGTTAAAATCTGACTTAATGCTCAACATTCGTGTAACCACCTCCAACGGTGAATGATCCTCACAACCAGGATACAATGGAGTCCTTGCATTCTCCAACAACTCCATGAACTGTGCAGCATCGGCGTTCGGTGCCTCCTCAGGTGCATCATAAACGAAACTAGGCCCCGCAGCGTCGAAAACCATGTTCACGCACCCGTCGTCGTATGCATGATTATCTGAAACAAAATTAGGTCCCGCATGCATATACGGCTCAACATAAGGCTCCGGCTCTGATGCTAAAGACACAAGTTCTCCGTGTGCGGTCCACTGATAGTAATTAGGCGTGAAACCCCTCGAGTACAAATGATATGTCACTTCCACTTCTGGATAATATTTTACGTTATGACATTTCACACACGGACACTTAATTTTGGTGCCGTTCATGTACTGAGGAAACGCCTTAGCAAACTGCAGGAACTGCTCTACTCTCGCTATGTATTCATCCCGCACACCACACATATCATCAGGACGACGATTGTACATCCATGAACGATTCCGCAAGTAATAATTAATATCCATTTGGAAATAATTCTGCAAAGATGGACACACATTATCCAACAGGCACAAATTCGTATATTATGTCTTATTAGGGACACATTAGTAGCGGACAGTTACTAATATCAATGATATGCAATCTAGGTCAAACTAGGTTGTACTAAGTCAAACAAAGTCAAACAAGGTCAACCTAAGTCAAACAAAGTCAAACAAAGTCAAACAAGGTCAAACTAGGTCAAACTAAGTCGTTATTGGTATCCCAATACTAGCTAGCACACACCATTCAAGGCTATACAAGCCTAACCTATAATTCAAGTACCAATAATGACCAGAGTCAACTCAAGCTATCTCATACACACAACTAATATCTGGGTGTTATTTGTTTAGTCTTAAAAAAACACAATCAACTAAAACTAGTACCAAGTAATGAGCAATAGTGAGTTACCAAAGCAAACTGAAACTAAAACTAGTATCTGGGTGTCATTTAAACAACTAAAACTAGTATCTGGGTGTCATTTAACAAACATGAAGACAACAAAGTCAAACAAGGTCAAGCTAAGTCAAACAAAGTCAAACAAGGTCAAACTAGGTCAAGGGTTGACCTATAGTTGACTTTGTCAACTCTTAGTCCAATCTAGGTCAGATGTTTACTCTACTTTGACTTTCAGTCCAATCTAGGCCGATACCGATCCGATACGGCCGATACCGATACGGTTTGGCATGTTCCGATCCGATACCGACCGATACCAAATATTGACCGATACCGACATTGGGGGTCTTTGTTCCGATCAATTATTCAAGTACCAATAATGACCAAAGTCAACTCAAGCTATCTCATACACACAAGTAATATCTATATAGATATATACATATAATGTATATATAGGCATGTATATACTATATGCCTATATTACAAGATAAGGCAACTTTCATGCATTCATATATTTAGACACTCTAACATAGGCTATATGCCTATATCACATATGAGTTACATGATATAGTTATGTATATATGTATACAATACCATCTATCAAACATATATATATATATATATAGAGAGAGAAGTAGAGAGTGGGTGGTGTGTGTACATGCACATGTGAATGGGGGGTGAGTGTGTTGACTGTTACATGTGACAGTCACATATACGTGTATATGAGGGAGGCTAACATGGTTGTATTAGGCTATATGCGTGTGTGTACCTAGGCAAGAGTGAGTGAGTGAGTGAGTGAGTGATATGAACTATAGGTCAGTCCAATCTGGATAGTAAGGGGATTTACTGTGTTCAGTCAAATAGGAAAGGAAAAGAAAGGAAATCAGTTCATTTCACACAACATTACATACTCCTATAACATATTTCAGACCCATTCACCTCAAACCCAAATCGAGAACCAAAACTCTAACCAAATCACCCCAAACTTGAAACTCAGTCAGCACACATATAGATACACTACACTAGGGTTTTAAACATCTAAATTAAAGGTTGGTAAAGGATCTAGGCTATGTGTACGTGTCCAACATAGTGTCTCGTGTCCACCACAACATGACACAGTGTGTCCAGTGTGTGTGTGTGTGTCCATCTGTGTGTGTGTCCATGTGTGTGTGTGTGTCTGTGTGTGTGTGTGCGTGTGTCCGTGTGTGTGTGTGTGTGTGTGTGTGGGTGTGTGTGTGTGTGTGTGTGTTTCTGTGTGTGTGTGCGTGTGTGTCCGTGTGTGTGTGTGTCCGTGGGAGAGGAGGAGGAGGAGGAGGAGGAGTTAGGGTTTACCTGAGCTCGAGGAGGAGGAGCTCGATGGGGGGGGGGTACGGGTCGCCGGAGAGGGAGGGAGTCGCCGGGGGGGGGGGGGGGGGGGGGGGGGGGGGGGGGGGGGGGGGGGGGGGGGGGGGAGGAAGGGGTCGCCGAAGGAATCGCCGGAGGGGGGGGAAGGAGTAGTGGGAAAAATTAGAAATTTCGAGTGAGTGGGAAAAAACGAAACGCTGTGCCCTAAGTAAAAATATTAGCGACGTCACATGAGGACGTCGCTAAACGTCGTAAACTGGCGACATATTTTAATAATCCAGCGACGTAACGTCGCTGTACAGCGACGTAATTTTATAACTGTCGCTGAACGTCGCTATTCAACGACGTATTGCGATGTTTATATAAAGGAGTCGCTGAATTTCATATATAGCGACGTTATTTTAGTCCGTCGCTAACTTACGTCGCTAATAGAGCATATTTTAGTAGTGACAGAGAATGACTATTCTTCGTGTAAATTAAGACGGAGAATGACATTCTTCGTGTTATTAACACGGAGAATGACCACCCTAATGCGAAATTAACATTTTTCGTGTTCTAATACGGAGAATGGTCATTCTCCTGCATTTTATGGTCAGTTGAAACTTTGAAGAACCATAACTTTTGACTAGGAGGTCGAAACGAGGCCTGGTTTGTCCCAAAATGAGCGTATCTTCGAGGAGCCTGAAAGTAACCGCTTCTCCATTAGACGGCCTTCCGAAATTTTAGAATCGCAAAAAAAAATGATGTTTTGACATCCGTTCTAGCACTTTTGCCGTTTGTCTCGATCTTTCCAAAATTTTCCGACGAGTTTTTGAAGATTTTTTAGGAGAAAACCTAAATTCGAAAGTGAGCAGCGTATGGAAGAAGATGAAGTATCGAAACGTTTTTTTAAGAGTAGTTTCGTGGGTGTTTTCAATAAATTAGAAGGAAGAGCAAAAAGGTCATTCGGAACCCTCTTTAAATATTTTTTGCTAATTCTGGGCACCCGATGAAATTTTATTGCGTGGTGGATTTTTCATAAAACTTTTTCGTTTTTTTGACATTTCATAAATTTTCCCTTAGAAATATGCTTAATTGCACCTGCTTGGGGTACCTCATCTTGGCTTTCATTGAATCTAGAAATAAGTTTTATTGTACTCACCTTGGCCGAAGGAAGGATGAACCGGTGTGGGACCACATCTTTGAGTGCCGAATTTGTGTAGACCACGCTACAACGAGAATGTGAGAGGTGAGTCTAGAGGGCTTATAGTATAGATTCGATAAGGGTTCAAAATTTGATGATCAGTGTTGAACAAATAAATAAAACACTAAAGAAATGTGTTGGGTTCACTCGGACACCTACTTGTCTATTTAGGCGGGCCGGTAATGAAGATACTACGAACATTTGACATACATCCAATCTCTTACTTTGGCATCTTCTAGTTGCCACAAGTTAGTGACTCGTTCAATTCCTTATTTTGGAAACTTCAAGCTATGGCAAGTTAGCGCCTGATTGGCGTAAAAAAAAGGGTTATTTAAACGATTTTTGTATTAGAGACTTGTCGTAAAAAAAGGGTTATTTAAAAATATGGTCTCACATAATAGTTGATATTAAAATTTTTAAGTCTTCAAAATGTCCGATGTTAGTGTTTGGGTGTTAAAATTACTCTTCACGTAGGCAAGTGAACAGTAATGTTAAGACCCAAATACTGACGTCGGGCCTTTTAGAAATCCTAATTTTAACTATATTATGTGAGCCTCTATTACTAAGTATCCCTAAAAAAAACCATGGGTGTTTTATTCTCCATCTTTCTTAATAGATAATATGAAATTGTCTTTGTTTGGGTGTTTCAAGCTATTCTTAAATAGAAGAAAGAAGGGTTATTTAGTTTTAGGTATCCTATAATAATAAAAAATTATGTTTGCTTACTTTTATATTGTCCAGAATATAATTTGGGTCTCGTCCTAATAGTTGACTTGGCTGACCGTCCAAAATAGAGATCTAAACACAAATTTTTAATATTATACAAACTAAACGAAAAATATGTGAGGGTTGTGTAACTTGGATTATTTAGTTTTGTATGGTAGCGACTGCGTGATTTGAGTTATTTGTTTTGTTATGACCAATAGAAAATGAGACTTGTGACATTGTTGTTTATTTCTATCTTGATCAGTCTCGATGGAGATGACTTTATGAACATTGTGTATCATCAGATCCCAGCCGTATTATTGAATGCTTGTAACTCGAGTTTCAAAGAATTGTGTGGCTGCTAAGATCAAGAAAGAAAAAAAAAATAGTGCGCAGGGTTGAATGCATGCAACTCAAAAGTCTCGGGAATAGAAGTAAACAATAAACTAAATAACCCAAGTAACATGCAAACCTAAATAACTAATGTTATTGCCGGGGCACAATTTTTCGATGGAAAACTGAAAAAATGAAACAATTGTAAAAACAATGTTCCAACGCAACCTGTTAGGAAGGTTGTGCGAGTATAACGAAGATTTAAAAAGATGTCGTTAGATGATATTACGAGAATCTAAAAAGATTTCGTAATCCACAGCAACATATGATATACGAGAATCTAAGAAGATTTCGTAATCACAGCAGCGAAGAAGATGACAGACGAAAGGTGGAAAATGGCCTGCTGGGATGAATGATCACCGTTGCTCAAAGCTATATTCGTCCTACACGAATAGCTTCCAGGAACCAGCAAGTTCGTCGGAGAATTTTGGAACACTTCTGCTCTTCTGACTCCTCGGATCGTACACGGACTCCCGTGCAAAAGCAACGCTGGTGCGGCGCATTTCCTTTCTCTCGAAGGCTACTGGAATTCGCAAGAACTGTGTTATAGAACACTTCTGAATTCTCCGTTTACTTGTGTTAAAAAACACTTCGTAAACTTTCTATGGTGGCTTCTATTACTTGTATATATCTGTTGCCTTGTGAGAGAGAGGATGCCTTATATAGGTCCTGCAGCAACTGCTCAGTTGTCACAAAGTTAGGGACATGGTAAAAACCAACCCGAACATGTAGCAACCGCCCAGAACGTGCAAACGCATGTTCTGCTGCAAGTTGCGCCAACTACGCGCACCCTGCGCTCCGCGCGACAGAGCCCGCACTGAGCCACTTGCGCCAACCTGCGCGACCTTTGCCACTCGCGCAACCTGGCGTCGATGATAAGTGCAAAGTGCGCCAATAAAATTTCACATTACGCCTCATGAGCCCATGAGCCCGAGTCGCTACGGGGCTTAGCTCCCATGGAAATAAAATTTCCAAGAGCAAAAAGCATGAATGCTTTCAATTGTTGATTTAGCATTTTTTCCATTAGAAAAATAACCCCACATGCAGGGCCGGCCCTGGGGTAAGCCGGACAAGCTTTGGGGCTTGGGCAACCCCCCTCTGCTAGGACAATTCCTCTCTGCTAGGGCAACCCCTTAGGCTCAGCATAACCCCACCAAAGGGTTAAAGGGCAACCAAAATTCGCTCCAAGATAGGGCAACCGAAACCTCCGGGCCGGCTCTGCCCACATGGCACACCCATGTCCACCTCCACACCACATGTGCATCTCTAAACTAGCAAGGCTAATATATAGAGATACAACTCCTTGGTCTAGCCGATGTGGGACTAAAATTCACTTTGAAAAAGACCAAAACCCAACAACTAATTCATACAAATCTTGTATATTTTTGTTTAGTTTTATAATCGCATATAAATATTTTTAGATCTTTATTTAGACAGTCATCCAAGGTCAATTTTGAGGACAAGACTGGACGATATGAAAATTAAATACAAATTTCTACTTATTATATGAGATCGTAAAACTAAATAACCCATGAAAGAAATTACCATCACAGGAAACAAAATTAATGTAGATAAGCTGACAATTCCTTCTGTATTAGCACTATACATACACCATAATAATACTAACAAGGCTTCGGTTTCCAATGTAAAGAGTTCATTTGTTGGCTCTTGATGATGTTCTAGCTAGCTATTCTGGTCTGGACGCTCATTCTCCACACTTAATTTGCCGCTTCTATTTTGATGCAGCACTTGTAACAGTTCGCGCAGCTGAGAGAGTATGAGGTCTAAACTCCCCATGGCTGCTAACAGGAACAAGAACCTGTCCATGTGCCCCTCCTCCGCTGTACGTCCACCCGAACCGACCTCCCTTCGCTAATCACAAGGGGCACTCGAGTTCGGCAAGTCCGGACTGGTTGCGATGATAGTGGGAGCATCACCAAGTCCTACATTGTTGTCAGAGTGTAACCTTAGGATGATAGATGCAAAGCTAGGAGGAAGAATCATGAACATGTGCAAGTTATATATATGAATAATGCTATTTGTCCCTCCAGATTGTACTTTCAAACCGTCCCTCCTTACGTGACAGTTGACGTGGAAGCTGACGTGGCAAATATTAAAATTCAAATTCAAATTAACATTAACATTAAAATTAATGTTAACATTAACATTAAAATTAATATTAACTTTAACATTAACAATAATATTAATATTAATATTAACATTAACATTAATTAATATTAATATTAACATTAAAATAACATTAATATTGTTGTTAATTAATATTAATATTAACATTAAATTAACATGGACAAAATTGGATAATTAATTTTTTGGGTTAAAATTTGCCATGTCATCGGCCATGTCAGAGGATACATAATATTATTTAACATGCCACGTTTGCTGCCACATAAGGAGGGATGTATTGGAGGGACAATTTGAAGGTACGACTATCATTACTCTCTCTCTCTCTCTCTCTCTCTATATATATATATATATATATATATATATATATATATATATATATATATATATATATATATATATATATATATATATATGTTTTTTATATATATATATACTGGAAATTACTGAGAAACCCAATTTCGGGATTGCTTTTTATATATATATATATATTTTATTATGTTTTCATGAGTATCTCTTTTGGCCTATACTTGATAAGAGTCTAATTCATTTATTTATCATCTTATGCTCTTATCCTTGCTTAGTAAAGAGTCTATAAATCATTTTGATCATTCAAAATGTATTCCCTTAATTGTGAACTCTATGCTTAAGCAAGTATTTTTTAGTGTTAGTGACTTAAGAATTAATGAGCACATTTATCTTATTAACGGCTTCCTTCATTAACCTTATTTAGATTATATAGTTTGCTTATTTGTGATATATTATTAAACTATATAATTTTGGCTCACTTTCACACATCTAGCTATATTCCTATACTTCAATCTATATATGATATGCTAGTTTACAAAAACAAGATTTGTGATATGCTTAATCTCTAAAACTAGTTTTACAAATACTTTATTAAATCATGTTTTCTCTTAGAGGTTTGTGATTCCTTGTTTTAACTCTCTTCCATAACTAGTCATTAGCAAGTCTCCCTTAAATTTCTCTCACTTTTGAGTCATAATTTTATCGTATTATCATTTACATCTCTTCTTTATTGAACTTGTAATTATTTAAATGAGATTGACTCTTTCCCATGTTAATTTGTGAGATTTTTTTTTTTGGATTTGTGATTTTCTCTTGATGAGATTCATTAGATCATATTTATTCATTTGTTTTCTTTATGAATGATCCTAATGATTGAGTAGTCCTAAACTATCTAATTTTGTAAATGTCAAGTCAATTTATTACTCTACTTTGACTACTCATGGTTTATCACATATGACCTTTGCTATTTGAACTTTATTGCTCTTTCATTTAGAAGTAGCAAAGTTTGGATATTACCCGGTTGATGGGTACATATGTGATAAAAAATATCTAGTCCATGCAAAGCAATAAATTGGTTGATTATTTCTTAATTAGATAATCATGGACATGATGTTTGAGTTTCATTTTTATTTTATTTTTGAGCTATATTCTGTCTATCATCATGATTATTCTTAATTGACTTTATTCTTTTTCATGATGACATTTTCTCAAAGGATTACATACATTGATCTATCATATTTAAATATGAGATTCTTCTATATAGACTAATGTATGCCATCTTTTGATTATATGTGCTTTATTGGAATATTCTTTTGATTTCTCATCTTTAGTGGCTATTAATTGGTTATCTCTTCTTGACTAAAGATGATATTTTTCGTTTTTTGACGATATTGTAGCCTTATATGCATCGAGCAAGGGGGAGAAATCCATAGTTGATTTACCCCTAGATATTGTAGTAATCTATTTTATGCTATAAGTGCTTTGGAACTAGATACGCATATTTTGAGGAGGAGCAAATTAATTTAATTGATTCAATTCATTTATACCCTTAAATATGTCATATACCTAGTTCATAATGGACCCATACTTTCTTCTCTTTCATATCTTAGTGAATGAGATCATGATACTTTTATTTGTGAAGGGTTCATGAGAGTATATGCTATTGTCTTTATTATTTATCTCTCTTTTATTTGGATTAATTAAGTCATCTTGTTAATTATTAACTTTCTTATCCTATCTTGATGACTTTTGTGCTTTAATTGATTTGGCTTTTCATATTGAGGACTTACCTAAAATACATGTTTATCTATATTGGTAATACTTTGAGGGGGGGCATTCAAGTCGACTGAATTTCTCCTTCTCAAGTATCTTTCTCCTTTACCTTCATATTTATCTAAAAGGGTATTCATATAGCATGATAAGGTATTTGAGTTCAAATGCATGTACTTGGATAAGCATATAGATTTTGCAAAGAGTCAGATTAGTCTATATCAATTGCTCTATTTTGTATTGATCATTCCTTTATTTTGTTCCACTATTCATTTGTGGACAATTTTGACTTTCAAATAGCTTTTTGATCAATGTTTCATGCTTATAATTCAATTAGTATTAAGTTTATATCTTTCAACTATCTCACTTAGTATTTTTGTTATATCAATTACTTTGCAATTATCTAATCCTCATGGGCTTTTGATTGAAATCCTTACTTCAATTGGTATATCGCTTCCTTCCAAAACTAGAGTTTTAATTCATATAATTTTATGTTTTGGAGTTTCTTTCTTGGATTTCAAGTTGGTAAAACTATTCTTTGACTGATTATCAATTTTATTTGTTTTACCAACTATATTGTGTTTTGACAAGTTATTTTCCTTTTGGCACTCTACATTTGATATGTAGCTATATACACTTGTCATTACACCCTTCTCCCATTGTTTTTCATTAGTATATTTTGACCATGATTGTCTATGACTTCCCCATGCTCTGATTTCTATGCTTAAGATCGATTTATTTTTATCTCTTAGTACGGGGGAGCCTATTTTTGATCATGTCAAATGGGAAGAAGTAAGTTTAAGTAGGTGTCTATAAGTAATCTAAGGTATGCATTGTTTATATCTTTTGTATATTAGTGATACATGCATCTATTGTGTTCATACTAAACTTAACCGATTTGCCATAATCAAAAAGGGGGAGATTGTTGGCCCAATGATTGTATCATGTTTTTGATCATGGTTAATATGTTAAGTTTAGCACTTCATTATCACTAATCTTCATACTATCGCTAAAAGCATTTCTACTTATACTTATACCTTTGGTGATATGTGCCTATTGGTTTACATATTAGTGATATGAGCTTATCTATCTTAAATTTAATCCGGTTGCCAAAATCAAAACTATGTTTTTGATTGTGGTCATTCAATTAAGTTTAATCATTATGATATCACTAACATTTATGCTATCGCCTTAGCACTTATACTTAAACTCAGCATTGTCCTAATGTGCATTAAACATATCATAGTTGCTACTATATATATTGCTTTGTTCGTCTAACATATACATGCAGAAAAGCAATAAGCAAGATCAATGTGGACATATGCAATGAAGAAATCATGGTGGACCAAAGACGATGGATCCCACAAGATTTTTCTGAACCACCCGACGACATCTCTGGAGCCACGCACCGGGAGTTCCGCTGTCCGGTCAGCGGACGGGGGTCGAGGGGGCAGTGCCCCTCGTCGGGGGTTCGGGGGCGAAGCCCCCGAAAGGTATTCAGTTTTTACAAACTGGATATCTTTGGACAGCTGCCGCCAAGGGAAAAAGCCAGCATCTATCAAAGGAAGAAGCCAAGCCATGCCATCATCATTTCAAGACTCTGAAGAAGCCTGCACCTGCCTAAGTTTATCTGGAGTCTGTAATGAGTCTTAGGAATTATTGTAAACACAAGAAATGGATGGCAAAATCGAAAGGTAGGGCAGAAATAAGCCTAGGATCATTTTTGGTGGAAAACTGCATACCAACGGTATACCGGTTTTCGTTCACAGAAAGTTTATGTTTACAAAACCAGCATACCGACGGCATACCGGTCCATACCGACGGTATACCGCTTCCGAAACGTTAAAATTCCAACGGTCGGATTTCCAGCCATTAATGATCCCAACGGCTATATTTTTAGCCGTTGTAATCCCAGACCGGTATACTGCCGGTATGCGGATCATACCGACGGTATGCCGGTTAGTGACTGAAATGTTGCCTTTGGCTTCTTTTCAAGCTTTGGTTATAAATAGCCTTGAACCCCTTCATTCAAGGTTGATGCTTTGAGCCTAAAAATTTCTAAACCACCAAAGTCTATCCACAAACAACTCTACAAAGCTTTCATTTGCCATTCACAAATTGTGTTAGAGTTATTGAGTTGAAAAGTGAGATCTTCATCCTTTTGTATAAGGAGATCAAAACCTATTATGAAAGGTTGAAGTTGGAGAGTCTTCGTATCCAAACTCTCGGTTGAAGTTGGAGAGTCTTCGTATCCAAACTCTTGGTTGAAGTTGGAGAGTCTTCGTATCCAAACTCTCGGTTGAAGTCGGAGAGCCCTTCGGATTAAAGCTCTTGTGTAAGAAGTTGGCGAGTTCTTCGGATCCAAACTCGTGTGTAACTATTTGCTCAAATAGTGGATTAAAGCCGGAGAGAGTTCCGGGATTGGACTACCTCTTAGGAGGATACCAGGATACATTGGGTGTCGGTATTGTATTTGCTTCTTCTCTTGTACTTATATTTTTAAATTGCCAATTAGCTTGTGCTAAGTGCTTGATTAGTTAGCTTGACCCTATTCACCCCCCTCTAGGGTTCCTACATGGCCATTCTTTTTGCTTTTAGTACGGCGAATGGACGGAGAATGGTACATTTAGGACGGAGAATGGTACATTTAGGACGGAGAATACGGCGAATGGACATTCTCTTTGCTTTTAATATGGCGAATGGACGGTAAATACGACGAATGGATGGTGAATGGTCATTCTCTTTGCTTTTAATATGGCGAATGGACGGTGAATACAGCGAATGGACGGAGAATGGCCATTCTCTTTGCTTTTAATACGGCGAATGGACGGAGAATGGTACATTTAGGACAGAGAATGGACGGAGAATACGGTGAATAGCCATTCTCTTTGCTTTTAATACGGCGAATGGACGGTGAATACGGCGAATGAACGGAGAATGGCCATTCTCTTTGCTTTTAATACGGCGAATGGACGGAGAATGGTACATGTAGGACGGAGAATGGTACATTTAGGAAGCCGAAAAAAGCTCGTTCTCTCAAATCTCTTCTTTGTGTAAATTAAATCCAAGGAGGACACAATCCCTAATTTTAGTTATTGCTTAGCAGAGTCTGCTTAGTTGTTGTAAAGTTGTGGTGTTGCTTCTGTGACACTTTCATCTTTAATCTCATGTTTTCTATGAATATGTGTTCTGTTTGATTTTGATTTAGTAATCTTTTCGTAATTAGTTTTTTTGTTTCATCTAACAATTTAATATTTTTGTTATAAATCTACAGGGCATGGTGGTGGTGGAAGGAGAAACAGAGATGAAGAAGAAAAGAAGAAGTTCCGGTTCGCGGCGGACTTCGTCGAGTTCCTCAATCAAGCGGAATTAAACCTCTTATAGAGTTCCTTAATTGAAGTTGATCACGATAACCTTTTGTAATTTTCAAACGGATAGTAGAATCTTCCTCGAGCCCTCCTCAATCAAACGGCTAGTAGAATCTTCCTCGAGCCCTCCTTAATCAAACGGCAAGTAGATTGTTTGCTAGTCTCGAAATTTATTTGTCTTTCCATCTTCCTCACTTTTTGTACTTCTCTCTTGCTATATATACAATAGTTTTCTTGTTTCATAGTACTATTATTCATTCTGAAATACATAGAATAGTTTTCTGAAATACAATAGTTTTCTTGTTCTCAAGATGTCTACTTGTGTGGGGGGAAATGTAGAAGACGTAGAAGATTGGATGCCAAATCCAAATAAAACCTTCATTCCGCGTTTGTTGCGCAAGATTGAAGAACATCTGTCGACGATTTCAGCTGATGTTACAAAGATAAAAATTGAATAAATGAAGTTATCTCGACGTTTGGAGAAGATTGAAGAATCTCCAGCTTTGAAGGAGGCATCTTCATATGGAGCATTTAATAATATGAAGGTGGTTTCCGTTGTATCTTCTTCCGAAGAGGAGGACGTGGAGCTACAGTCTCGTAGTAAAGCATTGGACCGATTTCTCGCATTGGACGCTATAGAAGAAGAAGAAAGTGACTTTAGCAGTCCTTCTAAAAGAATGCGTAGAAATTTACATCCGGTCACACCATCCAAAAATTTAATAAGGGGTTCAACCTCGAAGCCTAGCAATTGTACTAGTGTTTCTTCGAGATATTACGACTATATTTTTGCAAATGATAGACCTGACGAGTAAGTAATATGAGTTTTGATTTAATTCCAACAGTTTTTTTCTCCTAATTTATTCGTTTCTTTTCTTAGAGAAATAATATCATCTTGCAACAAAATCTATGTGTCTCGGTAGGAGATGAAAACCTTAGCTCCTTTAACAAAAATTACCAATGGGGTATGTATAGATAGTATATTTCTTCTTAGATGCCATCTATGTTTACTTCGATTCCATCGCTGACATTTTTAATAATTTATTCAGATTGTAGGTATTGTCTCTGGTCTTCTCACCATGAAGAAACGGAAAAGAACCTCCAATAAAGCTAATGTATAATTTTTACCAATAAGGATGTTGGTGAGTGAGCATTTTATTCTTCAATGCATATGCATTAACAATTTTCTCGTTTGTTTGTCCTTCGTAATGTATTAATTGATGTGTATGTAGAAAGCCACGTTACCTCCATCCGTAAAAAAACCTCATGAATTATGGAAGAAGTTTAAATATTTTCAGGATTACATGGGATCTTTAAGCACTTGTAAAGAGGTATTAATGTATTTATGTTTAATTATTAATCCTAATTTTCTGAAAATTTACTAATTTGTTTTACCTAATTATCCTGATTCAGATATACATACCCATTCATTTGGGCGAACACTATACTCTTGCAAGAGTTCTGGTTAAAAAAAGGACTGTTGAAATTTGGGACTCACTTGCATCTAAAGATGATCCGATTCAAAGCAGAATAGTTGTAAAAGAAATAGTAAGCTCATATTCATCAATTTTTATGAATTGGGTACAAGATACGCGGTATACTAATACATATTGTATTCTGGTAATTGTAGCTTTCAAATTTGGATATCTTTCTCGAAGAAGAGATTTTGAAGCTGAGAGATGCTAGGTTCAGCTTTTCTACTTTTGCAATAAAACGTCCTTCTTACGTCCCCCGCCAAGGCAATTTAGTTGATTGTGGAATTTTTGTAATTGCATTCATGAAAGATCGATGTAGCCTGGACTACCGTTCTATCGATGTAAGTATGAAAATATGTCGTCAAAAACTTTAACTTTTTAGAGCAATATTTTTGATGTTATGTTTGTTATATGTAGTTTGATGCGGAAAAGGAAAGACGCAAAGTTGCTGAATGGATTACAACTTCAGAGCACAATGAAGAGCTAAAAAAGAAGTCCAATCTGAAATGATTGAATATGGAAGACGATAATTTTTTCTTCTTCTTCTTTTTTATCTAATGTATGGAAACCCCTAATGTATTATCTTCATTTGTTTTATTGAGTTGTAATGACATTTTTACCAAACGGCTTCGATTCTTTTTGATTAAGCAGAATCATTTTTGCCCTTCAAATTAATATAATTAAGCATAAAGGAGTCTTTTGCCCTTCCATCGAATGACATTTTTGCCCTTCTAATTAATTCAAAACACCCCCGAACCCTTTTATTAAAAAAAAGAAAAAAAAAACCGTTTCGCATCTTCCTCTTCTTCCATACTCCACTCTGTACTCAAACCTAGGTCATTCTCCTCCAAAATCTTCAAACCTTCCTTTCCATTCGTAATATTCACACCATGTCGTCAACAGCGGCAGAATCATCACCGACAGCATTACCAAATAGAGAAGATGCACCAGTTACAGAAAATCCAAAAGCGATAGACGGAGAACAACGGAAACCCTATTCTAAGAAAGTTGCAAAAAAGAAAAAGGAAAAAGTTGCTAAACAAAAAGAAGTACAAGAAGAAGTGCAAACAGAAGGTATAACTTTGATTTTATGTTCACAAATTCTGTATATATTACAAGGAAAATGACATTCTCCATCATAAAATGCATTTGAATGTTAAATTCTATTCGCCGTTTAATTTGGAACGGAGAATGTCATTCTCCGTCTAATTTGAAACGGAGAATGCCGTTCCCAGTGTTAAAACCCATAAGAATGGCCATTCTTCGACCTAATTTTTTGTTTTTTTTGTTTTGTAGAAAGAAAATATGTCAGGAATAAGGATTGAAGACTTTTTCGTTCTACCTTCAAGCCAATGCTAAATCTTATGGAGGAGGTCAATCGAGATGTTGGCCGTTTACCTGAGCCAGTTATTGGTTCCTTGAAGAATACCGGTTTCTGGAATTTTGTTGAGATTTTCTACCAAAACAGAGTCCACATCTCCGAAGTGGACAAGGTAACGAAAGGGCTTGAGAATTTAATTGTAAGTTACACAGAAGAAGAAGATGGCGTCGGGTGCTTTGAATTGAGCACCACTGTTAAAATTGCGCAAAGCGTCAAGGATATGGCAGTCATATTCGGTCTACCGCTGAATGAAGAAAGCGTTGATAATGTTTCTTACAGAAGATTGATAAAGAAAAAACAACAGCAGCCCACACCACCAGCATCATTGAGCCTGTGTAGAGATCACTTCACAAGATTGCTGGCTAATACTAAGGGCAAACACTCAGAAGTCGCAAATAAGGAAGTGAGAGACAAGTTCTTTGAATTGTTACGACGGCTTCGTAGCGGAGATAACGCTGTTAATCCAGATGATTTGGCCAAGCTAATAATCTTTCACTTGTGCCAAACAGTATTCTTCACAAAGTCTGACGGTTCAAATTTGCCGTACAGATTCTTGGCCTTGGTAGACAGTGTGGACGTCATCAACAGTATATGCTGGCCAAGGTTAATCCTGGAATATGTAATGGATAGCATAAAGAGGAGTAGAAGCAAAACTGAACATGGGGATTACTCAATGGCTTTCCACAAATTGGAAGGTTGCACAATATACTTCCTCTATTGGTTTGCAGAACATAGTAAATTTGTGGAAAGAAAGTTCGCTCCAATTCCTGATTACCCAAGATTTTTCACATGGAATGGGTACTAAATCTCAAACTTCCTCAAGGCCGAATATCACAACAAAATGAGATCGAAGACGATATTTGAAGATCTGGTTATACCTGTTGGGGTAGAAGAAGGGCACAAAGAAGATGAGCCACCTATAGAAGAAGTTGAAAAAGAGGGAGAGGAAGAACACCAAGAAGCATGTGGGGATAATTTTGATGAACAACGGATAGCACAGCATCATGAAATTGGCACTGTGATGGACGACTCAGCAAAGGAATTGGAGGATTTAAGAAGACATCATTCTGATATTCTTGCGCAGAATGAAGAACTCAAAGAAAAGTTAGAAGAGATGGAGGCACAAGGAGCGCAGTTACGTGCATCCAACTTTGAGAATGCCATACTCAAAAAAAAGCTAAAAAAGCTCGAGACAGAAGAAGAGCAACAACGTGCAGTCAACGTTGTGATGGAGGGCTCTGTGTATGAACTGGAAGATTTGAGAAGACATCATTCTGATATTATTACGCAGAATGAAGAACTCAAAGAAAAGTTAAAAGAGATGGAGGCACAAGGAGCGCAGTTACGTGCAGCCAACCTTGAGAACGAGAAACTCAAAGAAAAGCTGAAAGAGCTCGAGGCACAAGAAGCACAACAACGTGCAGTCAACGTTGTGATGGAGGGATCTATGCATGAACTGGAGGATTTGAGAAAGCAGAATTCTGATCTTAAATCAGAGCTACATGCACAAGGTAAAATCTTTTCTATTTCAAATTTCTGATTTGGAATCTTCCAGGAGAATGACTATTTTCCGTGTATTATAACACGGAGAATAGTCATTCTCCGTGTTATTTGAAACGGATAATTGCTATTCCCTATCATTTCGATACTGGAAAGGTTATTCTCCATGTAATTCCAAACGGAGAATTCTATTCTCCGTATTACATTACACGGAGAATGTCATTCTCCGTGTTAGGTTCACATCATACATTTCATTGTTGATTATTTTATTTCAGTACGAACAACCGAGCAACTCAGAGAAACAAATGAAAGGCTCGTTGAGGAGAAAAGGGAGCTTCAAGATAAAGTTGAATCGTTTAATATTGAAGCCAATGAAAAGGATGGGAAAATTAAAGATCTCGAAGCCATGGTTGTAGTACTTCAGAGTGAGGAGTTTCAAGCAGCTGCTGAACTTGCTGCTCCAAGAGAAGTCAGAAGAAGAGGAGGATCGGGAGGAAAGAGGTTAATAAAAAGCAATACAGTTGGAGAGGCTAATAAAAAACGGAAGGTTAATGCCGCTCCGAAATCCCGAGAAGATGCCAAAATGGCTGAATTAAAAAAGAACCACGTCATACTAAGGGAATGCAATGAACTCTTACTTTGGAAATATGCGGATGAAGAGCTGAAGAAACAATACATCGACATCGTAATTCCCAGAAAGAATTCTCCAAAGTATGTATTCTGAACCCTTTTTTTCTTTCGTTTTTTCTAGACTTTTTTCACAATTATGTAATGTGAATCTATCTTTATTAATTTAATCTAAACTAAATTTATGTGCAGTGATATGGTATACGAATTTTATCCGAAAAAGGTGAAAATGGAGTTTCAGTCCAGCTGTCGGCAGTAGACATGCAAGACATACTTAACTATGAAGACATGGAGGCTGGCATACTGGACATAATAATAAGGAAGCTGAAAGAAATTCAAGGCAGTAAAAGGTGTGCCCCGTCTAGTTCGAAGGAGGTGCCATTGATCCAGAAAAAAAGTCGGCATCCCAATCACATAAGTGGTCTGCATTCATGACGGCCCACACATTGGTAAGAATTCAAACAGAAAAATCCATATTCATGTGTAAACCGATGAAAAATGACAGAAAAAATTACTCATGATATTGTGTATTATTTTTGGGAAACAGACCATCGTTCAACGTGCCAATGAAGAAAACGCAAAAGCCGGCGCCTTTGAAGACATCCAAACAGATTTAGTAGACTTCGTCATGGGTTTGGAGGACGACATAGAGTTGCTATTCATCCCACTCTTTAATGCATCCATCAAATACTATACTCTGCTCACATTCAACTTTATCTCCTACGACTGGACACACTACAACTCCTTGAGGCAAAATACGTACGATACGTGCAAGGTGGATGCAGAATTAATGAAGAAAACCTTAGAGCCTATCATCAGGAGAAAAGTTGATATAATGAGGGAGAGATGCCCGGTATAGAAGGAGTATGAGAGCAAAGTGCTGAATTATTCTCTAAATTGCCCACAACAACGGGCACCCAACTGCCTCTTGTACACGGCGTATTATATGAATATGTTGACGACTCCTCCCTTCGAAATACCGGGAGGAAATGATAATAAAATTCACCAGAATATGACAACGATGAGGTTGGCATGGGGTAAGGAGTTGCTTTCAAGCAAATATGTAACACGAACCAAGTAATGACATTGTAAAACAATAATATAATTATGATGTAATTGGGCAAAGAACTTCTGTCTTTTATAAGCTCTGCTTTTATAATATAATCATTTTTGAATTATATTTACATTGTCAAAACTACGAAAAGTTTGACTTTTATTTACATATGAAACAACTCGAACTCATGCGCCAAAAGGGCAGTCATTTTTATAATAAGATCTACCAACTTCTACCATTTATTGGCAAAATTTAACAACTCGAACTCATGCGCCAAGCTGCAGTCACTTCTATTGTCATTAATACCAATGAATCTGCCATTTATATGCCATTAATACCAATAAATTCTTCCATTTATATGCCATTTATTCCTAATAAATCTGTCCCTTCGGATTATATTCTCCGTTTTAGTTGGAATGGAGAATGGAATTCTCCGTTTACTTGAAACGGAGAATAACTTTCCCATTTAAATTAAATCGTTTGAGGATTCTATTCACCGTTTATTTCGAAACGGATAATAACATTCTCCGTCTGTCTTGAACGAATAATAAACACATTAAAATGTTCATTCGCCGTTTTTATTTAAATGGAGAATGACGTTCTCCGTGTCTTTCGAAACGTAGAATGTTATTCTCCGTTTAGTTTGAAAAGGAGAATGAAAATGAGCTTGATGAGAAAACCGTGGTCAAAATTTTGAAGGGCCTTCCAAAGTGGCAGCTTCTCATTCAAAAACTTTTTCAGAAATGCGTTCATAGATTCACATCTATTTGTTGCAGTAGAACCGCCAAAATAATTACCACGTAGGAATGTGTCCGTCCATCGCTTCTTCGTTCTGTACAATGCAGTGGTCCACTCATTGTTTTCTAAATTATAATCTGTTAGCATCTGCTGCCAACGGTTTTCAAATTCTTCGACTGAATAGTACCTGTTTAGAAAACATGGACATTAACTAAAGTTGTGATATTGTAACAATAACATACTTCAAAGTAAAGTAGCAAGTGTGCTATGTACCTTTTAATCGGAAGACTCAGTTTATTGTGAAAACCCTCTCGGTGTACATGTTTGGCAGCATTGTTAAGGATATGCCATGAGCACGTTCGATGAACTACGCTGGGCATTAAATCCTAAATTGCTTTATTCATGGATCTGCAACCATCCGTGAGAACTGTCACTGGTAATTTGCCATTCATACACTCTAGGAATTTTTCCAGAACCCAAGAATAAGTCTCTGCAGTCTCATTATGGATCATTGCAAACCCAAACACACAAGTCATCGCATGATTGTTTGTACCCACTAGAACCACCAACGGTATTTGACTTCTATTTGTTTTACATGTAGAATCGAATGCTAGTGAATCTCCAAATAATTCGTAATCGATCGACAAGAACTGTCAGCCCAAAAGAGATGGGTCAATCTGGAATCTTCGTCTACCTTGTAGTTGTAGAAGAAATCTGGGTCACTGTTCTCCTTTGATTGAAGAAATGTAAGTGTTGTCGAAGCATGAACATCGTCGAGTGCTCTACTATCTTAAGCTAGAGCGTTGTATAAATCCTTTCTCGTTCATCCAACATTATCCCAGCCACCTTTCTTCTGGACAAGTAAATTCCATATCTCTCCAGTCCCCATCCCTGATTGCTTCATAATCTTAATTTCTTCCAACTTTGCGGGTGTTATATTACGATGGGATCTCAAAAAAGCTGATTCATAATTATTCGCCAGGTTATGGTTGTGATGTACATGAAATTTTTTGACGGACCACATCTTTGTTTTATGGGTGTACCCAATACGAAAAATTGCTTTACAACCACTTCTGCTTTCACTTCTTGGCTCACGAACCCTGTTTGGAGCTTCCTTGTATTTCTTGTGTCTGAATCCCGCATTCGAACAACACCAACTACGGATCGTCACCATACCATATTTGTTTTTCTTTACCTCGTTCTTTCTAATACTGAAACCATATGCTTTTGAATAAATCCGATAGAATGTCCCTGCTTCTTCAATAGAGTTGAACTGTAGGCCAACAATATCTTCTTCTAAGAGCATGGTTGGATCTTTATTAATGTTGGCAGATTGCAATATTTTTTTCATCGTCGCTGCATCGAAATCCAATGGAGATTCATCGTCGTCCCTAAGAACAGAATAAAACAAAATAAACATGAGAAATAGATGTAAAAATATAATACATTTCTTAAATCCATTAGAAAGGGTGATGCGAAATAACATTTTGTTGTTTGAGTTGATGTCTTCATCTTGTTCTTTACTGTCTCCTAAGCTAACATCTTCCAAACTTTGCTCATCATCCAAATCATCTGACAGTCCTCTTGAAAGGAGGCTTTCTTCATCGACTAAATCTTCCACACGACGATCACTTTCTCCATGTGACGTCGACATTGAAGAAAATAGAGTGTGTTAGAAACCAGCAGAAGAAATGAAGGACAAGAAACAATACAAGAAGAAAGAGTAATGATATTATCGTACCTCCAAATTGACCCTCTATATATAGCCCTCCCATCTGATGTGGCATGTTAAATAAATGAGCTTCTTAGCATTTTCCTAAATTAATAGTGTGTCATCTGACATGACTGATGACATGGCAAATTTTAATCCAAAAAGTTAACTACCCAATTTTCTCTATAATAATTTAACGTTAATATCAATGTTATTTTAATGTTAATATTAATTTATGTTAATATTAATGTTAAGGTTAATGTTAATATTAATATTATTGTTAATGTTAACGATAATATTAATATTAATGTTAATATTAATTTGGAATATTAACTTTAATGTTAATTTTTTATTTTTAGTTTTATTTAAAAAAATTGCCACGTCAGTTGCCAGATCAACATATCACGTCAGCTGCCACGTAAGGATCGACAGTTTGAAAGTGCAATTTGGAGGTACAAAAAGCATTATTCAGGAAGAAACAACTTCCAGCAAGGAAACAACACAACCTTTTTGTCTTCGTTGTAACTCCGTCACGTGGCCCTCTTTTGATGGCTCATGAAAAATCTTGAGTGATTCTAGGAGCAAGCATAATTTTAAGGAAACAACTTCCAACAAAACAACTTTCTCGTCTTCTGGGTACATGTATTATTAAAATGTGTAGCTAATAACGCATAAGGAAGCATGCAACAGCAACCTCCACGTGGCCCTCTTTTGTAGGATAACACATGCAGCAGCATTTAATACTACGAAACCCTATTGTCTTGTTATGTATTGTGTATCCTATGTGGCATGAGGCAGAAGACAATAACTTGCATAGGCGGCTATATTCATAAATGACAATAAGTTTAAAAAGTCATCTCCAATGTAAAAAAGTATTGAGAAGACAATATAAAGTAATTTTTTACGACTTCCAAGACAACCTTTGCTCTTCTAATGATATGGTATCAGTGTTTATTATTAAATTATGTAGAATAACGCATGCAGAGCATTTAATGCTACGGGACCTGTTGTGTTAAGGAACACAACATGTGAGAGAGAACCCGAGAGAGAGAGAGATAGAGAAAGAGAGTGTGGGAGATGGGATAAAGAGGAAGGATCGAGCTCGACTAGATTTTAAACTTAAAAATCAATTTTTGGTTATCATTACTAATAACTAGTTCGCACGTACGAGTTTAGACGAACACTAACCGAGCCCCGAGCAACGTGACATCAGCTAGCTAGGTTTCTAATACCGTGGCATTCATGTTAATTTAAACATTTACAATATTATTGAAACTAATATGACTACTAAAATTAAAAATAGTTTTGGATTTAACATTTACTTCAAACTAGTTAAAGTTAAAATTGCATTCTTTTTTATTTAAAATGTAATTGGAACTACAATTAATACTAACATTCGCTTGTCCCGTAGTTTAAGTCGTATTTCCCTCGATGCTAGGCTTGACGTAGCCCTTACTTGTCAAGTCGTTGCACGAACACATTAGAAAAGAGTTTTGTTGGGCTATCGAACTATAGCAAGCACCGTCCCGTGTCACGTGCATTTGTTAAGCAGTAAAAGGGTGTGAAGGCCACTGGCAATGTCAAGACATCACGGACTACAGCTGGGTTAGACGACGACCCTTTTGCTGTGGGCCGAATCGGTCCCTTGGCCTAGGAATGGAATGGTTGAAGGAGCAATACACAAGAATAGACTGCCATAGCTGGGTTAGACGACGACGCTTGATTCTCGACAAGTTGTAATATCTAACTGTTGTTAGATAGTAGAACTAGACAACATTCTACGTCGTTTCTGCGGTGTAGGCTGGGATGCTATCACGCACTCATGCCCTTACTCCGGGTGCGGGTCGTGATAGGGTGCGCGAGAAAGGAACACTGTCGCTATCGATTCGGTCGGGACCGATAGGTCGGGATCGATTGACTCGATCGAATGGGAACGGTTGAATTAAGATCCATTCTCTCGCTTGAAGTAAACTCAATGTGAGTGGCTGACCCTCCTCTTCTCGACCCCCTTTCTAGGTAAATCGATAATGTTGTTGCGAATGAAAGGATAAATGCAAGGGCACAAACACGAAAAAGGGATTGAGTTTTCAAAGATAATGTAGGCTATGTCTTAATAACTAAAAGGAAAATATGTCTTCGCACGGTTATGGACAACTTGTCGACAACGTAGTTTCCTCGATCAGCACAGGTTTAGCGGGGACTTGCATCGGAGCTAGCTACTTGCGTTGAAAGGACCCCGATTAACAAAGCTATATGTCCAGGATGGTTCCAGAGAAGCCATTCCATAACGTGACAACGTCCCAGCCTACATCGCAGAAATGACGTAGAACGCTGTCTAGTTCTACTATCTAACAACAGTTATAATATCAAAACATGTCGAGAACGGTCAACTCCGAATGGAGGACAAGCAATGTCAATATAATATACTCAATAAGCTATGATATTGTTGCGACCGTCCAATGTTGGTATTTATGTATGGTATTTATGGTGCACATCATCTTAATTTAACCGAGTAGTTCAAAGGAGGGAATTATGTATGGTATTTATGATGCACATCATTAGGACGGGTTGCGACTGTCAAGTGTTGTGATAAGCTATGATATCAGTAAGTTTGGGATCCTTCGGATATTGGGCTAGCAACCCGTATCGAAGCGATCATAGTCTTACACATAAGGATGCCAAAGATGCATAACGGTGCGAACCGTCCATGGTCATTGCGTGATGACAGACCATAGTCATTGCTGCGACAGACCATGAAGAACTTGTATCAGCTAGATATGGCAGCAGTGGAGAGAGGTGCACCGGCTACAGTTCAGGAAGCACCATGACTCCCTAGCAGATCACATATCGCTCTAATAATCCAAATCACATTTTACATTTATTGTCGTATCTTATATTCCAGTTCAGCTTTACTTTCCGTATTTCTCACCATGCTATGTTTCCATTACTCACATGCTCTACCTGCTTTTATACTATACCATGATTTGAGACTAAGTTCTATTTGAAAGAAGGGTTACAACCTCGGTCCTTGTTTGGTCCAAGGGTTGTAACTCGGCTTCAAATGGTTTCCAAGTCGCCTATATCTTTGTCTTGTATTTTATTATAATGTCTCTTATAGTATTTGTCAATTCATATGGAACTGCTGTTGGTGTTTGTACTTGCTCATTTTTTTGACAGGATACCGTTGACATATTACAATTGTCTCGTGTGACTGATTGCCCGACCTATTATGGGGTCGAGTCTGATGGAGTAGACCCGGGCTGTGGCTTATTAGTAGAGCCACTAGACTTTGCTCACCCTGAGTAGTGTAGCTTAGTTAGGTTTTCCTGGCCTACGAGCTAGCTAGTACTTTTTAGACTGTAGTAGTTTTTATATATTATGTGATTCACTGGGTTGTTTGTGTATAGCTCTGGACTTGTGTGGATCTTGGACTTATTTCATGTTCTCATCATTCGTATTTTTCTTTCCATACTATCTACCTTAGTTTTACATTTGTGATTGAGACTGTATTGCTATGTCACCTCCATTCGGAGTGTATATACTGTACAAGTACATTTATCTGTTTAGTTGTAGTATTTATAGATGACCTAGAAAGCATTCTACCGCGAAGCTGCGGCGTAGGCTGGACGTAACCACGTATTCGTGCCCCTAATCAGGGTGCAGGTCGTGACAGAAATACCGTGACCTTCATATAGATAGGGCCGGTGGGTTGAGATTAGCGCTGGGTGCAGGCGCAGGGCCTGCCACCCTTATGCATATGTTTAAGTTTACGGTTGGTTGGTTGAGTAAAATGATATGATTTCTTATGTAAAGTTCTAACCTTGCAGGCTAGGCGAAATGGGACATAGATGAGCACGATCACAATGTTTATGTTAAGATTATATCTAACTGTATCTGCCGCAGGGACACGATGGTGGACAAGTTCAGGATATATTGTCACGACCCGCACCCAGAATTTGGGCATGAGTCGTGGGTACGTCCATCCTACGCCGCGGTATCGACGGTAGAACACTGTCTAGTCATCTCCACAGTTTATAATTTCAACCACGCAGCTTATAATTCATTACACCAAGCAACAATTCATCAAAAGGGCAATTATAATGAATTCCATAATTTAACTTGGAGAGATAGATAATGAATAAACTGATGAAACTCCAATATCAAAATGTATCAAATGTCACAATCTCCAAGAAAGTAATGTGCTAAATATCAACTCATGAGTCTCAAATAAGAAATACAACTAAAAGTCTCCACTGAGCAACTATGAAAAATAAAGGAATAAAGCTACTGGATGCCATCTGCAGTAGGCAAATCTGCATAAGTAGCCTCCAACTCGTCCTGTGCACCAAAGTCGAGATCTGCAGTGTGCTCATAATATGTAGTACAAAAGTTCTCTAACTTCTCACCTAAAATGTTGGTTATCCAGTCAGGATTGGAACAAGCACACAAGCTGAAAAACTACCCGCAACATAATAGAATCGCAGTATATGAATGTAACATATGTAAAAGAAAACTGAACAGTAATATGATGACATGGTATATCTAGAATAAGACGAGAGTCACAGAATAATATGTCAACTAGAAAAGAATATGAAAGCATAGTGACATGTCAAATGGTGAAATAACAAAAGACAAAACTAACCATGTGAATTGAAATATCTGTTTCAACATGTGAACGGCTAGGGGGTAATCCGGCACCCTGCACGTGTCGTGTGCAGCTGCTATTCTCCACGAAAGACACGGAAGATAGAATGGAAAGTTCACATGTATACTAGAATATTTCCCCTCCCGACCAATACTCATGAACTCAAATAAGTCACGAAAAAGGAGCTAATCAATAGTATAATAAATGGGGTTCATGTCTCACTCTCGTGTGTCCATCGTGTCACCAAGCAAAAAGAACATATGAGTTTATACTGTACAAACTATCAGAATTGGAAGTAAACAGAAAGTGTACTTGCCTGTTGTCCTGAGCTGCGGGCACGGGTCAAGAGTTGAGTTACAGTCCAAGTAACCTGTTTTGTGAATTTAACTCTAATTAACACAATGAAGTAGACTATAATGAGATGATTACTACAGTTATTGCTACCCTCCCCTCTTTGCCTATCTCTTAGGGTCTAACTTAACTAATAAGCCACTCTTGATGAAACAACCTTTGGTTATTGCCCAACTAGTCCTCAACTTAATCTCTTGGTTCTACCAATGTCATCATTAATGGCTTGATATCAATAGATGTTGTGGCAAGTGTTCTGGTACCTATTACTTATATAAATATAGTCAAGCCCTAGGCCACTACTCTCTACATTACTGGTACAGACATAGGTCCACCCCATCCCTCTGGTATTTGATGTATACTCAGGTATTTATTCTTACAGCTTGCAGGAATGATTTGTCATTAGAAAACTTTAGGAGACAGGAGCTATAATAGTACTAGCTGATTTAAGGATTGCAGGGGAAAGTCAATGTAAACAGATGTATTCACCTAGGTGTGAGGTTAATAAGGTCACTCATGTATATACCTGGTTATGGGTCTGCACATGTATTGAATGAAATCGATTTCAGTCCTTTATCATAAAAACTGGACTGTTCAACACCTGGCCTATTTGGGTGGATACTTAGATGCTGTATAGGTTACTCAGTTTGGGACTAAAGGCTGATATTGCAAATGGGTTTGTGACTCTTCATTAGGAGAGATCTGTCCAGTTACCTCCTGGATTGACCCTCATATTCCAAAAGGCCAGTACAGTCCTTGTGAATGTCATTTGCTTTATGCCAAGACCTGGGTACACAGGAACTATTATGTATTCTTTGATAGTCTCTGCATATTCAAAGTGGCCTAGGCATTCAAGGTGACATGGGACATTTTCCCTCATCTAAAACTAGTAAGGATCCTCCTGGATATAGGCTAACCTACTAATTAGCCTGGCTACCTGGGTTGGTCCAAGGTAGATGTGAACTAATACTTGGTCAGGGTGTAGATGTATTCATCCCAAGTATGCAGGGCCACCCTGTTACCAGATAATAGACAAAACAGGAGCTGGTCAGAAGACTATAGGTAACTAGCTATCCTCAAGATGTTGAGACACAACTGTAGGACAGGGCATACATCATGTGTCTCAAGATATTCCTTAGTGTACAGGATTGGAGTTCCCCCAATGTATTGAACAAGTAACATTTAGGCCTATTCTGGTGATACTAATCCGTACAACACTGCTACCAATCTATACATAAATATGGATAGTTTAAATGGATGTCTAAACTCTAAACTGGAACAACATCTGATACCAAAACAAGGTGATATCTAAACTCTAAACTGGAATAATATATGATACCAAAATCAATCGTTTGGTTACTCCACATGAACAGCTGGACAGAGGAAACATATTTGGGCTGCATCATCTGCAGTTTGAACCACACTTTACAATATGCACAACTAAACATCATACAAATGTACATAGGCCTGAACAACCTTGGCCAATATGGTAGGACATGCTCAATAAAAGTGTAGAACAAGTCCTAAGGCAGGTCATGTATGTTGCTAACTGTGTGCTCATAATTTTAGTGTGGTCATGAAAATGCAGTGCTACGAGTTAGAGGAGAATTTGTGTGGTGTAAGTATAATCCTAAACATCCTACTATGGTGGTAGTATAAGCAAAACCTGAGTCTTCCAGGTTAAAGCCCATTCTTTATACAGGGTCTTTCTCTGGGACTGGTACATCTCCATACCAATACTTAGGCCACCAAACCTATACTGCCCAACCAGCTCTGCAAATATTAACCCATACCATACTCAATCCTGGACTGGAGATAATAGTTGAACAAGTAATGCAACATGATTTATTGAAGACTTGTAATATAGAGTGTCCAGAATTGTAATGTCTCCCTGCAAGCTTTTACACTTGTCCTGACATTGGTGTTTAGGTCTGTCACTTAGACTTTTCCCTACCCAGATGTCAAGTCTGATATGTCTGTTGGGGTATCCAAATGGGTTGGACAATACAATGGTAGTTTAAGGCATCGAGCAACATGATTAATCTGAAGGGTTAACCATTGCACCCTGTCAAATCTGGCATTGAGATACCCTGTGCTATCTAGATTGGTGAAGTAAGGATCTGTCCTTAAGATTTGTGTCTTACCTGGCCTACACAGCCTTGTCTGCCCAAGGTGAGGTGCAGGACAATAGTTTTGGCCTACACTTGGAAGAGAGAACCTGGGTCAAACACACTGTACCAGGTTGCTGTTAATAGATAGGTGTTTAGTCTTGTCCAGTGCACCATAGGTGCAGGACACCATATGAGCCTTGATTCCAGGTTAGACTTGTGGATCCTTGGGTGTAGGAATTTGCAGTAAGGAGAGTATAACTGCATGTGTAGTAGGAAATTGCAGGACATTACTTGATAGTAGGCTAGTTTGAGTTCATTCTTAGGTTCCTTATCTCCAACATGGCTACTGCCTACACTCCAGGTACTGCCCTCCACTTGTAGGTATTAAATACACTACTTTGTCATCTGGGAGAAGGTTCACTAGTAGCTTCTAACATATCATAGGAGTTTTACTATCAAAATCTATTGGACACAAGAGGTTTCTCATAGGAATCTATTTGATTCGATCAACCACAGGCCTATTCCTAAAGTGTTCACCCAGCTTTGCTTCCCTTATTGTAATTTACACCAATACTTATACCTCTATTAACCATGATGGAAATTTTACTATATTTCTAGCAATCATGGGTTGGTTTGAGGGAAAAAGGGTTACCTGTTCTTGAGAAGTTGAGTGTTTTGCGCCTCTCTTCAGTCAATCCTCACGAACTGGGGTTGCAGAAAAGATTAGGGTTCGGGAAAAAGGAGGAACTAATCAATCCCATATATATACACTAGGTTTTTGATGGTATTAATACTCAGATTTGAATTTGATCTCCTGGATTTGATTTTATCATCTACATTACGAATCCAGTTTGAATTCGTGGTGTATCCTCTGTTTGAATTTTGAAACCAACCTTTTTCTAACTAGGACCCTGGTGATTTGGGAATTTAACTGAGCTAACAGCCTTTTGAAGCTTATGGTGCTTGAGTTACACATCAACCCTCTATAGTTCAGGAATTTCACAGCTCTACCTTCTCTATTGTTTACAAAGTAAATTTGTATACCTCTACTACTATGCATTGATCTCTAAATATTGCTATGTATTTAAAATAATTAATTAGCACATAATAATAGAGATAAGATAAAATAATAACATGGGCAATTTAGGGTCAAGGGCTTACATATGTTCGGCTCGAGGCGGGGCTCGGCTTGGACGTCCAGATGTATGGAGTCCTTAGCGTTCATGAGGAGCTACCGCATTGGCGTTCGGACTTGCAACATGGAGATGTTCAGCCGAAGACTACTTGTTAGCTATAAAGAGGCATAATGTATGGAACAATGTACTCCTT
Organism: Iris pallida; assembly: GCA_029216955.1. NCBI lineage: Eukaryota > Viridiplantae > Streptophyta > Magnoliopsida > Asparagales > Iridaceae > Iris > Iris pallida. The sequence goes on from JANAVB010009198.1 coordinate 2,057,078, forward strand.
TGTGAGCTAGAGAGATCATGAGCGTTGTAGCCAATTGGCATGATGAGTTGGGCTATTCAGAGCCATTGTAACCTTCATTTCATTATCAACAAAAGAGATTCTTGTTGTATACTATGTTTTCCTTTCGCTGCTTATGTTATCAATTTGAGCTATAAACACTATTGTGAATCTATTATCTTGCCTTGCACGAGCGCAACTCCAGGCTCGTACGGCATCACGTCCCAGTGATGACGATGATTCGGGTGAAAACTTGATAATGACGAAGACGGTAACTCGGTCGACAAACGTAAGTATCGAGGTATGATCAGAAATTTTTTACAGTAGCATTAATATTAAATCTACATTGGCTTTTCTGTTAATTTAAAATTTACAATATAATTAAAACTAATATTACGAAAATGCTATTTGCTTCCAAAAAATTTGGGTGATACCATCTTCCATTATGTGGCATATGACATGGTTGCTAACATGACAGCTGATATGGCAAAATTTAACAATAAAATTAATATTAAAATGAACATGAATAGTAAATAAATAATTTAATATTAAATTAACATTGATTAATATTAACATTAATATTAACATTAACATTAGCATTAGCATTAACATTAATATTAATATTGACATTAACATTAACATTAAAAAATTTTGGATAATTAATTTTTGGGGTTAAAATTTGCCATGTCAGCTGTTATGTCATCTTCCATGTCAGATGCCACATAATGGGAGATGGCATCACCCAAATATATTAGGAGCCCAAACGACTAATTGCTAATATTAATACAGTGGCATTACCGTTATTTCCTAATAGATTCATGACTTGTTCGGTCACACCCCTCCACGAGCGGGTTACATACACCCGCGTAAATGAGGGGTTAAATAGCCTTTTCCAAAGAAGAGAACCCATCCGACTAGAGAGAAACAAAGGAAAGAAGAAGAACAGTCACAATGGAGAGGAGCAAGATCAACTGCAGCGGATGGGCCGTCATCCCTACCGAGATTCTCTCGATGATACTGGTACTGTCGGGGATGCCGACGGACGAGGTAATGTGCAACGTGGCCCCAGTTTGCCGTTCGTGGTGGAAGGCGCTCAACGGTCCCTTAGACTATTGGTCTAACGTCGACTTGGTACAGTGGTGCCGGAGGACCCAGCAAACCGCTAAAATTAGTTTGACCGTAATGAAGCTCGTGGCTCACAGTGAGGGACATCTAGGGTCCCTCTCCGCGTACAAGCTCGACGAAGCAGCCTTCTCTTTTGCATATTTAAGGCCAGTGCAAAATTTTATTTGGTCTTATTCTAATACTTTATTTTTTCTATTACAAAATTTTACGTATACTTTTGTTAATTTCTATTGATGTTTTTCCATTTTTATAATACAGTGGGAAATTTTTAAGGGTGCTGCACATTTCGAAGTGCGACGTGAGTGATGAAACTTTCGTGAGACACTTGGAGTTTCTCCCTGTGCTGGAAGAACTCGACATTAGCTACTGCCTCTACATCACGTCGACTGGAATAATTTCCGTCGGAAATTATTGTCGCCATCTGGTCAAGCTGAGTAGGAACATGCCCCTTCGGATTTTATGCTCAGGAACATGTTCGTGCTGGACACGAAAAACGAGGCGGAGGAAAAGGCCGTGGCTGATTCGATGCCGCGTCTCGAGCACCTACATATGGGATTCGGCATATTCAATGGAGACACGCTACGATCTATCATATGCAACTGCAAGGGTCTTCGCCTGCTCGACATACGTGGGTGATTCAACGTGATCTTCGACGACGAACTCTGGAAAATTTGTTATTCAATACAGACGTTTAAAAAACCCTTTGATAATGTAATCCCAGTACCAGGAGAACCTGTGTACGAGTGGTATAATGATTTAGATATGTTCTATCATTCCTGGGGTGAATGGTGAAAACATTAGCATGCATGCATGCATGCATGCATGTATTTATTTATATATATTTTTCACTAGTCTACATACAAGATATTTTTTATGAGTTCGATTCTCCATTTTGAGCAAATTTTACTTTTGTCAATACTAATTTTTTACATGATTATTTTTTATAAATAAAATGGAATGTGATATAATGACGCCTAAGACGGCTCACTTCTGAGATTTCGATATTTTCCAACACAGATTTTACCATTAATACAATATCTCAGTGTAATCATATCCAAGAGATTTCGCCATTTCCCAACACAGATTTTACCTTATTCAAAATAAATTCTGGCGGTGCAAATTCCACTCATATTAGTGGTATCAGTGCTATTCACCATAATTAATGGTGATCGATACGAAAACATTGGTTTCTTTTTCACAACCCTTTAAAATCTATTTACACAGCCAAACAGCCAAACTAATTCATCTTCACGAGCCTTCAAAACCAATTTATATAGATTCAAAACAAAACTAAACAGCCAAACTATTTAAAATTCACAACCCTACGGAACAGTCCTAAATGTACCATTCTCTGTCTTTTATGTACCATTCTCCGTCCTAAATATACCATTCTCCGTCCTATATTGACCATTCTCCGTCCTACATGTATCATTCTTTGTCCTATATTTATCATTCTCCGTCCTAAATGTACCATTCGCCGTCCTAAATGTACAATTCTCCGTCCAAAATATACCATTCTCCTTGTTAGAGGAACGGAGAATGGCAATTAACAGCCAAACAGCCAAACTAATTCATCTTCACGAGCCTTCAAAACCAATTTATATAGATTCAAAACAAACCTAAACAGCCAAACTATTTAAAATTCACAACCCTACAGAACAGTCCTAAATGTACCATTCTCCGTCTTATATGTACCATTCTCCGTCCTACATGTACCATTCTCCGTCCTACCTCCGTCCTAAATGTACCATTCTCCGTCCTATATGGACCATTCTTCGGCCTACATGTATCATTCTCCGTCCTATATTTACCATTCTCCGTCCTAAATGTACCATTCGTCGTCCTAAATGTACAATTCTCCGTCCTAGATGTACCATTCTCCGTGTTAGAGGAACAGAGAATGGCCATTAACAGTCCCAAAAATTGTTCCATACTAAGTTAAAAAGCATATTAGCACCCAAAAAATGTTAACAATAGAAAAATTCTACAGAACCCAAACACCAGACTCGAACCTAGGCCTTCCATGGAAAAGCCAAACAGCACAACCAACTAAGCCTGGAAAGACATCAATAATGCTAAGTCTACTACCAAATGCTTACAACACTTTTACAACCTTCACCCATTGCTGACATGTGGGCCATGGCCCACATGTCAGTAATGGGTGAAGGTTGTAAGAGTGTTGTAAGCATTTGGTTGTAACTGTAGCATTATATCCTCAACTTCCAATAAGGAATAGGAAGAGTCCGTTTGGAACGTGTATATATATACATAGGGGTCCCCATTCATCTGAGTAGGTTGCACATTTAACATGGCTCCAAAAAGATCATCTGGTTGGGAACTATTGCCAGAGTCTTCGTCCAGTCGTCGTCGAGCCTCTCCGCATGGAGCACCCTCTGCGCCGCCTCCGGCCCATGACTGGCTGGCAGAGGCTGCGGACTTCCTGACCTCCTGCGGGTTGTCACTGGAGGTCATCGCTCAACCTCTTCATCCGGCGCCCAACTTTGACCTGTTGTCGATCACTCCGGAGGAACGGGATTCTCTGGAGAAAAGGGAAGCGTTTCGCCGCCTGTACCATAGGGCGGGTGTGCGCACCCTGCAGGACTTTGCGGAGATCCTCCGCGAGGCCAGTGAGGGCTAGACTTTTTTTTCTCTTTATTTTTAACAGTCTTTTGTCCTCCTCTTGTATACTTCTCCAGAGAATGTTTCGGCGACGAAGCTGGAATTTAATGAAATATAATATTTTGTTAACTCAATTTGTTTTCGGCTACAATCAAACTTTTACAACCTTCTGACAACTTATACCCATTTGCTAACTATAGCATTGCTCTTTATAATTAAAAAATCTTGTTACGTCAAATCCATATATTAGCGACGATATCCCCATCAATGACTTGTTACGTCATAGAATTGATTATGCTGCCAGCGTCAATCTTGCCGTCAAATCTATCTTAATATGATTACAAAGTAAAATAGAGGACAACTTTGAGTGTTTTAATTTTACTCTTTTCGAGTACATAGTCTTCTAATTTTCAAAAATTTAATCAAATATTCGAAACATGGAAATATTGAGATTAAACTTCACATTCTTAAATATATTGTCAAATTTTTTTAAATAAACATGTTTTCACCACATTTTTTCTGCCAAATTTTTCAATAATTTATACGGAACACGTGGATATATACTAGTAATAATAGTAATAAATTTAATTTTGGAAAGTAGTTTTTAAAATTAGGGTCTCAAAATTCTAAAGATTTATGTAGTGATTTCATATGGATATATACTAGTAATAAATTTAATTTTAGAAAGTAGTTTTTTAAATTTAATAGTAATAAATTCGACCGTCTTATACTAGTAATAATAGTAATAAATTAATTTAAGACTCAAAACTATTCTATTTTTTCCACTTTCCAAGGTCACATAAGACGGTCGAATTTTCCCTCTACTTCTCTCAAACCCTCTTCCTTCTCCTAAACCCTCTCCCAAACCCTCTTCTAATCAAAATGCCGCCGAAGAAACAACGACCGTCGCCGAAGGGGAAGAATCCACAAAGGGATACGATACAGGCCCGAAGGACAGAACTTACAAGGACGGCGAAAACCAAGATTATGGTCGCTCGGGCAGAGGCCGAAAGGGCAGCGACGGAAGCAGCGGCGGCGGCAGCGGCGGCGGAAGCGATGATGAAGACGGAGGCGGCAGCCAAGCCATGTGCAAAAAAGGCTAAAAACACTCATTGCTCGACAAAGACCGAAAAATCTATCTTCGATACAGAGTCGTCGGAAGACTCAACTTATGAAGATCGAAGGCGTACTCAAGCGAAGGCTAAGGTGGCAACGGATACAGAGTCATCAGCGTACTCTGTGAATTTTGAATCCTCATCAGAAGAGGAAAATGAAGAGGAAGAGCAATCATCAAATAAGTCCCAGGTTGGAGAGGAGGTAAAAAATTTAAAGGATCAAAAACTAAGAAGATTTACATTAAATATTTCAAGAAAAAGGCTGTTATGCCTGAAAGATCAATTAAGATGGATGATGTCGAAGACGAAGCTTTCCTGGATATATTGAAATTCTATCAATTGGAGAAACTGAACAAATCCTGTCTTGAAAAATCTCCCAAACAATAGTAAGAGAATTTTACTCAAATCTTCCGGCTGAAGTTAAAGAAAAAGAAGATCAACCACTGGTGTTTCTGAGAGGAAAACTGATTAGGGTAAATACTGCTGTCATCAACGAATTTTATGGATTTGATCCAGTTCCTGAGTTTGATATAAAAGATATTGATAATGTTTTCATGACGGATGCAATTCATGAGATTACAGGTGTTTCGATGGGTGCCAAGACCCCTCAAAATGTATACAAAGATCAATTAAAAACTTTGTATAAATTGTTGCATGCCTACGTATCTCAAATACTCAACCCTACTGGACATGAGTTTTCCATCCATCCCGAGAGAGTAAAATTTCTTTATTATATGGAGAAGAAAAAAATGATGAATATAGGTTCCTACATGTTCACTAGAATGATGCATCTCGTGGGAAAACCAACTGCAAGGACAGCTCTCCCTTTCGGAGGATTTGTATGCTCGATGGCTAATAAACATTCTGTCCCAAGCTTAGCAGGGGATGTTTATATTAAAAACAAAGGCCCCATGAGAAAACTAACCTTCACTCGAATGTTTGGAAAATGGGCAGCAGCTGCAAGCAAACCATCAACATCTGGAAAACCATCAACTTATGGAATCAAAAACACTAAGGACATGGTTGATGACCTATACAATTTTGTTGCTGCAAACTTTGAGAATATCTTCAAAGAGATGAAGACTATATCCGACAACCAGAAATTGATTCTGGATAAGATTAACCAGATAGAGGTTGAATTTGCTGACCAAGAATAAGATTTTCCTTCCCTCGTGAAGAAGGTAAATGGGGCTAGCCTAAACTCTTATGTAAAAATACACACTGTGCACATTGACACTTTAATGCTAGCCATCACTTTGATACTTCTATTTATGTTTTTGGATGTCATTTCTACATATAAAGTGAGTTAATACTGACTATAATTTTTCTTAATCCGTCCCTCAAGGTGTAGGTGAAGGATATTTTGAGAAAGAAGAAGTATGAAAAAAAGAAAAAGAAACAAGAAGAAGAAGATGGAGACGGCTATGAAGATTCATCTTTTGAGTTTTGAATGTCTCTTTTATTTCAATTTGGATGTAATATTTGACTTGTAATATGGTTCTGAATATTTGTTGGTCATGGCGGACAAACTAAATTTTGTGTTTGAAATATTGTAAGACTAAACTTTTCACTTGTACTAAGTGCATAGTTCGTAATTTGTTTTGAAAATATAATATGGTCTTGAATTTAGAGTAGGTCTGATATTTATTTGGATTATTGTATTGTGAATTATGCAGGTTCTATGTTGAATTACTAACGTGGATTGGGCAGATTACTGTAATATGGATTGGACAGATTACTGTAACGTGAATTATGTAGATTACTGTAACGTGAATTATGCAGTTTATTGGACTTGGAATGAAGTATACTTAATTTGATTGTGATTTTTTGGTTGAAGCGTTTATTTGGTTGGCAATTGGCCTTCATAGATGATATTGATATTTTGGTGTATTCCTTTGATTTGCAGATGCCCATCACAGATTTCATGAGTCCTGGGTGCATTGCTAGGGTTTACAGGTGGCCTCATTAGGATGCATTCCTGGGATCACTGAAACTTTATTTGATTGTAATGTGTTTTGCTTTCTGTAAAAAATTATTACATCGATGCCATCAGTATGAATTCGATGCCAGTGCCTCTTCATCCCTTGTTATTAAAATTGTAATCCTGCCTGTTCATCCCTTGTTTTTGAGGAAACATAATTGTAATCTTGCCTGTTCATCCTTTGTTATTGCCATCAGTACATCGGTGCCATCAGTATGAAGTCGATGCTAGTGTAATGCATAATGTAATGTAAAAAAAAATCTCTTTGATAGTAGGTTAATTATATTCAAATATTCGCAAGAAATTTTGTTCAGCCATACAGTGAAAGCATGATAAAATGATATTCGGATTATCATGAAAATAATTTAATATTAAATAAATGTACTATGGTAAATGATATTAAAAATACTGTAACTATTTGGTGAAAAAAATATAAGATACTTGAACATTTCCAGTCCTAAATGTACCATACTTTGTTAAAAGCACAGAGTGTCCATTCTCCGTTTTCAAAGAACGGAGAATGGCCATTCTCCATGTTAAAGGAATGGAGAATGGCCATTCTCCTTGAGAATGGCCATTCTTCGTGTTAAAAGCAAAGAGAACGGCCATTCTCCGTCCATTCGCCGTGTAAAAAGCAAAGAGAATGGCCATTCTCCGTCCATTCGCCGTGTTAAAAGCAAAGAGAACGGCCATTCTCCGTCCATTCGCCGTGTGAAAAGCAAAGAGAATGGCCATTCTCCGTCTATTCGCCGTGTTAAAAGCAAAGAGAATAGCCATCCTCCGTGTTAAAAGCAAAGAGAATAGCCATTCACCGTCCAAATAAAATATTCTCTTCGAAAAAATTATCATTAGAAAAGTAAAAAATATTTTGTTCGATCAATACAGATTTTTTTTTAAAATAAGTGAGCAGATGATCCGCCCGACCTCAGAAACAGGTTTTCTTAGTTCACTACTACCGTGACATGTAGCTTAGTACTAGGTATATAGGGCCGTTCGATATTCTAGAGCGAGTAGGAGATGTATCCTATCGTCTCGCTCTTCCGCCGTCGCTAAGTGAGGTGCATGATGTATTCCATGTGTCCCAATTACGATGGTATATTCCGAACCCGAGCCACATCCTAGACCATTCAAAATTGGTTGTTGGTAGCAACCTTTCGTATGAGGAGAGGCCCGTGTCTATTTTGGACCGGAGGGAAAAGATACTAAAAAACAAGACTATTAAATTAGTCCGTGTTGCTTGGGGTCATCACTATCTGGGTGAGTCAACGTGGGAGCGTGAGAACGACATCCGATCGCGATATCCCTACCTGTTTGACTCGTGAGGTATAATGTCTTTCTTATGCCTTACGTTTTCCCTTCCTTGCTTGCATTGTATGATTGTATGATTGAACTGCTTAGTGTAACTTGCCTGTGCTTAGTGTAGCTTGTCGTGACAATCTCTAGCTCCTTGATTAAATTCCGAGGACGGAATAGTTTTAAGGTGGATAGAGTTGTCACCCTCATTTTTTGTATTCCTGTATTTCGTATTTATACTCGTATCTGGATTTTGGTATGTATTTTTATTTTTCTCAACTTGTGGAATTTTAGTATTTTTCGTATTTTGGGTTTTGGACTTGGCTCAGTTTTAATTGGTTTGGAATCGGTTTGGTTTGGTTTATGTGTTGGAACACCATAGCCCTAAGCTCCACCCTCAAAAACACCATAACACCCTCTTTATAACTCCACCAACCTCTTCTCTCTCTTCATAACCACCATTAATTTCTTCTTCTTCTTCTTCCTCCACACAACTCCCCAACCCTTAGGCAAGTGCATCTTACCACCACATAAGAACCCTATTTTTCTTTGTCCATTTGCTAGATTAGGACATGGTGATCAACATTAGAACTTGCTATTTTGTGATTTGAAGCTTCCTTTGTTCTAGATCTAGGTTTAGCTATTTTCGGATTTTGCATGGTTTAATCTACTTTGGTTAGATTTTCATGGGTTTTAATGTTTCCATGTGGAAGAGCATTCAGTTTCACTCCAGTTGGAACTTTGGAAATCTGGATTTGGAGTTCGGATGACCAAGTTATGATGCTTGGAAGCTTTGGGTTCATCCATGGTGTTCTTGCTGTTTGGAGGAGACAGTGAGCAGTGTGCAGAGCTGTTTAGCTCACGCACACTGAGCTACGCGCGCTCTTTAGCGCTGCGTACGCAGACTTGAGTACGCTTCCTGTTGGAAGCGTGTCTCCTTGAGCCTGCGTGACTTTCTCACGTACGCTGCCTTGAGTGAGCCTGCGTGACTTTTCACGCAGCTGCTTCCTGGAGCGTACGTGATTTTCACGCAGCTGCTTCCTGGAGCGTGCGTGACTTTTCATGCAGCTGCTTCCTGGAGCGTGCGTGACTTTCACGTTCACTGCTCCCTTGAGCGTGCGTGACTTTCACGAACGCTGCTCCCCGAGTGTGCGTGACTTTTCACGTACGCTGCTTCCCGAGTGTGCGTGACTTTCACGTACACTGTGCCCCTTGAGCGTGCGTGACTTTTTACAAACGCAGTTTTCCTGCGTGCGTGACTTTCACGTACGCTGCCCTCCTGCATGCGTGTTTTATTGCGTATGCATTCCTCCTGCGTGCGTACTTTTATGTGTACGCATCCCCCTGGCCCGTATTTTGATATTTTATTAGATATTTTATGCCCATTTTATATCCTTACGCCTTTTGTCATGAACTTGATTTTACTTAATATGTTTGGAATGACTATTGTACATGGCTTGGTATGGCAAGGAACTAGCATAACACGACAGTGACCCGTAGTGGTGCACTCCTGACATGACCAACCTGATATGATAGTGGCCCGTTGTGGCGCACTTCTGACATGATTTATTTTAACTTGACCTGCATTGACATCGTGGGTAGTTCTTTCTTGCTTGCTTGTTAAATCCACTTGTCCTGTCTTACATCATGTCTAGGATGGGACTCCTGAGTACCACGGTCAGGAGTACCTACTAAAATGGATTAAGGATAATAACACATTAGTCATGAAGAGATGACACAGCTACGGGCAATCCCGTTACCTGGGCGCTCTTGGGATCTGTAGCCTGCCGTCGAGTAGGGCACATTTCCAGCACACCGTCGCGTGTTGCACCCTCTAAGTCACCTAAGGGTATATGCGTCTCCTGGACGATGTACCCACCTGAATTCAACCCTAATCTTTCGTCCTGGGTAGCCTGGATGGTCTGCAGGGCTTGTGGCTGTGGAATAATTTCACTGCATCTTGTTAGTAATTAGGCCCGTGATAACCCTTGTTAGTATAGTAGTAAGCCGTAGGATCTACTTGGCCGTGATTGATTGAATGAGGTATAACCAGTCTAGTCATGTCTTGATCCCATGCAAGATTGCTTCCTGTCTTGATTGCTTACATTATTATCTTGTCGATAAATGGTGGGAGACCAAGTTCTGTTCAGATGAAGGGTTACAACCCTGGTCCTTGTTTGGTTTACGGGTTGTAATCTGGTTATCGGAATAGTCCCATGGTTATCTCGTCGTATATCACCCTGGCATGTTTTCATAAATTCTAGTTTTAATATTATATTTTCTTGTGCTGATTGCTGGCTTTTGTTCTTATTTCGTGGCCCCCTTGTGGCACTTGCTCTTTCTGGGGTTGACCCAGCTGGTTTTGTGTGGCCAGATTTCGGAGCAGCTCCCGAGGACCTACCAAGCTTTCAGTCCAATGGTGAACACTAGACGGAATCCGGGCCAAGAGTGGGTTTTCTATTTTGTTTCGCTCACACTATTGTAAAAATTATTCTTTTGAGGCGTTTAGCCGACGAACACCTGTTAGCTCGATGCACTTTACTTACTGTCTGCCTACGGGCTGTAAACATGATTAACAAATCCTAGGGTTGATCATGTATGACTTAACTCTTGCTAGTCCTAGCATTTTGTATGACTAGCTTCATGATCAGCTGATATGTAATATCTGGGACGCCTTTTATTGTATATTTGGTGGTCAAACATCTTGTGATTATATTACTTGCTTGAGATTGAGACAATAGGCTTGACCATAAGAGACTGTTGGCTTGTAGAAAACCCTCACATGTCTAGACAGCCGTGACCGTATATCGAGGTGGTTTCCATTTCAATATACGTAGCTGGCTATGTCTGCCCCCGCTCTCCAGTATTCTGGTTCTGGGGCGTGACATGGTTTAAGTGGTGGCCCATGCAGGTCTTGTAAATCAAGAAATGTGAGGATTTACAGAATAGATGTCTCAATCAGTATTCGCCTTTGATCTCCGCTCGTATTTTCAAATCCCTGAAATTCTTACCCTGATTACATGCTTGTATCGTTGATCTGTCCTGGTCCTTCCTTATTGTTTCTCTGTGTCGTCTTCTTCAGCGGCACTGTACATGGTCCTACCGATCAACGAGGTGGAGCACTTCCCGTGGGTCAGCAGCAACCCGGAGATCAAGCCCAGCATTCCGGAGTAGCCTCCAAAGTGGTGCATACGGGAGGAGAGTCACCAGTTCGGCCCGTCCAGCCCGCGGAGCCAGATGATGGTACCTTAGTAGGCCTCATCAGAACCTTGATAGCTTTTCAGGATCGTCGAAGCGATGCCCTGCACCAGACAGTTCAAGATGCTTTGACCCGAGGCAGACATCCAGGGAATCAGGCGGCGAACAGCTTCAAGCGATTGAACCCTCCTTTCTTCGACGGCAGCGAGGATGCGATTGTCGCGGATGCATGGCTTCAGGATACCGAGGTGATTCTGGAAGCAGCCAGGACACCCGAGAATGAGAAAGTGGCGGTGGTGCGCCTACAGTTGTTGGACTTGGCTCGCAGTTGGTGGGCGACGCAGGCCACGGGATTAGTGGCACCCATTGCTTGGGCAGTATTTAGAGAGAGATTCCAGACGAAGTACTTTGATGCTGTAGCTCGGTACGACCTGCAGACCAGATTTACCAACTTGAAGCAAGGAGGCAGAACAGTCGACAGTTATGCATCAGAGTTTTCTAGACTCAGTAGGTTTGCCCCCACATTGGTGGCGACCGAGTTTGATAGGGCCCAGCGGTTCCAGCAGGGACTGCATTTGGAGATCTTGTTAGCAGTGGAGCAGTTCGAGCACCAGACGTTCGATGCAATCTTCAGAGCAGCTAGGAGGCATGAGTACACCTCCCAGAGGATTGTGGATAGGACCGGAGGTAGGAAGCGGTCCCATAGCCAGATGCAGCAATCATCAGCTCCAGCCCCGGCAGCTAGAAGTTTGACCATTGGGACTCCGAGGCGGGCAGCCTCAGTTATGTCGGTTCAGCATTCGACCCCGACGTACCCGCAGCAGCAGAAGCAGAAGCAGACTTCCGTGATGTGATGTTCTCATTACGGAAAGCCATGGCATGTGGTGGCAGACTGCCGTAGGGTGCAGGGATTGTGCCTGGCTTGTGGAGCAGCAGATCATAGGATATGAGCTTGCCCGAATAGGGGTGGTTCATCTGCATCCAACCCTTCTAGCTCTTCGGTGAGAGGACCGACCCCAGCACCAGTTCAACAGCAGTATCAGTCTTCGAGGCCCTTGCCGCCTCAGTCTCAGGCATTCCAGCAACAACATCCCCAGCAGTATGCACAAGCCCAAGCTCAGACCCAGAATAGGCAGAGAGGTTTCTAGCAGAGGGGACCAGCAGTCAGAGAACAAGGTCAGGCCATGATGATGGCTATGGAAGAAGAAGTTGCACCAGGTGAGGTTGTGGCAGGTACTATTCTCGTCAACTCCTTTCCATCTTCGGTATTGTTTGATTCTGGTGCATCGCATTCATTCATGTCTGCACGATTCGCGACACAGATAGGATTGTAGCCCGAGTCATTATCAGTGAGGCTCAATATACTTACTGGTAATGGCCTGGTGGGAGTAGATCGAGTGTTTTCCTCGTGTCGGATCGTAGTTAGCGGTAGGGAGTTCCCCGCTAGATTCATAGAGTTTCCTATGGCAGACTATGATGTAGTCCTAGGCATGGATTGGTTGAGGAACCAGTATGCTAGGATAGACTGCCATATTGGCAGAGTTGTCTTTAGTATCCCCGGCGAGCCAGAGTTTACGTTTTCCAGAGGCGCACTGGAGCCATCTTTTCCAGCATTGCGGATGGCAGTAGCAGCAGTGCAGTTACCCCGAATAGTTGAAGAGTTTCCAGATGTCTTTCCAGAGGAGCTTCCAGGGATGCCGCCAGAGCGGGAGATTGAGTTCACTATAGACTTAATCCCCGGAATAGCACCAGTATCAGAGCGAGTCTACAGGATGGCGCCTTCAGAGTTGGAGATCTTGTACAAAATGATTGAAGAACTGAGGACCAAGGGATTCATCCGTGCTAGTGGATCGCCTTGGGGAGCCCCGATGCTTCTTGTGAAAAAGAACGATGGTACGTCCAGGCTATGTGTTGATTATCGTACCTTGAACTCAGTGACAATCAAGAATAGATACCCTCTTCCGAGGATAGATGACTTGTTTGATCAGCTCAGAGGGGCTTCAGTGTTCTCGAAGATTGACTTGCGGTCAGGATATCACCAGATCAGAGTCAGAGAGCAGGACATCCCGAAGATAGCATTCAGATCAAGGTATGGACATTGGGAGTTCCTTGTTATGCCCTTTGGAGCGACCAATATGCCGGCCGTATTCATGGACCTCATGAATCATATTTTCATGCCTTACTTGGACTAATTTGTGATCGTGTTCCTAGATGATATCCTGGTCTACAGCAAGAGTGAAGCAGAGCATGAGCAGCATCTCAGAGTCGTCTTCCAGATGCTTAGGGAGCATCAGTTGTACGCCAAGTTCAGTAAATGCGAGTTCTGGCTCGATCACATTTCGTATTTGGGTCACATCATTACCCGAAAAGGAGTGGAAGTGGATCCCCAGAAGATTGTGGCTATCGAGTCATGGCTGGTACCCAGCTCAGTGGCAGAGGTTCGCAGCTTTCTTGGATTGGCCGGCTACTACCGGCGGTTCGTTTCAGATTTCACAAGGATTTCAGCGCCGATGACCCAGTTGACCCGCAAGGATGTGCCGTTTGTTTGGACAGCAGAGTGTCAGGAATCATTTGAGAAGTTGAAGCGAGGTTTGATAACGGCTCCCATTCTCACCCTTCCAGATGGGACCAGAGGATTTACAGTTTATTGCGACGCTTCAGGCAGAGGATTGGGGTGTGTCTTGATGCAGCATGGAAAGGTAATATCTTATGCGTCACGCCAACTTTGTGATCATGAGAAGAATTACCCGACCCACGACTTGGAATTGGCGGCGGTAGTGTTTGCTTTGAAGTTGTGGAGACACTACTTGCACGGAGATAGAGTGGAGATCTTTACTGATCATAAGAGCCTGAAGTATGTTTTCACCCAGAAGGACCTTAATATGCGGCAGAGAAGATGGCTCGAGCTACTGGTGGACTATGATGTGGATTTACAATATCATCCCGGGAAGGCCAACGTTGTAGCAGATGAGCAGGAGAGCCGGAGTTTATCTCCTGACGGCACAACCAGAATTATTGGCAGATCTTCAGAAGATGGGAATTGAAGTGGTTCTTCCAACTAGTGTGGCATTAATGGCCAGCCTACAGGTTCAGTCCAGCATAGTTGAGAGAATCCGTGTGGCGCAGTCAACAGATTCCAAGATCCAGCGACTCAGAGTAGAGTATGAAGCAGGAAGAAGGCCAGAGTTATGTATCCATGAAGACGATACATTTCGGCACGACACTCGTCTTTGTGTACCCAGTGGAGATATCAGACAGGAAGTCATGGCAGAAGCCCACAGTTCACAGTATTCTATTCATCCGGGTGGTACGAAGATGTACCGTGATATTCGTCAGTATTTCTGGTGGAATGGCATGAAGAGGGAGATAGTCCGGTTTGTCTCTCGGTGTTTGGTTTGCCAACAGGTTAAAGCTGAACATCAGAGGCCCGCTGGACTTCTTTAACCCTTACCGATCCCAGAATGGAAATGGGAACATATAACCATGGATTTCGTGACCGGATTGCCTAGATCTCCGGCCGGCAGAGATGCTATTTGGGTAATTGTGGACAGGCTTACCAAGGTGGCACACTTTTCCCCATTCAGAGTTAGACAGTCGACGGCGCAGCTAGCAGAGATGTACCTCAGGCAGATCGTCAGGCTTCACGGCGTGCCAGTCAGCATCACCTCAGACAGGGATTCAAGATTCACATCACACTTTTGGTGCAGCTTACAGAAGAGTTTAGGGACTCGTCTTCAGTTCAGCTCAGCTTATCACCCACAGACGGATGGTCAGTCAGAGCGCACAATCCAGACTCTTGAAGATATGTTGAGATCTTGCACCCTTAACTTCGGTGGTTCATGGGAGAATCATCTGCACCTGGTAGAATTCTCGTACAACAACAGTTATCAGGCCAGTATCCAGATGGCACCCTTCGAGGCTCTCTATGGCAGGAAGTGCAGATCCCCGCTAGCATGGGACGATGTCGGAGAGAGGCAGATGCTCGGACCCGAGTTGATTTCCCAGACGGTTGAAGTGGTCAGGAAGGTCAGAGATCACCTCCGAGTTGCCCAGGGCCGCCAACGCCATTGGGCCGATGCTCATCGACGTCCCTTAGAATTTGCTGTCGGCGACCATGTATTCCTTAGGATCTCGTCTAACCGCGGCGTCATTCGCTTTGGCGTGCGGGGAAAGCTTAGTCCTAGGTATATAGGGCCGTTCGATATTCTAGAGCGAGTAGGAGATGTATCCTATCGTCTCGCTCTTCCGCCGTCGCTAAGTGAGGTGCATGATGTATTCCATGTGTCCCAATTGCGACGGTATATTCCAGACCCGAGCCACATTCTAGACCATTCGGAATTGGTTGTTGGTACCAACCTTTCGTATGAGGAGAGGCCCGTGTCTATTTTGGACCGGAGGGAAAAGATACTCAAGAACAAGACTATTAAATTAGTCCGTGTTGCTTGGGGTCATCACTCTCTGGATGAGTCAACGTTGGAGCGTGAGGACGACATCCGATCGCGATATCCCTACCTGTTTGACTCGTGAGGTATAATGTCTTTCTTATGCCTTACGTTTTCCCTTCCTTGCTTGCATTGTATGATTGTATGATTGAACTGCTTAGTGTAACTTGCCTGTGCTTAGTGTAGCTTGTCGTGACAATCTCTAGCTCCTTGATTAAATTCCGAGGACGAAATTCTTTTAAGGTGGGTAGAGTTGTCACCCTCATTTCCCGTATTCCCATATTTCGTATTTATACTCGTATCTGGATTTTGGCATGTATTTTTATTTTTCTCAACTTGTGGAATTTCAGTATTTCTCGTATTTTGGGTTTTGGACTTGGCTCGATTTTAATTGGTTTGGAATCGGTTTGGTTTGGTTTATGTGTTGGAAC
This sequence comes from Iris pallida, assembly GCA_029216955.1. Lineage (NCBI taxonomy): Eukaryota > Viridiplantae > Streptophyta > Magnoliopsida > Asparagales > Iridaceae > Iris > Iris pallida. The sequence continues at coordinate 2,073,279 of JANAVB010009198.1, forward strand.
ACCATAGCCCTAAGCTCCACCCTCAAAAATACCATAACACCCTCTTTATAACTCCACCAACCTCTTCTCTCTCTTCATAACCACTATTAATTTCTTCTTCTTCTTCTTCTTCCTCCACACAATTCCCCAACCCTTAGGCAAGTGCATCTTGCCACCACATAAGAACCCTATTTTTCTTTGTCCATTTGCTAGATTAGGACATGGTGATCAACATTAGAACTTGTTATTTTATGATTTGGAGCTTCCTTTGTTCTAGATCTAGGTTTAGCTATTTTCGGATTTTGCATGGTTTGATCTACTTTGTTAGATTTTCATGGGTTTTGATGTTTCCATGTGGAAGAGCATTCAATTTCACTCCAGTTGGAACTTTGGAAATCCGGATTTGGAGTTCGGATGACCAAGTTATGATGCTTAGAAGCTTTGGGTTCATCCATGGTGTTCTTGCTGTTTGGAGGAGACAGTGAGCAGTGTGCAGAGCTGTTTAGCTCACGCACACTGAGCTACGCGCACTCTTTAGCGCTGCGTACGCAGACTTGAGTACGCTTCCTGTTGGAAGCGTGTCTCCTTGAGCCTGCGTGACTTTCTCACGTACGCTGCCTTGAGTGAGCCTGCGCGACTTTTCACGCAGCTGCTTCCTGGAGCGTGCGTGACTTGTCACGCAGCTGCTTCCTGGAGCGTGCGTGACTTTTCACGCAGCTGCTTCCTGGAGCGTGCGTGGCTTTCACGTTCACTGCTCCCTTGAGGGTGCGTGACTTTCACGAACGCTGCTCCCCGAGTGTGCGTGACTTTTCACGTACGCTACTTCCCGAGTGTGCGTGACTTTCACGTACACTGTGCCCTTTGAGCGTGCGTGACTTTTCACGAATGCAGTTTTCCTGCGTACGTGACGCTGCCCTCCTGCGTGCGTGTTTTATTGCGTATACATTCCCCCTGCGTGCGTACTTTTATGCGTACGCATCCCCCTGGCCCGTATTTTGATATTTTATTAGATATTTTATGCCCATTTTATATCCTTACGCCTTTTGTCATGAACTTGATTTTACTTAATATGTTTAGAATGACTATTGTACATGGCTTGGTATGGCAAGGAACTAGCATAACACGACAGTGACCCGTAGTGGTGCACTCCTGACATAACCAACCTGATATGATAGTGGCCCGTTGTGGCGCACTCCTGACATGATTTATTTTAACTTGACCTGCCTTGACACCGTGGGTAGTTCTTTCTTGCTTGCTTGTTAAATCCACTTGTCCTGTCTTGCATCATGTCTAGGATGGGACTCCTGAGTACCACGGTCAGGAGTACCTACTAAAATGGATTAAGGATAATAACTAGAATAACACATTAGTCTTGAAGAGATGACACAGCTACGGGCAATCCCGTTACCTGGACGCTCTTGGGATCTGTAGCCTGCCGTCGAGTAGGGCACATTTCCAGCACACCGTCGCGTGTTGCACCCTCTAAGTCACCTAAGGGTATATGCGTCTCCTGGACGATGTATCCACCTGAATTCAACCCTAATCTTTCGTCCTGGGTAGCCTGGATGGTCTACAGGGCTTGTGGCTGTGGAACAATTTTACTGCATCTTGTTAGTAATTAGGCCTGTGATAACCCTAGTTAGTATAGTAGTAAGCCGTAGGATCTGCTTGGCCGTGATTGATTGAATGAGGTATAACCAGTCTAGTCATGTCTTGATCCCATGCAAGATTGCTTCCTGTCTTGATTGCTTACATTATTATCTTGTCGATAAATGGCGGGAGACTAAGTTCTGTTCAGATGAAGGATTACAACCCCGGTCCTTGTTTGGTTTACGGGTTGTAACCTGGTTATCGGAATAGTCCCATGGTTATCTCGTCGTACATCACCCTGGCATGTTTTCATAAATTCTAGTTTTAATATTATATTTTTTTGTGCTGATTGCTGGCTTTTGTTCTTATTTTGTGGCCCCCTTGTGGCACTTGCTCTTTCTGGGGTTGACCCAGCTGGTTTTGTGTAGCCAGATTTCTGAGCAGCTCCCGAGGATCTACCAAGCTTCCAGCCCAATGGTGAACACTAGACGGAATCCGGGCCAAGAGTGGGTTTTCTATTTTGTTTTGCTCACTCTATTGTAAAAATTATTCTTTTGAGACATTTAGCCAACGAGCACATGTTAGCTCGATGTACTTTACTTACTGTCTGCCTACGGGCTGTAAACATGATTAACAAATCCTAGGGTTGATCATGTATGACTTAACTCTTGCTAGTCCTAGCATTTTGTACGACTAGCTTCATGATCAGCTGATATGTAATATCTGGGACGCCTTTTATTGTATATTTGGTGGTCAAACATCTTGTGATTATATTACTTGCTTGAGATTGAGACAATAGGCTTAACTATAAGAGACTGTTGGCTTGTAGAAAACCCTCACATGTCTAGACAGCCGTGACCGTATATCGAGGTGATTTCTATTTCAATATACGTAGCTGGCTATGTCTGCCCCCGCTCTCCAGTATTCTGGTTCTGGGGCGTGACAACAACCATCTCGGGGGGAGGGCTCAAACCTAGGACCTCCCCTAGGTGAGCCCTCCCGCTCTAGCCACTTAAGCTAGAGCCATATATTGTTGGAGCTTTTCCTTTGTAATATGTGAAGAGATCTTGCTCTCAACACATGCCTAGTAAAGTTTAGTCCCATATTGGAAAAGAATCATGAGGTATCTCAATATATATACTTGGTATGTGTTGTTGAGATATGCACATGGGATGGTGCCCCTAAGGGGGAACCATGTGGGTGGTTTTACTAGGAGGTAAGGTTAAGACTCCATGGTAAAGCATTACCTTTTTGCTCTTGGAATTTATTCGTTTGGAGGTAAGCCCTGTATGTCACGATCCGCACCTACCGTGAGGGTACGAGTGCGTAACAGCACCCAGCCTACGCTGCAGTGTCGATGGTAGAACGCTGTTTTAGGTCATAAACTATAACTACATAATATAAAATACTCTCCAATAGGAGGCCAATCACAGAAGGTACAACTCAATCACAATCTAAGGGTAGAATGTAGCACGATGGAATAGATAAGAAAATCCTCAATTGAGGTACAATAAGAAGTAAAATAATCAAAGTTAACAACTACCAGACTCAACATCTCTAAAATATACAACTCTGAAATCATGGACAATAACTAATCATGAAATGAAAGAACAATCTAAGCTATATATACTAAGCAAGGTATCGTCCTCAGCAGCTGCCTGAACCTCCCCAGGGGTCCAGGTCGCGAGTGTCATCTAGGCAAGCTCCATAGTAAGGGGTGCAGGGTTCCTCATCATCCTCTGTAAAATTTTCAACAGGTACAGTTAGGACGGGAGCGAGCACAATACATCTCACGTAGATCATAACAGGTTAAAAAATATAAACATGCAAGAGAATACGAAACATGAAACTGAAAGAAAGTACATGATGTAAATAAAGAGAGAACTGTAATAGAAATATCTACTATAAATAGAGAGCTACCAGTGACTAGGGATTTAGAGTACAAAGTCGACATGTGAACGGCTGGATTTGCACATGAATATACTAAAGAGGCGCACATGGTTATACTACTTTGGAATTGTTCACTTGACTATTTATACTCTTCCATACCCCCAATCAATACACAAGGATCCAGACAAGTTATGTTACGCACATGATTTTCACATGAAAGCCCATAAATGGGTGCACATGAAGTATACATGAGGGCTCATAAATGAGTGCACATGAAATTCACATGAAGGCCCATAAATGGGTGCACATGAAGTTCACATGAGGGCTCATAAATGAGTGTACATGAAGTATAGGTTATACATGAGAAACATGACCGAACATGAGAGCACATGAGAGTACACGAGCATGCATGAACGAGCATGAAGCACATGAGAAACATAAATAACATGAGAGCGAGAAATACATGATGTACATGAAACACACGACATGATGTATCCGATGCTCCCGAGGGGGATAACATCTCAATGTAGGGATCCATATAGTACCAATCCGTGATAATATCGTGACAGCATCAAATAAGGTAAACTAGAGCAGGAATATAATTCTAAGCAAGTTATGAAATGATCAGAGAATGTACTCGCCTGGTATCTGAATAACTGAAGTAAATGTATTGTCCGAGATGAGGTATCTGACTCCTATTTAGAGCAACACAAGTCAAGATGTATACAGGGGGTGATAAATGAAATGTACAATGTATCTGCATGCTGTCTAGGGTCAATCTAGACTATAGTCAACACTTGGTCAACTCTAGTCAACCACACTAGTCAAACTAGGTCAACTAGGTCAAACTTAACCCAAACAAGTCTAATAAGTCTCACTAGGCCTAACCAGTCTATCCTAGCAAGCACACACCAACCAAATCTATACAAGCCAACACAATAATATAGGCATGCACACATATTCAATTTACACATATTCATACATGCTAATTATATAGGCAATATGCATATATCTATAATACATTATATTTATCACACAAGGTTATATATTATATATGTATACATATACCTATAGAGAGATAGTGGGGGGGGTTAGTGTTCAGTTAAGATAGTTTACAAGTGACAGGTATAAAGCCATAGTAAGGTTAAGGTTTCAGGTAATCTGGGTAATAGGTTAGCATGTGGTTCACTTTAGAAGACATGCAATGTAAGCTACAGGTAACTGAGTTGCAGGCATGTCTAATGGAATGAATCCATATGCAGGGGATAATGCAAGTATATGATAGTAATGAATGTGTTCAGGGATTCAGTGTCTTGGTGAAAACAGAAAAGGGAATCAATACAGTGTATGAGTGTGTCTAGGTGACAATGTGTGTGTGTGTGTGTGTGTAAACATTCATGTGTGTACCCATATTTCAGGACAGTGTGCTGGCAATATGTTCTCATCATGTGTGTGTGTGAGCTTGTGATCATAACAATCTCAGTTTTATGGGTGTCAATATGATAGGGTTCAATTAGGAAATAGTATTTTCAGGTTTTAGACAATGGTTGGTTAGTGAAATCTGGGATCAGTGCACCTGTGTCAATGTGACAGTAAAATAGGGTGTTAAACTTAGAAAGTCAGTGACATAAATCTCAGTTTAATAAAGCAATTGCACAGGAAAATAGTGTGTTCACTGTCTTCATGGGAATACATGTGTTAGTGTCTCAAGTGGCTCGTGCTTGTGTGCATAAGTTAACCGTGCAATGTACACGCATTCTCAGGAATTCAATGCAACACACAAGACTAAAACAACCCTAACATATTGAACTATAGCTTACTGAAATGCATGAACATGTAGAGCATGTATTAAGTATGAAACTGAACTATATGCAAACAGTGCACACAGCTGTTCAGTCAAGGTTTGGAGTGTCATAACACACTCGAAAATTCATCACAAACCCAAACAAGTCCCCATATGAAACCCCAACATCTTAACACATACCCAGCTATATAATAACACATGTAAAACAGATAATTAATCATGAGATTGGATTAAAACTCTATGAAAATCAGAGAATGCGAATGTTACTGTACAATATCAGGTATTTGGGGAAAACACGTTTTACATCATGAAAACTTAGTTTAATTTTCAATACAGGTTGGTAACCAAGTCCCACATATATACAGCAACTAATCAATAGGTTAACATTTGAATTTGATATTTAATCTTGAATTAAACAGTGAACTTACAAGGTGAAGCCTCTGATACTAGTCCGTATCAGAGATTAGGAAAAAAATGTGAATTGATGAATCAAAACATGTTAATATTATAACTAAAAGGCTAATAATTAAACCCCCATATGTGCTCGTGTCCCCAGAGTCATATCGTGTCACCCCATGCCGGATACGGCATGTCCAAACATCATGAACCACTCTCGTGCACACACAGATACGCTGTCTCGTGCACGTGTGCACTCGTATCTGACACGACACAGGCCACATGGGGACACGTGGCCGTGCACACGTATTCGCCAGGGGTAGGAGTAAGTGTCGAACCGCCTGTAATGTGTTCACGTGGTGTCGTGTAGTATGTGTGAGTACGTTTCAGTGAGGCAATTCTGTGCATGTGCACACAATAGGGAATTGGTGCGGGCAAAATTTCTCACAGTCCACTAAATAATATCTAATAAAAATTTATACACTTCATGTCAGTAACCTAGTTATTGTTCACACAAAATTTTCTGTCCAAATGTGGCGTGTCCGGTAAAAAACAGGACACGGGCAGCAGGGCATGTGCACGGGGTCTGTACGTGTGTGTGCGTGTCCAATTCCGACACAAATACGACACAAAATCAATTTCAGTCTTCACAAAGATTAACATACATACCTAGATCTAGGTATCTATGTAATTAGTTTTTCAAAATTCAAAAATAAAGTCCTATGTGACATTTTAACAAACACCTACACATACACTATGATACGTATCCGATACGGACACGAAATGGACACGACTCGACGCAAATCCAATACCTACGGCTAGGGGACACCTAGGGCTATGAAAATATGCAAAAAAATCAAAAATCTAATAAGTTTAGATAGGGTTATCTATTGGTTGTTCTTCCTCAAGAAAACTCCTAAAATGAGGATTCCTCTTTGCTAGCCCAATGCTCCAAATTGCTCCAAAGCTGAGGTTTCTCTCCATGGACATGAAATAGAGCTGGATTAGGAACTAATACAAAAGACTAGCGTGGAAAAGGAATTAAAATGAAGAAACTAGGGCTTGAGGAAGATTTCTATACCTCTCCTTCTTGTAAACTTGGAAACTTTCTTAAGGAGGCTACAACTAATGGAAGAGACATTATATAGGGGTGGGATTCCCTATGGCTAAAACTCTAGGGTTAGGGTTTTAGTTAGTTGGGCCATGGGCCACCCTCTCTTGGTGGGTTTCTAGGCTTCCTAGTTAAAGGCCTATTCTCAAAACACCTCATTCTAACTAATAATCCCAAAAGTAATTATCTACCAATTTTCTAACCATGACTTAAACTAACAAGTCCCACTTAGTCTATAGGTTAAGTCTCACTTCTAGGTTAGGCCCAATCTAGTCTAGAACCAAGATACCACCTAGCAACTAATTAATTAATTTTAAAAATCACATAAATTTCCATAAATTCCAAACAATTCTAATAAATCACAATAAGCTCAAATAATGTAGCACCCAGTTTCCCAAATGAGGGTAATTTTGAAATTTCGTGTTTATAATTATTTTAATAATGATATTTAATTCATGATATGAATTTTTGGTGATTTTAAATCATTTTAAAATTATTTAAATCAATAACTTGTGGTTTTGACGTTTTGCTAGTGAAACCCTAGAGACTGTTTGACCTAGAGCCTAACCATGTGATTATGATATTTTAATATCATTTTTGGCCTAAGGATATTTTTGCATTTGACCTCTTTGAATTATTTTGATATTATTTTATTATTTATGATATTGTTTTTGGGTTATTTGAGTCGGGTTCGAATTTCAACTCAATCCGACTTGAAACGGGGACCCGGGGGTAGTTTGACTCTAGTAGGACCCACACACTAGTTAGGCATGGCCCACATGATATTAATTTTAGTCCACATGATAGAAATACTTTAGTTAGAGGTTAGACTAATTATTATGGATAAGGTTAGTGTGATTAGAGACTTTAGAATGACTAATTTAGCCCCATCCAATTAGCCATTTCCTAATACTCATAGAATAGGTTAGTGGGGGCATTTTGGACCTTACCATAATAGGACAAATAGTCCCATATGGCCAGCCACTTTGGGAGAGGATAGGCTCAAGTTCATTTTATTTTTCTCATCCACACTCTCTCTCTTGTTCTTCCCCAAATTCTTAGAGAGCAATCCCTAGCAATTTCTCCACCAAATCCTTCCATTTCGCCACCAAATCTTCTTCTTTCCTTCTCCATTCTAGCCAAGGAGGAAGCTACCCAAGTTTGGGAGGATTCGGAGCTTGTTCGTGTCCTTTTGGAATCTCTACGTGTCGGTGTCGCTCCGGAAAGGCTTTTCTTCGATTCGATCTACCGGAAGGTATAAATCCCTTCTCCTTTTCATTTTCTCATGCATATAGGTCTATTTTGAACCCATAAGAATGACCCCCATGGTTGTATCTCCATTTGTGTCCATTTCATGTCCATTTGGAGGTCATAGGAGTGTCCTTTGTGTTGTGTTTGTGTCCATGTGGAAAAATCCCAAATTTGGACACACTATGTGTTGTTGTTATGTATGAATGAATTATTACATGTTTAATCTCATATATATATATATATATATATATTAGTGTAGAGAGTGAGTTCTTGATATATTATGTTATATACTTGTGTTCTTTTGTCTCAAACTACCCAAATCCGTCATGATTTTTATCCACGTTTTTAATTTCAGCCCTAACTTAGAAATGTCATAACTTCTAGCTCAAAGCTCGGTTTAATCTTCCGTTTTTTTAAAAGAAGCGTATTGAAGTTAGCTTTCTAAAAACATGTATTAGTAGGCCTAATTCTTTCTATAACTTTCTGGAGAATTATTTGAGTGTCAGCTGTACGAAAGACAAATACGTTCTCGGTGTTTTTATGATTTCGGGAGTTTTCGGAAACGAAAACGCGATCCGTTTGAAGTTTCGGAAAGCTAACACATAGATCTATAACATACTTTAATCCTAGATTTTAATTCATGTTGAGATGGTACAGTATTTATTATTAGTAGGAGTTACTATTCGGCATATACATTTTGTGCACACTTGTGTGTAATATAATGTTCTATTTGATTTTAACCCATGTTAATGTATATACATTATATAATTAAATAGAGAATGCAAGCATGAGTAAATGATTAAATAAATGATGTATGAGGTGTAAGTATCCTATCTAATGTAAGCATGTATAAGTATGGCTTGTAATAAATATGTAGGTTCCATAGTATGTAATGTATGGTGCATATAGTAGTGCAAGAGAATAAATGAATGATGAATGAATGCAAGCATGAATGTAATGTAATAATAGATATAATATATGCAATATATAAGTTAATGAGATGTAATGTTCTATGTTAACACAAATCCTATATTACCTCATGTACCCCCTTACACTATGTTTACACTATCACACTTGACACATTGTTCACTTACACTTTAACACTCTTTGATATGTATACACTATGTATGCCCATTTAACCCTCACTTGCCCCTTTGCCATGTTCACATACACACACATAGCCTTTAAATAAGTAATTATGAATATAGTTAACTTAGCTATGTATGTATATTATATATATGTTAGCATATTGTATTGTAATATATAAGTTTATATAACTATTTGAAATGCCATGATTATAGACCTAATGTTGAATACCAATATATGCATGTGTATATATGTGTAGACATATACAGCTTAAAGTAATAGATTACCTAGTGTATATCCAATGTGAATTCTTGCCTATTTGAGTATTGAATAATTGCATGCTATATAGAGTTGGGTGTATGTTGGCTTGTATAGCCTTGTATTGATGTGTGCTTGCTAGGATAGTCTTGGTTAGGCCTAGTAAGACTTGTTGGGTTAGGACATGACCTAGTTTGACTAGTGCAGTTGACCAGAGTTGACCAAGGGTTGACTTTGGCCTAGTTTGACCTAGATTCATGTAGAATGCATTGTAGTGCTTTATATTACCCTTCTGGACATGTTGTGACTTGTGCTGTTCTAATTAGGAGCCAGACACCTCTCCTCGGATAATATCTTTACCTTAGACATTCAGATATCAGGCGAGTACATTCTCTGATCATTTTATATCCTGCTTAGAATTATTTCTTGCATTAAATTACTTTACTTGTACTGTCACGTTGGTCACACGGATTGGTACTATATGGATCCCTTCTTGAGATGTTATCCTTAGGAAGCATCGGGTACTACATGTTCTGTGCGTTTCACTTACATGGCGTATCACTATGCTTCACTGGTTCTTTGATCACTTGTGACATATACTCTTATGATCACAGAGTCTCCTAGAATCTCTTATCCAATTTACTGGGTATCCTAGAATCTCCTAGAATCCCCATTTATGGGACATCCATGTATCACCCTTCGGGGGCTTTGCATGAAATCATAACATAACCTGGTTGGATCCTTGTGTATTGATTGGGGGTACGGGGGAGTAGAAATAGACATGTGAATACTATCCAAGTAGTGTAGCATCAGAATCTCTTCCATAGTGTAGCATCAGAATCTCCTATGCCATTTATATGTCTATATTGTACTCTGACTCACTAGCCACATGTTAGTTCTCTATTTATAGTAGATATTTCTATTACAACTCTCTCTATTTACATACAGCATTTCTTTCAGTACATGTATCTTATTTTACTGCATGATTATATTTTCTAACCTGCTATGAACTGTTGAGATATAATGTGCTCGCTCCTGTCCTGACTGGACATGTTGATAAATTTTGCAGATAGCCTGGAGTTTGTTTGCTAGCCTAGAGGAGACAGTAGAGGTTGCATAGATAGCTAGGGTTTTTGCTTATAGTTTATTTTCAGTCATCTTGAGTTGTATTTATGGATTACTGTATTTGGGTTTTGAGATGTATTCTGAGTTTGTATCTTAGACACTAAGACTTCTATCTGTTGTATCTTTTTTCGATTTCATGTTTTATCTATCTTCCTTTATGCTCTACCTTAGATGTGATTGAGTTTACATTCTGCTATGTCACCCCCATTCGGGGAGTATAAACTGTTTAGTCTTATACTGATAGACCTAGGACAGCGTTCTACCGCCGACACTGCGGCGTAGGCTGGGCGTTGTTACGTTCTCGTGCCCTAACTCTAGGGTGCGGGTTGTGACATATTTTTAGTGGTGGCCCATGTAGGTCGAGATTCGCATTAGTACGATTTTGTTGTAGCGCAACGACTTAGTTATACTACTACGAGCCTGCTATAGGATATATAAATTAAGGTATTAGGATGAGAGGATACTCAATCACTGTTAGGATTCTTTGAGAGATTCCTGAGATGACCCTTGAGAATCTCATTTAGAATTTCGATTTAAACTCCTTTTCCTTGTTTTGATTCACCTTTTTCCTTGATTTGAATTTGATTTTGTCGATTCATTGTAGAACTTTGAATCCTGGTATTAGTTGATGATTTTGATAAAAAAAATTAGTTGTTGATTTAATTTTATATTTAGATTAATATTTTCAAATCCAAGGTACTCAATCACACTTAAGATTCTTTGAGAGATTCCTGGGACGACCCCGGAGAAACTCATTTTGAACTTCAATTGGAATTCCTTTTCCTCTTGTTTGGATTCACCCCCATTCCTTGCTATTGAATTTAAGCTTGATGGGTTCCTCTCGTTTGAACGATGAGAAGGAACATATCTTCATTATTCTTTCTCGCCATTATTCTCTTGCATTCTTATTTACCTCTTATCTTAAACTCTGTCTCAGTACATTAATTACCCATATCTTGTCATCCCTACCAGATGTACTTCGAAACCCTTGAATCTTCGTATCTTTTGCATGGGAAAGGCTAAGGAAGTGACGTAAATTATGTAGCTCAGAGAAGACGTAACTGGTTATTTTATGATGATCTAAAGGAAATCAAATGTGGAGTGTTCCATATGGAAACTTGAGATAGAAATGTGGTAAAGGTCTAGAATAGAATAAAGAGATGTATACTTCCAATCTGGAAACAATTACATTTAGAGAAATTTTGGGGTTATGAGATAGTTTATAGGTGTATTCAAAACTAATGAGGATATCAGAGGTCAACCTATTTTTGAGAACTTAAAAAATCTTGGTTATTGATTCTGGGGAAAACTTTTACTCTGAGGCTATGTAGAAGGTTAGTAATGGAAAAGAGAAGTTAATTGTGTTTAACAAGGATATTAAAAAAGATGTTGCGAGGAAATGACTAGGGATAGAGAGAGCATAAAGTTATGGAAGTTTAGAGATTGTTGTGAAATATTTTTAGGAGAATAATATTCATGGGTGTATGTCGAAGAAAATATGGAAGTTGATTTTATGATGGAAGATAAGTTTTGTAAGGCCTAGAGATTTAAATTAAATAATACGAGGAGAACAATTTGAACAAGTTCAAGGAATTCGTAAACAGGATTTAGAGGTTTTGGGTCAAATTTAAGACAAGGTGAAAGAACTTGGAAATTTAAATAAATGGTTAATGTTGATTCCTAAATGTGAGGGTTGTGCTTCAAGAGTGATGTTTAGAAATTGGGAATTGCCTACGGTAGTCATGGTAAGGGTTTAAGTAAAGGTTAAATTTTTATATGGAGACTGGTGAGGTAAAGATATGATTGGCAAGTTATGACCAGATAAACTTAAAAGTATCAGAAGCATATGACTAACTCGATCTTCATTATTTTTGTGCATTAATTACCACCTCTTGAACTCCCACTTTCTAATTGAGATCCTTGACGTTCCTTATCGTGACTTTGATATTCGGAATGTAATACTAGCTGTTACCCTCCAACAAATCTTATATGCAAGACCTAGACGAGCTCACCTTCGTGTAGGTATATCATGTCCCACTAAAACCCGTCTTCTTGTACTCTATTTTCTTGATATAATTTTCTGGTCAACTGGCTAAACTATAACCTCTACCATTATACTAAATTTCTTCTTATTTTAATTAGAAATCTAGCCTTGACTCAATTCTTTCGACCCGACATGTGATGGTGTTCTGCTTGTTTTCTTAGATGCTTAACCTTGTACCTTATCTGATTACTTGACCCGTTGGTTAAGAAACTTGGACTATGTAATTCTTTTCATCATTACCACCCTTATATCTTGTGCTGCTAAATTAGCCTTAGTTTTGCAAGCTTATCTATTTTCGAGCTTGGTCATGACATATTTTATTGGGTGGCCACCTACTAACATATTGTCTAATCAGAACCGGTACATGATGGTCTGATCAACCTATTGCACTTTGGTTCGCTTTTTTCATGTATCAATCTACGAGAATGGAGACATAGTTAAACTTGATCCTAGAGTCTCATTCGCGACAGCCTTGACAATTCTCCTTGAAATCTTTTCATCGCCTATGAACCTCGTATTCGTACTCAGTCGAATTAAATTTAATCATGACCTGAATGTCCTCCATCATTGGATGCTCGTGCTCATACTTTGATTTTATTGATTTCCCTTCTTGTCTAAATCTCGTTTTATCCCGAAATTGATCAACTTAGATCGTGTCAAGACAAAAGTCTATTTATGATTTGTTATGCCAAAATTTTTATTTTTTGCCATTTTATGGAATAGTAATCTTTTAATAATTTCTTAGTTGCTTGTTAATAACCAATTTTTATAGGATGGTAGACAGCCCTACAACCTTGATGATTGTTGTTCCCTTACCTTCCCAATTAGGACACCATAGATTGTTTGTGTGTTGATACCATAGTACTGTTTTGACCTAGAATGACCAGTGCACCTAGGTGAGACTTCCAACTGCTACGGTATGCCCTGACCTTGTATACTATTCCTTCAAATTGCATGATTTAGATAAAAAAAATTAGACCTTGATTGTTGGAAAATAGGGACGTCACCCCATTAGTATCAGTTGTAGATATATATAGGTTAGTCCTTGATATGGGAATGTGTGTCTATAAATATGTAGCTTATGAGATTTATGAGAGATTATAGTATCAGCCTTGATAGGATGTACTAGTCTTTTGGTGAGTATAAATGTGTTATGAGAGATAGGGGCCTATATGTCTTAGTAATGCATCGTTCCTATGGTAATAGAATGTATTAATAGATGGTTAATAGGAAGATAATAGTTTGAGCATACCTATAGCCTATGATCAGTTCCTTTTTATCCGTAGTTAAGACCACTTTAAAATAGGTCCAGTCCCTTGGATATAGGTTCCAGTCCATATTTTATTGAAGTTCCATTACCGCCGTACAGCAGAGCAGTATTGGAGGTATTCCTAGATTGACACTTTTTAGATATCATTTATTATTCCAGTGTTAGGAAGTGTTACCTTAGATATTGGGTAGGTTAGAGGCTCTAGAAGGAGTACTATCGATCTTAAATTTTGGGGACGAAATTTTTCTAAGGTGGGTAGAGTTGTAGCAACCAGTTTCCCAAATGAGGGTAATTTGAAATTTCGTGTTTATAATTATTTTAATAATGATATTTAATTCATGATATAAATTTTTGGTGATTTTAAATTATTTTAAAATTATTTAAATCAATAACTTGTGGTTTTGACGTTTTGCTAGTGAAACCCTAGAGACTGTTTGACCTAGAGCCTAACCATGTGATTATGATATTTTAATGTCATTTTTGGCCTAAGAATATTTTTGCATTTGACCTCTTTGAATTATTTTGATATTATTTTATTATTTATGATATTGTTTTTGGGTTATTTGAGTCGGGTTCGAATTTCAACTCAATCCGACTTGAAACGGGGACCCGGGGGTAGTTTGACTCTAGTAGGACCCACACACTAGTTAGGCATGGCCCACATGATATTAATTTTAGTCCACATGATAGAAATATTTTAGTTAGAGGTTAGACTAATTACTATGGATAAGGTTAGTGTGATTAGAGACTTTAGAATGACTAATTTAGCCCCATCCAATTAGCCATTTTCTAATACTCATAGAATAGGTTAGTGGGGGCATTTTGGATCTTACCATAATAGGACAAATAGTCCTATATGGCCAGCCATTTTGGGAGAGGATAGGCTCAAGTTCATTTTATTTTTCTCATCCACACTCTCTCTCTTGTTCTTTCCCAAATTCTTAGAGAGCAATCCCTAGCAATTTCTCCACCAAATCCTTCCATTTTGCCACCAAATCTTCTTCTTTCCTTCTCCATTCTAGCCAAGGAGGAAGCTACCCAAGTTTGGGAGAATTCGGAGCTCGTTCGTGTCATTTTGGAATCTCTACGTGTCGGTGTCGCTCCGGAAAGGCTTTTCTTCGATTCGATCTACCGGAAGGTATAACTCCCTTCTCCTTTTCATTTTCTCATGCATATAGGTCTATTTTGAAACCATAGGAATGACCCCCATGGTTGTAACTCTATTTGTGTCCATTTCATGTCCATTTGGAGGTCTTAGGAGTGTCCTTTGTGTTGTGTTTGTGTCCATGTGGAAAAATCCCAAATTTGGACACACTATGTGTTGTTGTTATGTATGAATGAATTATTACATGTTTAATCTCATATTTTTGTATTGGAGATGTGTTCTACAGTGTCACATATATATATATATATATATATATATATATATATATATATATATATTAGTGTAGAGAGTGAGTTCTTGATATATTATGTTATATACTTGTGTTCTTTTGTCTCAAACTACCCAAATCCGTCATGATTTTTATCCACGTTTTTAATTTCAGCCCTAACTTAGAAATGTCATAACTTCTAGCTCAAAGCTCGATTTAATCTTCCGTTTTTTTAAAAGAAGCGTATTGAAGTTAGCTTTCCAAAAACATGTATTAGTAGGCCTAATTCTTTCTATAACTTTCTGGAGAATTATTGAGTGTCAGCTGTACGAAAGACAAATGCGTTCTCGATGTTTTTATGATTCCGGGAGTTTTCGGAAACGAAAACGCGATCCGTTTGAAGTTTCGGAAAGCTAACACATAGATCTATAACATACTGTAATCCTAGATTTTAATTCATGTTGAGATGGTACAGTATTTATTAGTAGGAGTTACTATTCGGCATATGCATTTTGTGCACCCTGTGTGTTATAATGTTCTATTTGATTTTAACCCATGTTAATGTATATACATTATATAATTAAATAGAGAATGCAAGCATGAGTAAATGGTTAAATAAATGATGTATGAGGTATAAGTATCCTATCTAATGTAAGCATGTATAAGTATGGCTTGTAATGAATATGTAGGTTCCATAGTAGTAATGTATGGTGCATATAGTAGTACAAGAAATAAATGAATGATGAATGAATACAAGCATGAATGTAATGTAATAATAGATATAATATATGCAATATATAAGTTAGAGATGTAATGTTCTATGTTAACACAAATCCTATATTACCTCATGTACCCCCTTACACTATGTTTACACTATCACACTTGACACATTGTTCACTTACACTTGACACTCTTTGATATGTATACACTATGTATACCCATTTAACCCTCACTTGCCCCTTTGCCATGTTCACATACACACACATAGCCTTTTAAATAAGTAATTATGAATATAGTTAACTTAGCTATGTATGTATATTATATATGTTAGCATATTGTGTTGTAATATAAGTTTATATAACCATTTGAAATGCCATGATTATAGACCTAATGTTGAATACCAATATATGCATGTGTATATGTGTAGACATATACAGCTTAAAGTAATAGATTACCTAGTGTATATCCAATGTGAATTCTTGCCTATTTAAGTATTGAATAATTGCATGCTATATAGTTGGGTGTATGTTGGCTTGTATAGCCTTGTATTGATGTGTGCTTGCTAGAATAGTCTTGGTTAGGCCTAGTAAGACTTGCTGGGTTAGGACATGACCTAGTTTGACTAGTACAGTTGACCAGAGTTGACCAAGGGTTAACTTTGGCCTAGTTTGACCTAGATTCATGTAGAATGCATTGTAGTGCTTTATATTACCCTTCTGGACATGTTGTGACTTGTGCTGTTCTAATTAGGAGCCAGAAACCTCTCCTCGGATAGTATCTTTACCTTGGACATTCAGATATCAGGTGAGTATATTCTCTGATCATTTTATATCCTGCTTAGAATTATTTCCTACATTAAATTAGTTTACTTGTACTGTCACGTTGGTCACACGGATTGGTACTATATGGATCCCTTCTTGAGATGTTATCCTTAGGAAGCATCGGGTACTACATGTTCTGTGTGTTTCACTTACATGGCGTATCACTATGCTTCACTGGTTCTTTGATCACTTGTGACATATACTCTTATGATCACAGAGTCTCCTAGAATCTCTTATTTCATTTACTGGGTATGCTAGAATCTCCTAGAATCCCCATTTATAGGACATCCATGTATCACCCTTGGGGGGCTTTGCATGGAATCATAACATAACCTGGTTGGATCCTTGTGTATTGATTGGGAGTACGGGGGAGTAGAAATAGACATGTGAATACTATCCAAGTAGTGTAGCATCAGAATCTCTTCTATAGTGTAGCATCAGAATCTCCTATGCCATTTACATGTCTATATTGTACTCTGACTTACTAGCCATATGTTAGTTCTCTATTTATATTAGATATTTCTATTACAACTCTCTCTATTTACATATAGCATTTCTTTCAGTACATGTATCTTATTTTACTGCATGATTATATTTTCTAACCTGCTATGAACTGTTGAGATGTAATGTGCTCGCTCCTATCCTGACTGGACATATTGATAAATTTTACAGATAGCCTGGAGGTTGTCTGCTAGCCTAGAGGAGACAGTAGAGGTTGCATAGATAGCTAGAGTTTTTGCTTATAGTTTATTTTCAGTCATCTTGAGTTGTATTTATGGATTACTGTATTTGGGTTTTGAGATGTATTCTGAGTTTGTATCTTAGACACTAAGGCTTCTATCTGTTGTATCTTTTTTCGATTTCATGTTTTATCTATCTTCCTTTATGCTCTACCTTAGATGTGATTGAGTTTATATTCTGCTATGTCACCCCCATTCGGGGAGTATAAACTGTTTAGTCTTATACTGATAGATGCATTGAGACCTAGGACAGCGTTCTACCCCGACACTGCGGCGTAGGCTGGGCGTTGTTACGTTCTCGTGCCCTAACTCTAGGGTGCGGGTCGTGACAAATAAATTCAGAAATGACCAAAATATCCTCTAGGCTAAATGCACTAAATTGAACCTCTACTCACATGGTCAGGCTCTAGGTCAAAGTCTCTAAGGTCACACTAGCAACACCAAAATCATAGGTCATGACTTAAAAATAGTTTTTAATTGATAAAAATTACCAAAAATCGTATCATAATTTAAATACCATTATTAAATGATTAAAAACACAAAAGTTTAAAATTACCCTCATTTTAGAAAACTGGGTATTACACCGTAGGGGCTTAGCGACTCGGACTTGGACTCGGACTCATGAGGCGTAATATGGCATTTTGTTGGCGCACTTTTCACTCAGCACGTCAGCATCATCGCTAGGCACATAGTGCGCTTAAGTTGTGCTTGTTGCACGTACCAGTTCGCGCTGCTCGATCGCGTGACCAGTTGGCACGGCCAGATGGTCTGGCCTGTTGATGCTGCAGTTGGCGTGCGGTTTGCACAGGGGACGTGCGGTGCGTGTATTGTGCTAGTACGCGCGGGAGCGATTGGGCGCTATTGGCGCTGGTGCGCAGCTTGCGTGCGCTGTGCACCATTTAGCTCAAATCGTGTATGTGCATGATTGAGTAGTTATAGCATATTCGGGACAGTTTTTTCCTATATCCCGAACTTGTTGCTAATTGGGCGGTTACAGAGCGGGACTATAAAAGCTTCTCTGATCTCTCTCTCTCTCAGGGTATAGAATATACAAGTGTTCAGAACACAAGTTTCTTACGAATCCAGAGAGTTCAAGGGAGAAGAGAAGTATGCCAGCACCAGTGCCACTTAGCGCAGGAGTCCGTGCCATCCGAGGAGTCAGAAGAGCGGAGTGTTCCAAAGTTCTCCGTCGAACTTGCTGGTTCCTGGAAGCTGTTCGTATGGGGCGAATCAAGCTTTGAGCACCGGTGATAATTCACCCCAACAGGCTTTCTTCTTCTCTGATCTAATCAAGTTAGTGGACGTTCGTTGCTGCTACTGCTACGAATTCTTCTGTGTCTTCTTTGAAGTAACACATAAGTTTTCGTCTTTCAGAATCCTCCAAGGATCTCTGTTTTACAATTTCCTTGAAGTGTTGCTACGAAACATTATTCTTACAAACATTGTTCTTACAATCATTTCATTTCTCAGTTAAATGACACGGAGAATGGTCATTCTCTTACGTTTTAACACCGAGAATGGCCATTCTCCGTATAAATTAACACTGAGAATGCCATTCTCCGTGTTAAATAACACGGAGAATGGCATTCTTCATGTTAATTTATACGAAGAATGGCCTTCTCCGTGTTTCTAACACGAAGATTGGCCATTCTCCTGCGTTTTAACACTGGAATGACCATTCTCTGTGTAATTTAGCACGGAGAATGGTCATTCTTCGTGTAAATTAAGACGGAGAATGCCATTCTCCGTATAATTTAGCACGGAGAATATCATTCTCCGTGTTACTAACACAGAGAATGGTCATTCTCCGTATAAATTAAGACGAAGAATGTCATTCTCCGTGTAAATTAAGACGAAGAATGTTATTCTCTGTGTTACTAACACAGAGAATGGTCATTCTCTGTGTAAATTAAGACGGAGAATGCCATTCTCCGTGTTACTAACACGATGAATGGCTACCCTCATGCGAAATTAACATTCTTCGTGTTCTAACACGGAGAATGGCTATTCTCTTGTATTTTATGATCAGTTGAAACTTTGGAGGGCCATAACTTTTGACTGGGAGGTCGAAACGAGGTCTGGTTTCGTAAAATAAGCATATTTTCGAGGAGCCTGAGATTAGCTTCTTCGTTAGTCGGCCTTCCAAAATTTTAGAATTATAAAAAAATAATGTTTGGACCTCCGTTTTAGCACTTTTGCCGTTTGTCTCGGTGTTTTCGAAATTTTTCGACGAGTTTTTGAAGATTTTGAGGAGAAACCTAGATTCGAAAGTGAGCAGCGTATGGAAGAAGATGAAGTATCAAAATATTTTTTAAGAGTAGTTTCGTGGGTGTTTTCAATAAATTAGAAGGAAGGGCAAAAAGGTCATTCGAAACCCTCTTATATATTTTTTGCTAATTCTGGGCACGCGATAAATATTGCGTGGTGGGTTTTTCATAAAACTTTTTCGTTTTTTGGGCATTTCATAAATTTTCCCATATATGAGAAATTATCAACATCCCCTCACTTTTGCATCCCCCAAGCATCCCCATGATAACACCCGTTGGATTTTGTTTAAGTCATCTAATCTTAACCATTGAAAAATCAACGGTTAAGATTAGATGACTTAAACAAGATCCAATGGATGTGAAAGAGGGGATGCGTGGGGATACAAAAGTGAGGGGATGCGGATCCCTCATATATATATATAATTATATATATATATATTATATAATATATATATATATTATATATATAGGCTTAATTGCAATTTGATATTCTTAACTATTCCAGTTTTCAACTTGACACCATAAACTTTTTTTTGGTAACAACTTGATACCCTGAATTTTTTTGGACAAAAATATTTCTAATCTAAACTTAAAAATATACCCCTACCCTCCATCCACCCCCTTGTCGCCCCCCTCCGGCCACCCCCCACCCTCCGGCAACCCCACCCCCTCCGGCAACCCGCCCGCGCTCCCCCTCCCGACCCTCCCTCTAGCCACAATCCGCCCCCACCCCTCCCTCTCCCTCTCCCCCTCCGGCCATCCATCCCCCTTCCCCAATAGCCACTACGTGCCTGGAGAGAGGAGGGGCAGTGGTGTAGCCGGGGTGGGGGTAGGGGAGAGGGGACGGCGACGGGGCATCGGGAAGGAGGGGGGGGGTCGAGACTGGAGGGGGCGGGATAGGAGCGAGGGGTTAGGGTTTGGACAGGGAGTGGTGAGCCAGCAGGGATAGGGGGAGAGGGGTTGGGTTCGGTTGGGAAGTAAAAGAGAGGGTAGTTTCGTCCTTTTTGAAATTTTGGGTATCAAATTGAAAATATTAAATAATTGATGGTATCAAGTGGTCAAGTAAAACATTTAGGGTATTAAGTTAAAAAATGAATAGTTGAGAGTATATATATATATATATATATATATTATATTATTATATATATATATATATATTATATATATCGGATCAAAAGTCACATCGCGGGAGTCTCGGCAAAGTTTCGGCCCCCGTACCATCAGATCAGAGGGGGGGTAGTGCTGGGGAGGGGTGGGGGAGGGGCGCTCCATATAACGGTCTAGGGCGGATGAGACTTCCACGGGGCTCATATATGTGTGTGTGTGTGTGTGTGTGTGTATGTATGTGTGTGTGTGTGTGTGTGTGTGTGTGTGTGTGTGTGTGTGTGTTCCTTCTTCTTTTTTGGGGGTATCTGTTCATTGGGTCTAGTCGGGACCGCGACAACAGCTGTACAGCCATCTCGGGGGGGGCTCGAACCTAGGACCTCCCCTAGGTGAGCCCTCCCGCTCTAGCCACTTAAGCTAGAGCCATATATTGTTGGAGCTTTTCCTTTATAACATGTGAAGAGAGCTTGCTCTCAACACATGCCTGTTAAAGTTTTTCCCATATTGAAAAGCATCATGAGATATCTCAATATATAGTTGGTATGTGTTGTGAGATATGCACATGGGATGGTGCCCCTAAGGAGGGAACCATATGGGTGATTTTACTAGGAGGTAAGGTTAAGACTCCATGGTAAAGCATTACCTTTTTGTTCTTGGAATTTATTCGTTTGGAGGTAAGCCTCGTAGGGGCTTAGCGACTCGGACTTGGACTCGGACTCATGAGGCATGATGTGGTGTTTTGTTGGCGTACTTTGCACTCAGTACGTCAGCATCGTCGCGAGGCACATAGTGCGCTAAGTTGCGCTTGTTACGCGTACCAGTTCGTGCTGCCCGATCGTGTGACCAGTTGGCGCGGCCAGATGGTACAGCCTGTTGACACTGTAGTTGGCATGCGGTTTGTGCAGGAGACGTGCGGTGCGCGTATTGCGCTAGTGCGTACGGGAGCGATTGGGTGCTATTGGCGCTGGTGCGCAGCTTGCTCGCGCTTTGCGCCATTTAGCTCAAATCGTGTATGTGCACGATTGAGCAGTTGTAGCATGTTCGGGATGGTTTTTTCTCACATCCCGAACTTGTTGCTAATTGGGCGGTTACAGAGCGGGACTATAAAAGCTTCTCTTCTCTCTCTCTCTCTCTCAGGGTACATAATACAAGTGTTCAGAACACAAGTTCCTTACGAATCCAGAAAGTTCAAGAGCGAAGAGAAGTATGCGAGCACCAGTGCTACTTAGCGTAGGAGTTCGTGCCATCCGAGGAGTTAGAAGAGCGGAGTGTTCCAAAGTTCTCCGTTGAACTTGCTGGTTCCTGGAAGCTGTTCGTATGGGACGAATCAAGCTTTAAGCGCCAGTGATAATTCACCCCAGCATGCTTTCTTCCTCTCTGATCTAATCAAGTTAGTGGACGTTCGTTGCTACTGCTGCTACGAATTCTTCTGTGTCTTCTTTGAAGTAACACATAAGTTTTTGCCTTTCAGAATCCTCAAAGGATCTCTGTTTTGCACTTTCCTTGAAGTGTTGCTACGAAACATTGTTCTACAATTATTTCATTTCTCAGTTAAATAACACGGAGAATGGTCATTCTCCTACGTTTTAACACTGAGAATGGTCATTCTCCGTGTAAATTAACACCGAGAATGCCATTCTTCGTGTTAAATAACACGAAGAATGACATTCTCCGTGTTATATGGAGAATGGCATTCTTCGTATTTCTAACACGGAGAATGGGCATTCTCCTGCATTTTAACACTGGAATGACCATTCTCCGTGTAATTTAGCACGGAGAATACACGAAGAATGGTCATTCTCCGTGTAAATTAAGACGAAGAATGCCATTCTCTGTATAATTTAGCACGGAGAATGCCATTCTCCGTGTTACTAACACAGAGAATGGTCATTCTCCGTATAAATTAAGACGGAGAATGCCATTCTCCGTGTAAATTAAGACGGAGAATGCCATTCTCCGTGTTACTAACATAGAGAATGGTCATTCTCCGTGTAAATTAAGACGGAAAATGCCATTCTCCGTGTTACTACACGAAGAATGGCCACCCTCATTGGAAATTAACATTCTTCGTGCTCTAACACGGAGATGGGCCATTCTCCTGTATTTTATGATCAGTTGAAACTTTGGAGGGCCATAACTTTTAACTGGGAGGTCGAAACGAGGTCCGGTTTGTCGCAAAATGAACGTATTTTCGAGGAGCCTGAGATTAACAGCTTCTTCGTTAGTCGGCCTCCCAACATTTTAGAATCACAAAAAATGATGTTTGGACCTCCGTTTTAGCACTTTTGCCGTTTGCCTCGGTCTTTCCGAAAATTTTCGACGAGTTTTTGAAGATTTTTGAGAAGAAAACCTTGATTCGAAAGTGAGCAGCGTATGGAAGAAGATGAAGTATCGAAACATTTTTTTAAGAGTAGTTTCGTGGGTGTTTTTAGAAGGAAGGGCAAAAAGGTCATTCAGAATCCATTTTATATATTTTTTGCTAATTCTGGGCACGCGATGAAATATTGTGCGGTGGGTTTTTCATAAAACTTTTTCGTTTTTTGGATATTTCATAAATTTTCCCATATATGAGAAATGATCAACATCCCCTCACTTTTGCATCCCCCAAGCATCCCCATGATAACACCTGTTGGATCTTGTTTAAGTTATCTAATCTTAACCATTGAAAAATCAACGGTTAAGATTAGATGACTTAAACAAGATCCAATGGATGTGAAAGAGGGGACGCATGGAGGATACAAAAGTGAGGGTATGCGGATCCCTCATATATATAATATATATATATATATATATAATATATATATATATATATATATATATATATATATATATATATATATATATATATATATATATATATATATATATGCTTAATTACAATTTGATATTCTCAACTATTCCAGTTTTCAACTTGATACCATAAACTTTTTTTTGGTAACAACTACCCTGAAATTTTTTTGGACAAAAAATTCCTAATCTAAACTTAAAATTACACCCCTACCCTCCATCCACCCCCCTGTCGCCCCCCTCCAGCCACCCGCCCACCCTCCGGCAACCCACCCGCGCGCCTCGCCCGACCCTCCCTCCAGCCACCATCCGCCCCCACCCCTCCCCCTCCCCCCTCCGGCCATCCATCCCCCTTCCCCAACAGCCACTGCGTGCCTGGAGAGAGAAGGGTAGTGGTGTAGCCGGGGTGGGGTGGAGGAGAGGGGACGACGATGGGGCATCGAGAGGAAGAGGGTGGGTCGAGGATGATTGGAGGGGGCGGGATAGAAGCGAGGGGTTGGGGTGGGGGCAGGGAGTGGTGAGCCGGCAGGGATGGGGGGAGAGGGGTTGGGTTCGTTTGGGAAGTGAAAGAGAGGGGTTGTTTTGTCCTTTTTGAACTTTTGTGTATCAAATTGAAATATTAAATAATTGATGGTATCAAGTGGTCGAGTAAAAAATTTAGGGTATTAAGTTAAAAAACATGAATAGTTGAGGGTATATATATATATATATATTATATATATATATATATATCTATATATAATATATAATTAATATAGAAATATATATGTATATATGTATATATATATATGTATATCGGATCAAAAGTCACATCACGAGAGTCTCGGCGAAGTCCCGGCCCACGTACCATCAGATCGGAGGGGGGGGGGGCTGGGGGAGGGGCGCTCCATCCAACGGTCGAGGGGCAGATGAGACTTCCGCGGGGCTCCAAATCCGGACCCATATATTATATATATCTATATATATATATATATATATATATATATATATATATATAATATGTATGTATATATATATATGTGTGTGTGTGTGTGTGTGTGTGTGTGTGTGTGTGTTCCTTCTTCTTTTTTTTGGGTGTCCGTTCATGGGGTCTAGCCGGGACCGCAACAGCAGCTGTACAGCCATCTCAGGGGGAGGGCTCGAACCTAGGACCTCCCCTAGGTGAGCCCTCCCACTCTAGCCACTTAAGCTAGAGCCATATATTGTTGGAGCTTTTCCTTTGTAACATGTGAAGAGCTTGCTCTCAATACATGCCTAGTAAAGTTTAGTCCCATATTGGAAAAGCATCATGAGGTATCTCAATATATATACTTGGTATGTGTTGTTGAGATATGCATATGGGATGGTGCCCCTAAGGAGGGAACCATGTGGGTGATTTTACTAGGAGGTAAGGTTAAGACTCCATGGTAAAGCATTACCTTTTTGCTCTTGGAATTTATTCCTTTGGAGGTAGGCCCCGTAGGGGCTTAGCGACTCGGACTTGGACTCATGAGGCATAATGTGGCATTTTGTTGGTGCACTTTGCACTCAGCACGTCAGCATCGTCGCTAGGCACATAGTGCACTTAAGTTGCGCTTGTTGCGCGCACCAGTTCGCGCTGCCCGATCGCGTGACCAATTGGCGCAGCTAGATGGTGTGGCCTGTTGATGATGCAGTTGGCGTGCGGTTTATGCAGGGGACGTGCGATGCGCGTATTGCGCTAGTGCATGCGGGCGATTGGGCGCTATTGGCGCTGGTGCACAGCTTGGGTGCGCTGTGCGCCATTTAGCTCAAATCGTGTAAGTGCATGATTGAGCAATTGTAGCATGTTCGGGATAGTTTTTTCCTATATCCCGAACTTGTTGCTAATTGGGCAGTTACAGAGCGGGACTATAAAAGCTTCTCTGCTCTCTCTCTCTCTCTCAGGGTACATAATAACAAGTGTTCAGAACACAAGTTCCTTACGAATCCAGAGAGTTCAATAGAGAAGAGAAGTATGCCGACACCAATGCCACTTAGCGCAGGAGTCCGTGCCATCCGAGGAGTCAGAAGAACGGAGTGTTCCAAAGTTCTCCGTCGAACTTGCTGGTTCCTGGAAGCTGTTCGTATGGGACGAATCAAGCTTTGTGTGCCAGTGGTAATTCACTCCAGCAGGCTTTCTTCCTCTCTGATCTAATCAAGTTAGTGGATGTTCGTTGCTGCTACTGCTATAAATTCTTCTGTGTCTTCTTTGAAGTAACACATAAGTTTTCGTCTTTCAGAATCCTCCAAGGATATCTGTTTTGCACTTTCCTTGAAGTGTTGCTACGAAACATTATTCTTACAATCATTTTATTTCTCAATTTTTTATCAAAAATTATGCCCCGGGACTAACAATCTCAAAGCTTGATTGTAAGATGGAAAACTTTCGTGCTTCACTAATCAATCCTAACTTCACAAAGTTAGAGCAATATGATGGCGAATACTATCAAATCTGGAAAAGGAAGGTTAGCCTCAATATTTAATTCTCTGACATTGATCATGTGCTTTTGAGGAGGAACCTACTATTCCAGAAACTGGATCTGTAGCCACAATTTCTGCTGCTACTAAGAACCAGGCCAAGTGGAGAAGGAAAAATAGCATTTGTAGGCTTATGATCCTAAATGCTATGGAAGACTCCCTTGCAAAATCATATTCAAAGAAGACTGTTGCTAGAGAGATTTGGGAGACTTTGGAGAAACTGTACGAAGATGATAAGAACCGAAGCAAGATATTTTAGTTAAAAAATATCACAAGTGGTTTTTTGAAGATGAGAAGCCAATGCTGTCGCAGGTGAAGGAGTTCCTGAAGCTGCGACAGAAGTTGGATGATGAGGCGATGCCCCTCCCCGACAAGTTTGTTGTTGGAGGGATCGTTTCTAAGCTCCCCGCTGGATAGAACAAGTTCTATGCAAACATGCATAGGAAGAAGTTGGAGATCAGTCTGGAAGATCTCCTGCATGAAGTCTATGTTGAGGACCAAATGAGGGCTCAACTGAAGGTGGACCCACTGTCCAAACAATTAGCTAATGCCAATTGGTTCATACCAAGGAACACAAGAAAAAGCATGCGGCTTCCCACAGCAAGAAGAAGGATCCTAACAATCTGAAAGTTAAAGGGATTTCCTTCAAGAATCAGAAGACAAAGTCTCAGATGCCTTGTTTCAAGTATGGCAAGAAGGACTACATCAAGAGTGAATGCAAAGCGAAGACCAAGCAATCAGAGCAAGGTGAGCCTAGCAAAGTTTCTATGATCACTAACGTTGTTGCAATGATTGCGCAGGTCACTGCTGTAGGGGTTGACTCTAACTGGTGGGTAGACACTGGTGCCACTGTCTTGTCTGCTCAAGCAAAGAGTGATTCACCAACTACACACCAACTTCTAAACTTGTTATGGTGGTGAACCAGGCACAAGATGAAGTGCTCGGGATTGGGACGGTAATTTTGAAGCTGACTTCGTGGAAGTCTCTGACGCTTCAGGGTGTGAAGCATGTACCTGCTATCGCAAAGAACCTGATCTCGGAAGGCCTACTCTGTAATACAGGCCTCAGAATGGACATCAATGCTGGTCAGATGGTGATATCCATAAAGGAAACATACTTCGGAAAAGCTTTATATACCGAAGGAATGTTTAAAATTTAGCTTGTAAATCAGTCCAAAGTTGTTAATGCAATCACTCATTGCTTATACTCTTGAGTTGTGGCATAATAGGCTAGGACATGTTCATTGTAAACGAATAAACTAATGTCTAGTCTAGGACTTATCTCTAAATGTGGGGGTAAGGTAGAGAAATGTGAAGTTTGTGCTCAAACTAAGATCACAAGGAAACCCTTTCCTCGGGTTAATCGAAGCACAGATCTTCTGGAGTTGGTACACTCCGATATCCGTGACTTCAAACAATTCCTACAAAGGTCAGGATAAAGTATTTTATAACCTTCATCAATGACTTCTCAAAGTACGCTCGTCTACCTTCTGAAGGCTAAAGACGAAGCATTCGAGAACTTCAATGAGTTCAGGGCCAAGACTGAGCGGCAAACTGGACAACAACTTAAGAGATAAGAAGTGATCGAGGTGGAGAGTACCGGTCTCTTGAATTCTCATCGTTCTACAAAGACAATAGAATTCAACGAGACCACTGCTTCGTACTCTCCTCAATCAAACGGAGTAGCAGAGAGGAAGAACATAATATTGACAAAAATGATTAACTCAATGTTGTTGACTGCGGTCTTCAAAAGTGCTACTGGGGAGAAGCTGCATTGACGATCACTTTTATTCTAAATAGAGTGCCTCATGCAACTTCAGACATTACTCCTTATGAACTCTGAAAAATTTGAAACTTCAAGATTTGAAGATTCAGAAGCTTGGGACAAGGACTACATAGACAATCATTTTGGGTTATGCCGAGAAGAGTGATGCTCGAAGATTTTTGATATTGAGTCAAATCATATCAATGAATCTCGTGACGTAGAATATTTTGAAGACAAATTTGCAAGGCACAAGAACATTGTTCTTGTAGATATTCCGGAGAACAATGAGGGTATGCAAGAAACTGATGTTTTCGATGAAGATGCAGTCCAAGAAGATATTGTTGAAACAACGGTTGAACCAGAACTCGTTGAGCCATCAGCTAAGCGTGTGAGGAGGCCAAAGGACTTCGGAAATGACTTTGTCACCGATCATGTGGAAGCAGATCCTCTTACCTGTGATGAGGTAATGAAGACCAGAGATGCAATTTTTTAGAGGGAGGCGATAGACAATGAAATTGATTCCATCACCTCAAATAACACTTGGGTGTTGGTTGATCTTCCTAAAGGAGCAAAACTTATCGGATACAAATGGATCTTCAAGAAGAAGATGAAAGCAGATGGAACTATTGACAAGTTCAAGGCTAGGTTGGTAGCCAAGGGGTTTTTCTCATAAGCAGAAGATCGACT
This sequence comes from Iris pallida, assembly GCA_029216955.1. Classification (NCBI taxonomy): domain Eukaryota; kingdom Viridiplantae; phylum Streptophyta; class Magnoliopsida; order Asparagales; family Iridaceae; genus Iris; species Iris pallida. The sequence continues at coordinate 2,101,824 of JANAVB010009198.1, forward strand.
ACTTTGACATGTATGCTCCAGTAGCCCGAATGACCACCATCAGAATATTGATTGCTCTCGCAGTAATATATAATATGGTGATACATCAGATGATGTAAAAACAATTTTTCTAATTGGCGAGCTGACCAAAGAAATTTACATGCAACAACCAGAGGGATTTGTCTTCAAGGGTCTAGAAGACAAAGTCTGCAAGTTGGTGAAATCCTTGTACGAACTTAAACAAGCTTCCAAGATGTTGCATGGAGCGGTTACGGACCTAAAACCACTGTTGTCTACTATTATTTTCTGCAAAAAAAGACTGTAAGAGGTTGGCTTAAATGCCTTAATGAGTTCTCAGACAGAGTGAATGCCTGGTGTGCTTTACAGGAAGCACGGTAGCGCAACACTACAAGGGGTGAAACTCCATGCTACAGTGGGGTGACTCCACCATGAGGTTCTTGAAAGGGGTAATGCCTCGGCTTCGCAAGCCAAGTCACAGCGGAGTAGCACCGCAAATAGGCAGGTAGCCTAATGCTGTATGATGAAATTAAAGAGGGTAGACTGTAAGCCCACTTCCCAAATTTTTAATTTTTTTTAATTTTATTTGTTTATGATTAATTTTATCGTCATTGTGAGTCATGCCAAAGCTTGTAGGTGGACTATGACCATATTAAGGTCATATGACATCTAAATAGCCTATATATGTATTATTTAGCTATTTATAATTTTCTATAATTTTTGAATATTTTTAGGTATTTAATATTAATGTTTTATTAATTTTAAGGACCTTCAGAATTTACTATAAGGTCATACGGGGGTATTTCTGGACCAAATATTTTTATTGGGCTCTAAATGACTAAAATATTTTCTAAAATATTTTAGAAATTTTTTAGATTTTTAGAATTTTTGGGAATTTTTATATAATTAAAACATATAGAATTTATATTTTATAGGTTTTTAGAATTTACTGAGGTCACATGATGATATTTTGTGTTAAAATATTTTATTTATATTCTAGATAGAAATATTTTCTAGAATTTTCTAGAATTTTTCTGCAATTTATTTTGATTTATTGGACTTAAAATGATTTTTAAATAATTTTTTGAATTAAATAAATAAATACCCAAAAATCCACCCGGGGGCCCACATGTCGGCGCCAACTGCTACAGTGACCGCCTCTATCTCTCATATATATATATATATATATATATATATATATATATATATATATATACATATATATATATATATATATATATAATATTCGTCCACCCTAATTAAATTCCAGCAGCCTTTTGTGGGAGAACTCATCTAGGGTTTTCGACTTCCCGAAGCGATTCTCGCCAATCTCGACGTGCTTTTCGCGCACCATTTTTTTTGGAAGCGTATTGAGGTATAGTTTCTGAATATGTAATTTATTTTCGTAATTTTTGAACCTAAATTTCTGGAAAATTTGTAGAGTGCTAGTTGTCCGAAATTTGACACGTTTCGGTATTTTCGAGATTTCGGGAGAACAAGAAATCGAAATCATGAACCGTTTGAAATTTCGGAAAGCTAACACAGATCTCTACGACATATAACTTTTCCATAAACTATTTCGTTCATCTATTATTTTATTTATTCTATTGAACTCAGAATTGATCGATTGATCACCATTTTTGTCACGATTAGCCATAATGGCGATATCTTTTGATCAAAACGTGATTTTGCTGCACGGTTGATTCCGACGCACTCGTGGTGCTAAAATATACCAAGGTGCACTTTCAAAATCTAGAGTTCATAATATTTGACCAGATAGTCAATGGCACGCCTCGATTTGCATGTTATAGTTTCCAAAATTGGAAACATGACTTTTGATGGCCAAACTTGCATGTTTAGATTATATTTAGATTATTATTAGGTTAAATAATTTTTTAAGTAATTTATTCCAGAATTAACTATTATTAGATTAGTAACCCAACTAGCCACTATTACATGAATTTAGAACTATAACACTAGAATTGATTTGTGGTTTTCGTGTACAGTTCGTGGTGCGATATGTCTTATAGGTTGACAGCTTCTAGATTGGCAATCCCTCATCATCTACTTGTGACTACAGTTTGTGCAAGGATTCAGGCAAGTACAGTATTGCATTTATGTTTTAGTTCATTATAACGTTTTCGCTATCGTTTCCTTGTTTGATATCCCGTTGAGACATTGCTTGATATTACGTTGAGACACGATTGTGACACCATAGTTATTGTTTCCTTCTTAGTGTAACATTGACTGTTATTGATTGTTAGAGAGTCGGGAGGGAAAATACTTAGTAAGTACGTGAACAAACCCAAATATTTTGATTGTAGATAGCTAAGTCATACACCTCACGTATGAGTTAGCCGTACCGTATTATTGTAGATAGCCATCGTATGATGTGCCGTATTAGCCCAGCCGTTCACGTATTAAAAGGTATTTCACACACATATAGTGGTTCCTATTTTTCCTTTATCTAGTCCATTATCTTGTTAGTTCATATCTTGCTAGTTTACATCTTGCCAGTTTATTTTCCATAAATAAATTCACTTGATTTATTTTGTATCTGAGAAAATTACAACTGTAGGAATCCAATCTAGAAGACGATTACTTTATCCCTTGGACGATGCGATGAAGAACACTCGAACTTTGAAGAACTTGGACAGCAACTGGGCAATCTCTCTGTTCTCTCTGACAAAATGATTGTTCTCTTGATGAAGATGAAGAAACTCTTTTTATAGAGTTTAGGATAACTGTCCTCAAGCATACACTCAGGCAGTTACTGGACGTGTGCATAATTGCAGGGACGCGTGGCGAAATCTGATGGAGACACATTAGCGTGCGGTTGAAAGTAGTGGAGCATGTTCAGGAGAAATTGGTGGCATGGATGCCACGTTGCATAACTTCTGAAGAAGTGGGTAACTGAGTGCAAGACACGTAAGAACGTGTGTTGACTGCACGTTGAAATGTCATTCTGGATATGACTGCTGCTATACGCTACCTTTTGAGGAAGAATCATACGCTCACTTGGACAGCGTAGAATCATGTGAGGCCCATACGCTCACTTGGTTGGCAAGGAGTCACGTGAGGACCATACGCTCACTTGGTTGGGAAGGAGTCGCGTGAGGACCATACGCTCACCTGGCTGGGAAGGAGTCACGTGAGGACCATACGCCCATACGCTCACCTGGCTGGGAAGGAGTCACGTGAGGACCATACGCTCACTTGACTGGGAAGGAGTCGTATAGATTTCATACGCTCACTGGAGAAGTGGCCACGTGGCTATCATCAATCTTCTTTGATACACCATATCTTTTAATAAACTGTCAAAAGATTTTCTCGAGCGTCGTAACTGCAGATATGACGGCTGACAGACTGTCAGAATTGACAGTAATGATGGCTTTTGCATTAATGATCTGCTGAGCTGTCCTCGTAAAAGACAAAACCAACTCTTCAAAATCCTAAATGACGGTTGCTCTTTTCCTGATCATTATCTTCACACGAAAGACGAGACGTCAGATTCATTCTTTACTTAGTGTATGCTGTGCTGTCATTTTTAAGAAATAAAATATCCACTGAGCGTATGGCTTTTGATGAGCGTATGGCCTTGAGAGTGTGACTTCTGATTGAGCGTATGGCTTCAACTGACATCTGTCTTTAAGCGTATGGATTAAAATGACAGCATGTCATAATTTTCCACATCCTACAAGACCCCCTTCAAAGTTTTCGAACTTTATGAGTTTCAAAAGTTCGAAATTACTTTAAACAAAGTGGGAATGAGTCCTGACACGCTGGCATTAAGTCTGTTTATCAGTACAAATCTTTAGGGATTCTGTTTTAAAGAATATCTGCCGATTAGCCTTCTTTCTTTTCTTCTATAAATAGGTCTTCCAAAACCTATTTCATTTCTTTACCACAGCTTTTGCTTTTGAGAGAGAAAAGAACTTTCAGAAACTCAAGATTTTTCTTCTTCTTCTTCGTCTTCAACTCCTTCTCCATTAATGGCACCCAAGATCGATGCCGCTGCGAAGGGAAAGGGGAAAGCCCCTGAAGAGTCATCTTATCCTGCTGCCGACACCGCTACCAAGAAAACATCCAATCAGCGTGTTTCTCGCAATGAACGACCATTAAAACCTATCTATGGTGAGGAAGAAGATGATGAACAATAACCATTCTCCTTTTTAAGGCTCTGATTTAGAACAGAACTTAGAGAGCGTATCCCTCTTTAGGGTCAATACGTCAGTAAATACGCTTCCCTTTTTAGGGTTTAGTCGTATTCCATATCTTTCGTTTTTACGAAAAATATGTTTGGAGTATATATCTATAAGATATACGTATTTTGTTAGAAATATCAAAATATGCCATCTTAAAGGGATATACTATGGCAATTTGTCTCATGAAAATACGCTAACTCCTGTGTTAACGTAATTTTTTAATGACTATCTTGTGAACCAAATGCTGATACGCTCAAACTGAATTATTCACTTAAGATAAAATCTGTCATACGCTTTAAAGAAAACTGAGCGTATGCTGAACCTGGAGTCTGTCATCCGCTTGAGGAAACTGAGCATATACTGAACTTTGAGTTTGTCATACGCTTGAAGAAAACTGAGCGTATGCTGGACCTTGAGTCTGCCATACGCTTAGTAAAAACTGAGCGTATGCTGAACCTTAAGTCTGTCATACATTTGAACGTAGATCGAGCTGTACGCTTAGTTTTCTAAGCGTATATTAAACTTTATACCCTTTTAATACTGAAATACTCTATTCTACAGTGGATATTCTGGCTCAAGAAGCAGAATTTGAAGGAAGTGTGGGAAATAATTATAGAAGTGATCTATCACATGTTCGCTTTCCCCAATTTTACGGACCTCTCACAAGATAGCTCTATTGACCAACCAAGAAGATGACACCTTACTGAACCTGATGAGTGGACTACCGTTACAGAGCGTGGACGGTGTTACTCATTTAAAGCCAGCATTCCTTTTTGGAGATGCTAGACATGGATTCTCAGCCTGCTCTTGACAAAGTAGCTTATTCTTATCACAGGGATGGTGATGCAAATCAGCCTATGTATTTGACTGGTTTAACAAAGAGTATTAACATAGCCCGTTTATTCCATTCGGGCCAGCAAAGATAGATGAAATGGGATATCACTCCATCTCGACAAGCAAAGGCTGGGTGGATTGGATATCATCAAGGAAGGTTCCGCAGCGTTACTGAACCACATGTCACATCTCTGCGAGGACTGTACCTGCCAACATTTCCCCTGAGGACTCGGCACTGCTGAAGCCAGTCAGGGTTCCAATTTTTGCCAATGAGTTTGCTCAATTAAAGAATGCCATCTATCCAAAACAATCAATGAGGCTGACTGGTCTGGTAAATCCAGAGAACAATAGATGGACTGCTCTAGTAATGGATTTTGCAAAACTTTGGTACACAATTGAAGGTGATAGGTTTATACAATGCCATTAAGTGTACTGCTTATGGTTTCAAACCAAATCTGGATCTATTTTGGCATTAGCAGAGAGATATAACTATCGGACCGACACCTTTATGACCCCAAAGGGTGAGATGGGTTCGCCCTTCACGAAATGGCATATATATCTCAGCTACCAACAGCAGACTTGCCATATGAAGAATATTCCATTTGTTGATGAAATGAATAAGATCTCTGCAGCCAACCCGCTAATTCTTTATGTATTTGAAGAATTAATGTGTCACTACAGTATCTGTAAAGCCTTTTATAAGGGGCAAGGTGGAGAGGGGGACTCCAATTGCTATTCTTCGAAATGGATGGCTTATTTATTTCAAGGTCGCACTGACGAAGTCCAGAAGAAGAAAAGACCGATCAATATATCGGCAAATTCAAGCCTTGAGTCAAGCCGAGATTAACAGATTAATCCGGGAGACTGATCATGACGATATTGTTGTCGAAGAAGACATTGACAGCTACAAGGCTGGTGATAGGTTTGAAACCTATATTAAGCAAGGTGGCCGAGAATTGTCCGATGAAGGTCATCTAGCCGGATTCATATCTCTTTGGCTGAGGAAGTTTGTAGTTCCTGGCACCTGTTCAGCAGACAGGATGCACAGAGGAGTCGTCTTCGCAGCAGTCCGTCTAGTTTTTGGATATAAGATGGATCTACTAACGGCGATGACCTGCCGTCTGAATGCCGGATTAAGGGCATACACAGATAGGATGTTCGAATTGGCACGGAAGAATTTGACGTCCTTTCCTCGGGTAGAAATGCCCTTTACATACTTGTTTGGATGGCTGCTTCTACATTTTGAATCCCTCATGAGTGCTGAATGGCTAGGCCAGACGATACTTTCCTTGAAAGGTATAAGCATATACCGAAATGGAAATATGATACTCTAACCGATTGTAGAACCATCTTGAACAGGGGAGAACTATGGAGCTTCACCTGTGTTCCTCCGCCTATCGGTTATGAGACCATGCCCGGGAAATTGATTGACGGTATTGGTTCAAATGAATTGGATGATGTCCAACATGAATGGCTAAAAAGAATCAGGCCATCTCATTTGATCTGCCGTCGTGATAATATCACATATTTAGAACCATATCTTCCGAGCAGATTTGCTCGTCAATTTGGTTACGATCAATTGCATGTGGGCAATACAACGACATATTTTGCTCATCAAGGAGGTTTGGTGATGGTGCCAGAGCTTGGCTATATTACATCGCTAAAGGTACAGGGCTACCTTCTCTATGCCAGATCCAGTCACCATCGAAGAGGAGCTAAGATATTGGCGTCCTATGCCAGATTTTATGTCTCAGCTAACACTTTCGATGAAAAATTTAGCATCTCAGGTAAAAGCTTTATTCATTTTGAGAAGAAATCAACCAAATCTGCCCTGCCTAGGAATTGTCACGACAGAGAAGACCCTCTGGCCATCGATGAAATTGATGATGATATTTTGGACACTTTCTTCTCTGATGATCTTCATCAACCACAACATGTGCCTATCGGGAGTGCTGAAGAGAGTATATCTGTTGATACTACACCAAAAGGAAGAGGAGTAAAGGTGCTGCGGGTCCTGCCGCTAAAAGAGCTACTCGAGCAGAAACTCGAAGTCGCGGAGGAATTACCATTCCTGGGAATTCTCCTGTTTCTAGACGAGTCAGAGGTGTTGATGAAACAGGTAGTGATCCAATAGACAATTATCCTACTGTTCCTTTAACCAAAAGAATAGGAAGGAAAGTAATAGTTTCAACTAAATCCGTAATTTGTCTGGATGCAGAGAGTCCCACCGATCGTGCTATGCGATTGGCCACAGAAAAGCAAGTTGCTTTCGATTTTTCTGTGAAGACTGAAGAAGAAGAAATTCCTGAAACTGCTGGATCTTCTAGGCCTTCTGATATAGACGCAGTTCCACCAATGGCCGATGATGTGCAGGAAATTAGTCAACCTGCGGTAGAGGCCGAACATCAGACTGAAACGGCTAATGACTTACTGGTTTCAGGAGAATCAGTGAAGGAAGCCACTTCTCTTAACCCAATGGCTGAAGCTTCAGAGAGTGAAAAAGTTGACTATGAACCATCGTCTGATCATTCTGGAGAAGAAGACATGGAGATAGACGATGAATCACCATCTAAGGTTTCAATTGATGCACTGAAAACTATTGGTCAGCACTCGGGGTTGACACCACAACCGGAGAGGCCTCTGGAGATAGAAGTTCCAGTCCCGAGTACTTTGGGCGGGAAGCAGTGAAATGAATCCCGTGTCAGAAGGTACCATGAACAGACTGAAAGCCGGATTGAATGATCGCAGAAGACTGAATATGAACCAATTCCAGGTAATATTTAATTCATTAAAGTTTGGTCTTGTCTTGACTTTATTTCTTTAAATTCCTGATCATGCTGCTTCAATTCTAATAGCTGTAGGAACTGCACCAGCTATGAGTTCTACTCAAGCCCCACTTATTCAAACTGAAGTGGGTGAGGGGAGTTCACATCTGCCGAGTTCTCCAAAAACATCAACTTCAGCTCCGAGAATAGAGGTCCTCCTGCTCCTTCCACTACTATTGCAGCGACTCCCGGTTTTGATACCGAGATAGCAAAAATCATGAGGATGTATTCAGATATTATTTATACATATTTGGATACATATTCGAGGAGACTCATGAAAGATGAAACCATGCCCTTTTCGAGTCTTCGAGAAGCAACTAGTTTTCCGTTCAGCCTTAGACAATCTGGTTATGAAGCTCAATGTGTCTTCTTTGAACATCTCCTAAATGATTTAGAAGCCAACATCCAAAAATATTGGGAGATTAAAAAGGAAGATATTAATTCTCTGACTGCAGCTGAGATTGCTCAATCAGAGGCTGAAGCTCAAGCTCAACAGATCGCTCTGACAGAATTCTTGCTCGATCTTCTAATGAGCTAATAGCAAAAGATGAGGAAATAATAAGTACTCGTCAGGATGGAGAATCTAGAGAAAGATGAAGAGTTAAAGCTGAAGAACTCAGAAGATTGAAGAAGAATGGCTCGTATTCAGAAACAAATTGCTTCCATGGAACAGGAACAATCAAAGATTGCTGTTGAACGTAAATCTGCAGTGAACGCTGTCAAATTCTACAAGAGCGAGAATTGATGCAGGTTCATCAAATTGAAGAAACCAATCGTCGGAGTTCGATTATTGAGAATATGATCAGCGTATGATTGGAGTAAAGCAGCAGAGCGAATTAGGAAAGCTCACGATGAGAAAATGAACAATGTAATTGTTCGTATTCAAGAGATCATTACACCTCCTAAATAGTTCTTCAATTGTAATCAATATTTTGATTTTGATTCAAAGGAATGAACCTTTTGGCTCGATTTCAGTTTTGTGGATGACGTTTTGTAGAAAAATGTTCAGAGGTAACTAATACATGACATATTTCAATAGAATAGAATATACAAATAAGTTGTGCAATTCTATCATGATATTAAACCAAAGATGATTTTAGTTTAATACTGCTTAGAGAAAACAGAATTCAGATATAAAAATATCTTTAGATTCTATTTTTCCATGATCTTTAGACTCGGAAATCAAAAGACGAGATATCATTTTCCTAGAATAGAAAATATACATACTGAGATAGAAATTTCAGAGGTGATATGGACATGATTTTCTATACAAGATCTTTATTAAATCCACTGGGGCTCTAATAAAATGAATATCAAGTTCTCTGGAAAATGATACATAGTGGAATATCAGTTTCCTCTGGGGATAATGATATCGAATTATATTTGCTGGGGAATGATGAAAATATACATAATATTTCTTTAAGAATTTGCCATTGATAGGCATCATCATGACTTTCCCATCCATAGAAGTGATTGATATGTTGCTCCTACATTTCTTGAGACCAAACGACATTACTGTATAACAGTATGTACCGATCGGTGTTCTGAAGAAGTGTGTTTTTCATCATCTGGAAACATTTTGATTTGATTGTATCCCGAATATCCATCCATAAATGACATTCGTTCAAAACCACATGTGTTATCGATCATTACATCTGTAATTGGTAGAGGAAACTCGTCTTTAGGACAAGCAGCATTGAGATCACGAAAATCTATACAGACTCGGATCTTGCCAGTCTTTTTAAGGACAGGAACTATATTAGCTACCCATTCAGGATGTTGTTCCTCTCGAATAAATCCAAAGCCATAAGCTTGTTGACTTCAGCTTCAATTGCATCCATAATGTCTGGACGAAATCGTCGCTGTTGTTTGACTGGTTTAGCATTTGGCATGATGTTGAGTTTGTGCATGGCAATATTTGGATCTAATCCCGGTAATCCTCAACTCCAGGCGAAGACATCAATATAATCACGAATAAGCTTGATCATATCTTGCTTATCTGTTTCTGAAAGATTCTTACTGATGAATATTGGTTTAGGGACCCTTCTTCACCAATATCAATTTGGATCAATTTATCTTCAGTAGGAGGTTCTCTCTGCTCGAACCTGAATTCCCATTGATTATCTAATCTCTGAGCCCATTGTTCTGATTCGGGTGATATTTCAAAATCATTTTCATCTTCATCATCCTCTTGCGAGCCATCAACAGAGACCATATTGATGGATAGAATAGAGCGATGGAGATCGCCAATACTAGTGTCAGAATCCCAGGAGAGAATCAGAAGAAGATCGTTCGTCTTCATCGGATTTTAATTCTTCATGGACTATGTTGATAGAAGGGGTAGGAGCAGTGTAACCTAAACCACATTTTGTCCTTCCGTATTTTAATGGAGGAATTCGAATAGGCACTTCTTCCTTTTCCATTATTGAGACTGGTTCTAAAGTCATAACCCATATTCTTGATAATATTCTTGGATTGTTGACTGTAGCGACGCAGTTGTAACCTTCCAGTATCGTTGTTTACATCATCTTCTTCTAGTCCAGGAGGGTTTTGGGGTCCTTTATAGAAGAATATTGGATTTTCTCCTTTCTTTCGAGCAGGAACTACAAATATGATTTTTGTATGGACTCCAATGATACGTCTGTATGAAGAGTTTGAACAACTCCTATAGTTAATGATTCTAAGTTATCTAACAATTGTAAATAACTTTGTACATGATTACAGACATCAATATACTGCAAAGGAGATGCTTCATTAATATCAAATACTGTATTTACAACAGAAGGCTGAGCCTTATCAGACTTTGTCAAATTAATGACAAAAGGGGAAGAGGAAGATTGATCATTAACTTTGTTTCGATTAAGATCGATAACAAAAGGCTCAGAAGAGGTGAGCTCCCTTGAAGAAGATCGCGGATAAGAAATACGCCCACTGACCGGTATGACTAGAGTATCTGATCTAGCATAGAAGATGGAGGGGGAGTAATGCGTCCACTGACAGGAATCATCAGTGAGCTTTATGGAGCTTGAAGGACAATGTAGTAGTACGTCCACTGACAGGAATTATCAGTGAACCTTGTGAAGTCCGGGCAGACGATGAAGTAGTACGTCCACTGACTGGAATTATCAGTGAACTTTCTTCAGATGATTTAATTGACTGCGGAGAATAATACGCCCTTTTACAGGAATAACAAAAGTATCATCTTTGGATGTCTCATCATCGTCATCCATAGCTTGCAAGACTTTTGAGTATTCGTCTTTGTATATGCGAGCGTCATGAAGTAAGCTTCGACTCCTTTAAATGGGTAGAGATCTGCGACCTCCTTCTGAACTTCTCCATTATCATCAACATATTTGAAGCATTGATGAAGAGTTGAAGGAACAATATTATGTTCATGCAAGAATGGTCTCCCCAATAGAGCATTGTAGGAACATCCATGATTGTCGATGATATAAAAAGTAACCTTAGTACGAAGATCGCCTATTTGAAATTTAAGGCGAATCTTGCCCAGAGGCTCACTTTTTCCTTGATTGAATCCCAATATAGTAGTGATAGTGCCAGAGAGACTATGCACAGGTATCTTCAATGCATCTAGCATGCTTTTGGCATGATACTGAGAGCAGATCCTGGATCAATCAGTAGACGATCAACCTTCATAGAATCTATATATCCTGTATGATATAAAGGACGATCATGTCGATTATCCTCCAACAGCATATCGTCCTCTGTGAAAGTAATGTTTGGAATAAATTCCAATACATTATGACAATAAGAAACAGGGTCTGTTTCCAACTTCTTGAGGAGAGTTAGGCAAGATTCTGCTTGCAACAGTGCTTCACTCAAAGTTTCTCGAGTCTCTTTAGAAAGGCGTAAGAGCTCGAAATTGACAACTTAGCTGGTGTATTGGCTAGTTGAGCCAATATATCAAAATTATAAGGCTTTTCAAGTCCTGTGGGAAATGATTTCTTCAGTGGTTTATCGAAGCGGACTTGTTGTTGCCTTTGTCAGCTGCTGTTGGTTTAGAAGGAACTGCCTCAACAGGAACATTTGCAGGTTCTTCGATAGATACTGGTGTGGAGCTATAATTGGAGGAATATCAGTAGTTTCTTCAGAATGTCAACATAATTTTCAGATGTACTTTTCCTGACCGAGTTCCAGTATGAACTTCGACTTCAGATTCAGGTTCAGATTCTATCGAAACCATTGCAATTCTTCATCTTGCTCTTGGTTCTTTTATGCTTGATAAGGCTTCATTCCAGAAACCAGACCAACACGAGATTGATTATGTCTCATAGTGATGGCTAAAGGTGCTCGGAGTCCCTTGCCCGAGTTCAAACCAGGAGCAGTGGTTAAATCATAACCCATTTTTGCCATTAATTCACGAGATTGTGAACTATATAGATGAAATGCAGGCTTGTACCTATTTTAAATTGAGGTACATTTTATCTCATTAGGGAGTGAATTTCCTGTCAAGATAAAGTAGAGGTTAGATAAACATCAGGTGTGAAACTAGAAGTCACATTGCATGACTTAGTCTTCCCAGTTTCTTTTTAGACTTCCGAGGAGAAGAGGAAGATGCTGCAAACTCTGTTACTAAGTCCGGGTGGATCCACATGATCTTTCCCTTCTTAGTTGTGATAGGTACAAGTCCTTCATTTTGTGTTGGTGGGGTGTTTACAACTTCGAGAGTTGCTTTGGGAATAGGAATAATCCCACTTTCCACCATCAAAGGAGGGAAATCACCGAACTGCATTGAAATTACATTCGCTGTGACTGTCTTGTCTTTGGGCGTCAGTGTTACTGCTCCTGACTTGATCATCTCTTGAATTTTTCCTTTTAATACAAGACCGAATTGTGTGACCCAGCATTCTATGATATGGACAATATTTTGGATGATGTCTTATTAGCTTCATCAGGCTTTTTGATTTCTGGTAATTGTATTTTGTTGCCTTTGAGCAAACATTCAAAGATACCCTGAACATCATCATCATCAAAAGAATATTCTTCCTTCGGTCGAGGAGGTCTCTGTTGTTGATTGTTGGAGCTGGAGTAGCTTGGGTAGTTTTTACTTCTTGACTACTACTCTGGAGATTAATTTCAAGAGCCTCTTTCCCTTTGCGATTATTGGGTCGAGTATTATTGCTAGCACTCTGATTTGATTCCTTGGGAGCCATTTGTACCCCCAGACCTTTAAAGGTTTAGCACTGACTTCAGCAGCTTTGGCACTGACGATGAAAGAAGGCCAATCTTGGAATTGAGTGGATCCAGTCCACATACTGATTATTGGTAGAAGATTTGACTTGCAAGTATCGATGGTAACAGCATCGGGAGTTCCGAGAGGCATTTTGAGGGCTTCTCTCTGAATCTTTCAATAAATCCTCAGTGGTTTCATTATTTTTTGTTTAATTCTTATGAGGGCTGACATTGTCATGTCATTAAGCCCCTCATAGAACCGTTCAAGAAACATTTGCTTAAAACCAGTAAATGAAGTAATGCATCCATCAGGGAGGCTTCTATACCATTCATAAGCTGTTCCTTTGAGACATCCAACAAACACCCGAGTGAGGAGGGCATCGCTTGGTTGTAATTGATCAGTCATTACTTCAAAATGATTAATGAACTGACTTGGGAAAGTAGTTCCGTCAAAGAAAGAGATAGTTGGAGGCTTATATTTAGGAGGATATGATACTTGCTTCCATTCTATCGGATAAGGTTGTTTGATAACTAACCTTTGTAAACCATCCTTTTGTTTAAATGCCTCAAACTGAGTTCGGAGGTTCTTTAATTCTTCAGTAACAATTCCAGATGATTGTAGATTTGTAACTTGTTGAGTATAACTGGGAGGAGGAACTGCAGCATATGTACCACCCCATCTCCAGACTGGCTTGGAGTGGTTTGTATAGGAACATTGGACTGTACTCCCGGAATATTAGAGGGTTCTGGATTTGAGGCAACAGGAATATTTAATACCTGGTGGTACTGTTTGTTGAACTTGTTGAGTTTGATGCTGAGCTTGCATAAGAGTATGCATAGCACTCAATGTATCTGCCATAGCTCGTAACTGTTGTTCTAAGGAAGAAATCCTCTGCTCGTGAGCTTCAGTGCTAGTTGAAGGTTCCTGATTGCCATCTACCATGTAAGTGGTAATTATTCGAAGAATAGCTGATAAAACAGTTTGTTCTGAATCATCACTGTGAGAGTCAGTATCTTTCCCGGGACTATTTATAGGAGTCAATGCTGGAAAGTTGGACTCTCCAAGGAAGTCCTCTGTGATCTCCGGATTTGGATAAGAAGAAGAAGAGACCCTGGCTAAAGCTCTGGTCCTGGATCGGGTGCCAAGATAAACACCATCTTCAGAATCTGATATAGCATCAGATTGTATGCTACCCCCAATATTTCGGGAAGTCATATTGACAAAATAAAGAGGTTCGTCTTCATCCAATATTGGTTCATATTGTACCCGTTCGAAAACAGATCGTCTTTTTGGCGAACAACAACATTGAATCACAACTCGAGGTCGGAAGTTGCAACCGTGTTTTTCATGACAAATATGAGCAATGTCATGGCTAGATGGAGTGTCAATTCTCCGTTTATTTTGAAGATTTCCCTAAGATCCATGGGAACAGATTGGGAAGCACTTGAAGACAGTTTCTGTGTAAAAACTTGTTTTCTATTTTTCTACCTTCTTGGTTCTTGAGTATATAATGACTGATTAATTTGAGCCACATAATTCTTAGCATATTCTGCATCAGGATCTGGTATATTTGTCTTAGTGGAATCGAGATGATTCTGATTAAGCTTATTACGAAGATCCGTCGTAGATATGACTTTAGTCTCAGTCTTGTATACTTGTAATTTACCTTTCTCAGATCGAGAAATTTTGAGAGAAGGAAGATGAGTATTATTCCGACTGGGAGTCGGTAATAATCCATCTTTAGAGGAAGTAGCCAAAAGGCATTTTCCTTTGTTTGATCTAGTAAAAGTACTAGTCAAATTAACTCCAGAGGTAAAAACCTCAGGAGTTGAGAGATTGACTAAAGAGTCTTTCTCCTTGGTTGGCACAAGATGTGCAATTTATGGGGGAATCATTTGTATGTTTTGTGGAAGAGAACCCCCAGCTTGATTTTGAGAACTAGTCAAAGGACCATCTTTGTTAGCATACGCTGTCTTCAGATTGGAGCTTTGGCCATACGCTGCCTTCTTATTAGCATATGCTGGCTTTGGCTTAGCGTATGCTGCCTGATGTTGGATCTTGTCATACGCTGGCTTTGCCGTATGTTGTCCTTTGACCGTCATACGTACAGAGTCATTGATGGCTAAAGAGCCGACTGCTGTCGTAAGAATAGAAGAAGAAGAGAGACTTTACCATATTCAGAGATGGTTTTCTTTGGATACTCTGACTTGGTTAAAGAACCAATTTTGTTAGTGTGACCAGGAGAAACCACTGTTGCTTTGTTCAAAGAAGCCGAGGCGAGCTTCATTGAAGTTGAAGACATATTCTTGTCAGTACGAGAGGTGACAGAAACGTCTCGGACCACTGAAGAAGACTTAGGGACATAGACAGAGTGTCCCTGCTTCTTGGCAGCAACAGGAGTGGAAGAAGTAGTTCGGCCTTCCTTCACTTTGAGCATTTCTTCATAAGCAGATTGGTCGAATTGCACGACCATCACTTTCTTCGTCGAGCCGATCGACGAAGTATCGCATTGAGTTGTTGCTATCTCGTTGGAGGAGACAGTTTTCCCCAGCAGAGTTGCCAATTTGTTTTCCATAAATAAATTCACTTTATTTATTTTATCTGAGAAAATTACAACTGTAGGAATCTAATCTAGAAGACGATTACTTTATCCCTTGGACGATGCGATGAAGAACACTCGAACTTTGAAGAACTTGGACAGCAACTGGGCAATCTCTCTGTTCTCTCTGACAAAATGATTGTTCTCTTGATGAAGATGAAGAAACTCTTTTTTATAGAGTTCAGGATAACTGTCCTCAAGCATACACTCAGGCAGTTATTGGACGTGTGCATAATTGCAAGAACGCGTGGCGAAATCTGATGGAGACACATTAGCGTGCGGTTGAAAGTAGTGGAGCATGTTCAGGAGAAATTGGTGGCATGGATGCCACGTTGCATAACTTCTGAAGAAGTGGGTAACTGAGTGCAGGACACGTAAGAACGTGTGTTGACTGCACGTTGAAATGTTATTCTGGATATGACTGCTGCTATACGCTGCCTTTTGAGGAAGAATCATACGCTCACTTGGACAGCGTAGAATCATGTGAGGCCCATACGCTCACTTGGTTGGCAAGGAGTCACGTGAGGACCATACGCTCACTTGGTTGGGAAGGAGTCGCGTGAGGACCATACGCTCACCTGGCTGGGAAGGAGTCACGTGAGGACCATACGCTCACCTGGCTGGGAAGGAGTCACGTGAGGACCATACGCTCACCTGGCTGGGAAGGAGTCACGTGAGGACCATACGCTCACTTGACTGGGAAGGAGTCGTATAGATTTCATACGCTCACTGGAGAAGTGGCCACGTGGCTATCATCAATCTTCTTTGATACACCATATCTTTTAATAAACTGTCAAAAGATTTTCTCGAGCGTCGTGACTGCAGATATGACGGCTGACAGACTGTCAGAATTGACAGTAATGATGGCTTTTGCATTAATGATCTGCTGAGCTGTCCTCGTAAAAGACAAAACCAACTCTTCAAAATCCTAAATGACGGTTGCTCTTTTCCTGATCATTATCTTCACACGAAAGACGAGACGTCAGATTCATTCTTCACTTAGTGTATGCTGTGCTGTCATTTTTAAGAAATAAAATATCCACTGAGCGTATGGCTTTTGATGAGCGTATGGCCTTGAGAGTGTGACTTCTGATTGAGCGTATGGCTTCAACTGACATCTGTCTTTAAGCGTATGGATTAAAATGACAGCGTGTCATAATTTTCTACATCCTACATTTATATCTTGTTAGATCCCATCTTGCTAGTTCATATCTTGATCATTAATACCTTGCTAGTACTAGTTCTTTATATACTCTTTGCCATCATCGTTTTTCGTTGTTCTAACTTATTTTGGACTAACAACATTAATTGCAATATGGTTGTACTCTGCTCCTTTCCTGACTGGATCATTGTTATAGGTGAGGATGACGTGTCTACTTTTGCTATGGACCACATGAGGGGGAGATAGAGACTCGAAGGCCAAACCATAGAAGACTAGTTAGATGTGTGGTAGTTTTCTAGAATTGTAAAAGCTTACATTCTTCTTCAAATGTAAAACTTCTATATTTTGTAAAGTTGATTTAGTTGTTGTGAATGAGCAGTAAGTATTTATGAGCACTTTATTTATTGTGGGCTAGACAGTGTACTATCGTCGATACCGCGACGTAGGCTGGGCTTGGACATATTTCGTATCCGAAAAGCGGGTGCGGGACGTGACAAGTTTTTTTGGTGGCCCATGCAGGTCGTTTTTGCAAAAGATTGTGAACTTGTGGTGGTACTTAAGTTAGTCGTACTACTGCAAGCCTGCGACTAGAAAATTGCTCATTTACAATTAGGATTGATTTAATTTTAGGGAATGATTAGGACTAGGATGGGATTTGGTACATTCAGGAGGAGAACCTAGTTCTAAGAGGCCGAGGAGCAGTGTATACCCAGAGCCTCGTGAGCACCCAGACTATCAGCCTAGACCAGCCTACCCAGTCCAGACTCCTGTTCAGCAGAGGCCAGCTGAGAGAGTTCCTACCTGCGCCTTCTGTAAGAAGCCTGGACATGTGTGGGACATCTATAGGAAGAGAAGAGGAGTGTGCCTGTTTTGTGGGTCAGCTGCACACAGGCTGCGAGACTGTCCTGCTGCACTTATCTCGGCTAAGACTCCGCCTTCGGGAGGGAGTTCCAGCCACCAGACCTAGTTGGAGGTGAGTCTTTGACCTATATCTTAGCCAGTCTTTGAAATTGATACACTCTACCATATTGTTGTATGTTTTGATACCTTGGGATTGCCTAGTACTGTAGCATGTTGGTGTAACTAGATGAGACCCCAGACTGATATTACATACCATGACCACATAGGTTATATTTTTCAACTGAATGATTTAAATAGGTTCTGAGATTTTAATTGTGGGGGGGTTTGACCTAGAAGGGGTACGATCATCTTAATTTCGAGGACGAAATTTTTTCTAGGGTGGGTAGGATTGTAACACCCAGTTTTCCAAATGAGGGTATTTTGGTCATTTTCAAAATTTTAGAATTTAATTTGATTTATTATTATTTATAATTATTGTGATTTTTGAGTGATTTTTAGAATAATTGTTTTTGGTGTTTAGAGACTTTGACTTAAGTTGACCTTGTAGACTAACCTAGTGGCTAACCTAGGTCTTGACTAAGAGATTAGGATTTGAGGACCTAGGTTGACTTAAGTTCATGAGGATGAATTCATTGGGATTAATTTGGTGAAATTAGGAATTTGTTTAGTCTAAGAATGGCTTGTGAAGTCACAAGTCAAATCATGACTTAAACTAATTAGGACTCAACCAACTAGCCAAAACCTAGATCTAAACCCTATGGCCAGCCACATGACAGCCCCCCCTCTATAAATACTCTCCTAGGGATTAGGGCTAGCCTCTCTCTTAGGGTTCATCAAGTTTTAGAAAGAGGTAATGTTCCATCTTCATAAATTCATAGAAAATCCAAATTAGTCCTTTTTCCTTCAAACAAATTCCTATAGGCTCTAAATCTCGTGCTCTTACTGTTGGCAATAATTGTTGACAGGAAAGGAACAATTTGGAAGAGTTTGGGTGGGTTGAGCAATCCAAGCTTTTGGGTGTTTGAACACCTATAGGTATAATCCTCTCTAATTCATTATAAATTTGTAAAAATCATTTCTAGGTTGCCCTAACCCTAGCCAAACTATAGGAATAGGGTTTCCCAAGTTTTTGTGTCGTTTGTGTCCATTCTGGACACGTATCAGTGTGTATCACTGAGTGTTTGTTGAAATGCCCCAATGGGCATTTCGTGTAGATTTTGAAATCTTTTTGAATAGAAAGCTAGATCTAGGTGTCGTCTAGGGTTCCCTTGTGTCGTGTGCTATTGTTTGTGTCCTGTTGTGTCGTGGGAGCACGGGACACGCGTGTGCGGGCGTGTGCGCACTACTGTAGCTCCCCTGCTACTCGGGGGCTACTGTGCGCTGGACACGCGACGCCGACACGTGAAATTTGGCCTGTGGTATGGGAACGACTGACACGAGGCTCGTCAAGTTTCACGAGTCCTCGTGTCGTGTCGGACACGATATTTGACGTGCACGGGGAAGGCTGTGTGCGTGCATGTGCAGTGTGTGTTTGTTTATGTTAAAATGTATTTAAATGATTTTTAAATGTTGTTAATGATTAATTAGATCTCAAATTAACATGTTAAATCTCTGCTACACATTTGTTTGGGTCTTGTTGATGTTTGGGTTCGAAATTTGCATAGGACAGTGTAGTAAGCTCTGATACTTGTGATACTGTCATTTCCAGTTTTTCCTACAGTTAATTTCCTAATTCTGTTAATGTTCTCTCATTTTAATTAAACCAACATGTCATGTAATGTGTTAGATAGGTGTTTGCATTGAAATTGGCTTGGGAGTTTGTGTATGTAGAGTTTTGACAGTTAGTTGTTTCATCAATAGGTGAGCTGGGTTCCTGTGCAAGAACAGGATTTAATTCCTAAGTGTTATGTTTTTCCCATTGATAATTTTCCAGGTTGCATTCATTCACTGATTTAAATCCTAAATGTAGTTGTTTTGATTTGTTCCATGTTTCCCCTGTCATTACACTGTTTTCTGTTAGCTAGAAAATGTAGGACTGTAACTGATTATTTGGTTGGTAGCTAAACTCTATTTTCCTGCACTTAACTTCATTAGAACTGAGAATGGATTAGTTCTTGTTCATTGTTTTACTATTAATCTGAGAATAGGATTGATATGCATTGTTCACTGTTATATTACTGCAAACTGAAATGATGAATTCAAATAGTTCAATAACATTGTTCAACCTGGAGCAGTTAGTGTGTTCCCTGTGGTTAACCTGGGATTGGCTTTAGGCTACTGCCACTGCTTAGGTGAACCTGTGATTATTTCCTTTTGAAACTAATGTTGTGATCACTGAATTAATAGTGTTCAATATTTCCTTTCATCTAAATTGTTGGACTGATGTCCTGTTGATTCTTAAAACAGTTCCCAGTTTATATTTTAACCTGTGATAATTCAATTGTTCACTGATATTTTACCTGCTAAACTGTAATATGAGTTTCATATGGGGCATGTTAAGGTTATGAGAAATCTGAGATTTGAGACTGTTAACATGGAATTCAAGTGGCCTGCTTGCTATGTGAACCTGAGATTTATTGATTGATAACTTGAGCATTTATGTGATAACCTGTGAACTAAAATTCTTCCTGCAAATATTACCCTCACTGCAAACTGGAATGTTAATTCAAGTTGTCACTTTAGTTCCTGCTAAACTGAATGAGGAATTCTTGTTAAACTGTTTTTTTTGGGTTTCAATGTTAATCTGAGCTTTAATAGTTGACTGGCAATTGTGATTGGTTGTGGAATGTTTGTTCACAACATGGTTCTCACAGTTAGCCTCTCTAGCTGCACACACATTTGTATTCACTCACACACACATTTGTATTGGCACACACTTTGTATTGCTACACACACACACTAGTAGGTGTTGCCCTCCTTTCATGTAATGCATTACATTGAGTTGTTACCTATAGCTTCCTATATAGGTTGTGTATATATTCTAGATATATATATGCAGGCTTTCCCTTATATGTGTTTGTGTAATCTATATATATATGGTGAATGTGGTGTCTTGATATTGTGTAGTGTTTTGTGGGTAATGTGTGTGGGTTGTGTGTCATAGACTAATGTAGTGTTGTGGGCCATAGGGTGTTGAATAGAGGTATCCTAAATAGGCTATTAGCCATGGTAAAATCTAGAGGAGACTTGCTAGAACCTAGAGTAGGTTTGGTGAGACCTAGATTGACTATTGACTAGGTTTGACTCTAGGTTGACCAGAGTTGACCAAGAGTTGACTTTGGTCTAGATTGACCTAGTTTTCATGTAGAATGCATTAGATTGCATCATATTATCTTGTAGACTCATAGTGACTCATACTGTTCTTTAGGAGACAGACACCCTCCTCGGACAGTACTTTCACCTCGGACTTTCAGTTGGCAGGCGAGTACATTCTCTGATCTTTTCATACTTACCTGGATTATATTCTTGCTCTAGATTACTCTACATGATGCTGACACGTATCTTCACGGATTAGTACTATATGGATCCCTTCCTGAGATGTTATCCCTCTACGGGTGCATCGGGTATTTCATGTTCATGTACTTTATCATGTGCATCAGGTACTCCTTGTACTCGTACTAGTTCATGTTTTTACATGTTCTCATGTGCTTTCACGTGCCTCATGTACTACTCATTACATGAGTTCACGTATCTTAGTTGTATTCATGCTTATAACGTAACTTGAACGGATCCTTGTGTATTGATTGGGGCGGGGTGAGTAGAATTGGTTATGTGAACACTATCCCAGTAGCTGTATAAATGTGCCTCTTTATTTGTATTCATGTGCCCCCAAGCCGTTTACATAACCATTATGCTCTAAATCACGTAGCCACTTACAGTCTCTACTATCATGTATTTACTTTCAGTTACAAAATATCTCCTGTTTACTCGTACTTCCTTTTCAGCACTTCCGTATTTTACTCTATTGCATGATTTATACTCCTAACCTGCTATGAACTATTTTTGAGAGATATGTGCTCGTTCCCGTCCTGACTGGACCTGTTGAAAATTTTACAGTGAATGATGAGGCTCTGGTGTCTATCCCTCTTGGAGCGTTAGACATCACTAGTGACTTGGACCTGCTAGCAGTTGGTGTTACTTTCATTAGTTTAGGATTATCTTACTATTTTGGGATTACTGTACTAGACTTTGAGATATTCTGAGATGTATTTTTTAGTCACTTAGATTCTGGATTTGTATCTCTGTGATGTTACATTCTGGATGTTATCTATCTTTATCTTTCTATCTCATTCCTGTTCTATCCTAGATGTGGTTGAGTTATATTGTGTTATGTCACCCCCATTCGGGGAGTATAACTGTATATTACCCTTATCTGTTAGATGTTATGACCTAGGACAGCGTTCTACCGCCGATGCTGCGGCGTAGGCTGGACGTACCCACGTCACGTGCCCTATTTCTAGGGTGCGGGTCGTGACACATTTTTAGTGGTCCCATGCAGGTCAAGTTTATGTAGTGGTATTCGAACTAGAGTATCACTACAGCCTGCAGTAGGATTAGGATATATTTTAAGGGTACTCAATCACAGTTAGGATTCCTTGAAAGATTCTTGGGACGACCCTTGAGAATCTTATTTAAACTTCAATTTGAATCATTTCCCCTTGTTTGTTCGCTCTCACTCATTGATTATTGAATTTGATTTTGATGAATCGTTGTTGATTTTGATTTTCTATCGAGATGAATTTTATAGCCTGAGTTACGATACTTTCTGATAACATATATTGACGGGAATACAGGGATGGTAAAACGTCTACATGATTATGGAACCTGTAGTTTATCGCAGCCATATTAGCTGGTGTGGCGGAAACATGGAGACCTGGCTTCGGATGTACGTATCTTGGTTATGAGATTTGGAATTTCTTGCAGCTATACTAGTCGGCATAGCAAGATTTCCAGACGACATGATTGTAGAGGTGCATACCCTAGTTATGGAATCTATCGTTATTCGCAGCCTTGCTTACTGGCATGGCGAGGACTCTGAGTAACATGATTTTGGACAGACGCATATGATTATCAGATTGTATCTTGAGAAGGTTTTTAAACATATCATCTCTATCGTACCAATCTGTTGTATAAATTGTACCCCATCATCAAATAACTTAGGAGTAGAAGTATTGAGTAGGAGTAGCTTAGCTATTATTATAAGATTGTGTAACTTCTTGCAATAAATTCTTCCTAATACAATGAATTGGTGTTTCTGCTAGACCTTAACTTAGATTGATGTTATAGCTCTGGTTTCAAATAGTTCATTCTTTAAACAGATAGGCAGAACAGATTTTATCATTATTTTCTTCTTGCCATGGATTCTGGTATTACCCTAAAATATAGTGGACACAGATACTTGTCTGACACGTATGCATACTACACTTGTTTACCAACCTATCTAAATGCATGTTAACATGATTAATGTTAAGTTCTCAAAATCATAGTATTCCAATATAGTGCAGTACCAGTGACTAGTTCTATGCTCTCCATATTAAATTCGTAATTTAAATTTAAATTTTCATGTTATTTGTCTTGCTTACATCACTACACATATATGTTATATACAGGGCTTTATTTAAAAAAAAAAAATTTTGGTTGAGTTTTGTGTTGAATTGTCAAATCTGAGACTGTGTACATAGTAAACCCTTAACCTTGGATTCTAAGAGTTTAGTTCAAATTGCAGTTTTAAATTGTAATGTTTTAATGTCGTATACATGGTTGTGTGCAGGTATATAATGTTAGGTTCATACTCTTACATGTTAGGTTGTGGTTGTGGTGAACTTTGAGTTGGTTTTGATGTTCGAATTCTCCAAAATTTTGAAAACTGAATTCATGATTACATTTTTACACTGCTTCAATATGTGTAGTTCAATTTCAGATCTAATTTGTAATAATGAGCTAAACTGAATGACTGAACCCCTTTATTTCAAGTTTTAACCCATGTACACTTAACACTCTACACTAATGTTCACAACTGCCATGAAAACCTAACCCTTCATCTCTATGTTATGTTTATGTAGCCATATAGATATACTTATATATATGGTTAGCCATGCATATTATGAGTAAATAGCTTGTACCTTGTAGACTGCTTAACCAATATGCCATGAATAGTGTAATTTGATAGCTACAGTTGAGACTCAAATCCTCCTATACACTTTCATGTATATTTCATACTAACCATATCACCTTTACATAATGATAGCTTTTTTCCCCCTAACACACTCTCTTCTATATATATTGATTGTGATTGGATTCAATGCTTTGACTTTCGTTCCTTAAACTTTTGGTTTGATTTTTTCTTAAATAGTACCCTTTATAGATGATTGGTAGTTGTCTTATTTTATTTCTTGATAAATACCAGTTTTACATATAGGATGGTAGACTGCTGTACAGCCTTATGATTGTTGTGTTTTTACCCTTTCCAGTATGGCACCCATGACCCGAGCCTGTCGCCTGAGAGCAGCTGCAGCTACTGACAGTGTGCTTCCATCTCCTACTGCTCAGGAGGTAGTGACCCCTCAGGCTGACCCAAAGGTAGTGGCACCTCCCGCCATCGAGGAGGTGTTAGCATCCTCACCAGAGAAATCCCCTCCACCACCTGTTACTCAGAAGAGAGTGGCAGTCTCATCTGAGACCAAGAGTCCTTCCCAGTCTCATCCTCTGCCTCCAGGAGCAGTACCCCATACCATACCCTCGGCAGGTTTATTTCCTGACGGAGCTCAGATTTCCAGACTTCTCCGGGATGTGTTAGAGACACAGAGAGTCCAGGCTGAGATCCTGAAGGAGCAGGGCCGTGGGATCCAACTGCTGTGGGATTTGGTACATTCAGGAGGAGAACCTAGTTCTAAGAGGCCGAGGAGCAGTGTATACCCAGAGCCTCGTGAGCACCTAGACTATCAGCCTAGACCAGCCTACCCAGTCCAGACTCCTGTTCAGCAGAGGCCAGCTGAGAGAGTTCCTACCTGCGCCTTCTGTAAGAAGCCTGGACATGTGTGGGACATCTATAGGAAGAGAAGAGGAGTGTGCCTGTTTTGTGGGTCAGCTGCACACAGGCTGCGAGACTGTCCTGCTGCACTTATCTCGGCCAAGACTCCGCCTTCGGGAGGGAGTTCCAGCCACCAGACCTAGTTGGAGGTGAGTCTTTGACCTATATCTTAGCCAGTCTTTGAAATTGATACACTCTACCATATTGTTGTATGTTTTGATACCTTGTGATTGCCTAGTACTGTAGCATGTTGGTGTAACTAGATGAGATCCCAGACTGATATTACATACCATGACCCCATAGGTTATATTTTCCAACTGAATGATTTAAATAGGTTCTGAGATTTTAATTGTGGGGGGGTTTGACCTAGAAGGGGTACGATCATCTTAATTTCGAGGACGAAATTTTTTCTAGGGTCGGTAGGATTGTAACACCCAGTTTTCCAAATGAGGGTATTTTGGTCATTTTCAAAATTTTAGAATTTAATTTGAATTATTATTATTATTTATAATTATTGTGATTTTTAAGTGATTTTTAGAATAATTGTTTTTGGTGTTTAGAGACTTTGACTTAAGTTGACCTTGTAGACTAACCTAGTGGCTAACCTAGGTCTTGACTAAGAGATTAGGATTTGAGGACCTAGGTTGACTTAAGTTCATGAGGATGAATTCATTGGGATTAATTTGGTGAAATTAGGAATTTGTTTAGTCTAAGAATGGCTTGTGAAGTCACAAGTCAAATCATGACTTAAACTAATTAGGACTCAACCAACTAGCCAAAACCCTAGATCTAAACCCTATGGCCAGCCACATGACAGCCCCCCCTCTATAAATACTCTCCTAGGGATTAGGGCTAGCCTCTCTCTTAGGGTTCATCAAGTTTTAGAAAGAGGTAATGTTTCCATCTTCATAAATTCATAGAAAATCCAAATTAAGTTCTTTTTCCTTCAAACAAATTCCTATAGGCTCTAAATCTTGTGCTCTTACTATTGGCAATAATTGTTGACAGGAAAGGAACAATTTGGAAGAGTTTGGGTGGGTTGAGCAATCCTTCTCTTTGAAGCTTTTGGGTGTTTGAACACCTATAGGTATAATCCTCTCTAATTCATTATAAATTTTGTAAAAATCATTTCTAGGTTGCCCTAACCCTAGCCAAACTATAGGAATAGGGTTTCCCAAGTTTTTGTGTCGTTTCGTGTCCAATCTGGACACATATCAGTGTGTATCACTGAGTGTTTGTTGAAATGCCCCAATGGACATTTCGTGTGAGATTTTGAAATCTTTTTGAATAGAAAGCTAGATCTAGGTGTCGTCTAGGGTTCCCTTGTGTCGTGTGCTATTGTTTGTGTCCTGTTGTGTCGTGGGGAGCACGGGACACGCGTGTGCGGGCGTGTGCGCGCGGCACTATAGCTTCCCTGCTACTCGGAGGCTACTGCGCGATGGACACGCGACGCCGACACGTGAAATTTGGCCTGTGGTATGGGGTAACGACTGACACGAGGCTCGTCAAGTTTCAAGAGTCCTCGTGTCGTGTCGGACACGATATTTGACATGCACGGGGAAGGCTGTGTGCGTGCATGTGCAGTGTGTGTTTGTTTATGTTAAAATGTATTTAAATGATTTTTAAATGTTGTTAATGATTAATTAGATCTAAAATTAACATGTTAATCTCTGCTACACATTTGTTTGGGTCTTGTTGATGTTTGGGTTCGAAATTTGCATAGGACAGTGTAGTAAGCTCTGATACTTGTGATACTGTCATTTCCAGTTTTTCCTACAGTTAATTTCCTAATTCCTGTTAATGTTCTCTCATTTTAATTAAACCAACATGTCATATAATGTGTTAGATAGGTGTTTGCATTGAAATTGGCTTGGGGAGTTTGTGTATGTAGAGTTTTGACAGTTAGTTGTTTCATTAATAGGTGAGCTGGGTTCCTGTGCAAGAACAGGATTTAATTCCTAAGTGTTATGTTTTTCCCATTGATAATTTTCCAGGTTGCATTCATTCACTGATTTAAATCCTAAATGTAGTTGTTTTGATTTGTTCCATGTTTCCCCTGTCATTACACTGTTTTCTGTTAGCTAAAAAATGTAGGACTGTAACTGATTATTTGGTTGGTAGCTAAACTCTATTTTCCTGCACTTAACTTCATTAGAACTGAGAATGGATTAGTTCTTGTTCATTGTTTTACTATTAATCTGAGAATAGGATTGATATGCATTGTTCACAGTTATATTTACTGCAAACTGAAATGATGAATTCAAATAGTTCAATAACATTGTTCAACCTGGGAGCAGTTAGTGTGTTCCCTGTGGTTAACCTGGGATTGGCTTTAGGCTACTGCCACTGCTTAGGTGAACCTGTGATTATTTCCTTTTGAAACTAATGTTGTGATCACTGAATTAATAGTGTTCAATATTTCCTTTCATCTAAATTGTTGGACTGATGTCCTGTTGATTCTTAAAACAGTTCCCAGTTATATTTTAACCTGTGATAATTCAATTGTTTACTGATATTTTACCTGCTAAACTGTAATATGAGTTTCATATGGGGCATGTTAAGGTTATGAGAAATCTGAGATTTGAGACTGTTAACATGGAATTCAAGTGGCCTGCTTGCTATGTGAACCTGAGATTTATTGATTGATAACTTGAGCATTTATGTGATAACCTGTGAACTAAAATTCTTCCTGCAAATATTACCCTCACTGCAAACTGGAATGTTAATTCAAGTTGTCACTGTTAGTTCCTGCTAAACTGAATGAGGAATTCTTGTTAAAATATTTTTTTGGGTTTCAATGTTAATCTGAGCTTTAATAGTTGACTGGCAATTGTGATTGGTTGTGGGAATGTTTGTTCACACACATGGTTCTCACAGTTAGCCTCTCTAGCTGCACACACATTTGTATTCACTCACACACACATTTGTATTGGCACACACTTTGTATTGCTACACACACACACTAGTAGGTGTTGCCCTCCTTTCATGTAATGCATTACATTGAGTTGTTACCTATAGCTTCCTATATAGGTTGTGTATATATTCTAGATATATATATATGCAGGCTTTCCCTTATATGTGTTTGTGTAATCTATATATATATGGTGAATGTGGTATCTTGATATTGTGTAGTGTTTTTGTGGGTAATGTGTGTGGGTTGTGTGTCATAGACTAATGTAGTGTTGTGGGCCATAGGGTGTTGAATAGAGGTATCCTAAATAGGCTATTAGCCATGGTAAAATCTAGAGGAGACTTGCTAGAACCTAGAGTAGGTTTGGTGAGACCTAGATTGACTATTGACTAGGTTTGACTCTAGGTTGACCAGAGTTGACCAAGAGTTGACTTTGGTCTAGATTGACCTAGTTTTCATATAGAATGCATTAGATTGCATCATATTATCTTGTAGACTCATAGTGACTCATACTGTTCTTTAGGAGACAGACACCCTCCTCGGACAGTACTTTCACCTCGGACTTTCAGTTGGCAGGCGAGTACATTCTCTGACCTTTTCATACTTACCTGGATTATATTCTTGCTCTAGATTACTCTACATGATGCTGACACGTATCTTCACGGATTAGTACTATATGGATCCCTTCCTGAGATGTTATCCCTCTACCGGTGCATCGGGTATTTCATGTTCATGTACTTTATCATGTGCATCAGGTACTCCTTGTACTCGTACTAGTTCATGTTTTTACATGTTCTCATGTGCTTTCACGTGCCTCATGTACTACTCATTACATGAGTTCACGTATCTTAGTTGTATTCATGTGCTTATAACGTAACTTGAACGGATCGTTGTGTATTGATTGGGGCGGGGTGAGTAGAATTGGTTATGTGAACACTATCCCCAGTAGCTGTATAAATGTGCCTCTTATTTGTATTCATGTGCCCCCAAGCCGTTTACATAACCATTATGCTCTAAATCACGTAGCCACTTACAGTCTCTACTATCATGTATTTACTTTCAGTTACAAAATATCTCCTGTTTACTCGTACTTCCTTTTCAGCACTTCCTGTATTTTACTCTATTGCATGATTTATACTCCTAACCTGCTATGAACTGTTTTTGAGAGATATGTGCACGTTCCCGTCCTGACTGGACCTGTTAAAATTTTTACAGTGAATGATGAGGCTCTGGTGTCTATCCCTCTTGGAGCAGCGTTAGACATCACTAGTGACTTGGACCTGCTAGCAGTTGGTGTTACTTTCATTAGTTTAGGATTATCTTACTATTTTGGGATTACTGTACTAGACTTTGAGATATTCTGAGATGTATTTATTTAGTCACTTAGATTCTGGATTTGTATCTCTGTGATGTTACATTCCTAGATGTTATCTATCTTTATCTTTCTATCTCATTCCTGTTCTATCCTAGATGTGGTTGAGTTATATTGTGTTATGTCACCCCCATTCGGGGAGTATAACTGTATATTACCCTTATCTGTTAGATGTTATGACCTAGGACAGCGTTCTACCGCCGATGCTGCGGCGTAGGCTGGACGTACCCACGTCACGTGCCCTATTTCTAGGGTGCGGGTCGTGACAATAACATATTATACTTCAGTCACGAAACCAAGGGATCACGGCAGCCAGATGTACTCTGGCGAGGCATGGATTCTCGGTTAAATGACTTTGGATATACTTATGATTTTCTAATATCATAGAGACTATATCTTTTATTGGCATACGACTATTAATTTTTTTCTTTTTTTTCTTTTAAATTTATTTGATATCTTATTTCTTGTTACCACCTTCTCTACAACTAGTAGTTCTTTATTTCTCTCTTATTTTTCTATTTTCGAATTATCATCTTTTAAATCTATTTTGATTTCCTTCCACTATATTTCTAAAATGTATTTAGATTTTAATTCTATATGCCTAATCAATTTCGATCATTCATCACATTATTTTCTTGATTGTATTCTTTGTCGTGCTTATTCATATCGATTGGTCATGTCATATTTTGATGATATTCTTGGTTGTGCCTATTTTTATCTTTTAAAATTTTGAGGACGAAATTTTTCTAAGGTGGGTAGATTTGTAAGCCCATTTCCCAAATTTTTAATTTTTTTTAATTTTATTTGTTTATGACTAATTTTATGGTCATTGTGAGTGACGCCAAAGCTTGTAGGTGGGCTATGACAATATTAAGGTCATATGACCCCTAGATAGCCTATATATGTATTATTTAGCTATTTTATATTTTCTACAATTTTTGGATATTTTTAGGTATTTAATATTTAAGATTTTATTATTTTTAAGGACTTTCAAGATTTACTGTAAGGTCATACGGGGGTATTTCTGGACCAAATATTTTTATTTGGGCTCTAAATGACTAAAAATATTTTCTAGAATATTTTAGAAATTTTTAGGATTTTTTTAGAATTTTTGGGAATTTTTATATAATTAAAACATATAGAATTTATAATTTATAGGTTTTCGGAATTTACTGCAAGGTCACACGATGATATTTTGTGTTAAAATATTTTATTTATATTCTAGACACTTAGAAATATTTTCTAGAATTTTCTGTATTTTTCTGCAATTTATTTTGATTTATTCAGACTTAAAATAATTTTTAAATAATTTTCTGAAATAAATAAATAAATATCCAGATATCCACCCAGGGGGGCCCACCTGTCGGCGCCAACTGCTACAGTGATCGCCACTCTCTCCCATATATATATTGTTATATTCGCCCACCCGAATTAAATTCCAGCATCCTTTTGTGGGAGAACTCATCTAGGGTTTTCGACTTCCCGAAGCGATTCCTGCCAACCCCGACGTGCTTTTTGCGTGCCGTTTTTTTTTTGTTGGAAGCTGTAAAACCCCTAAATTTCTACTAAATATTTTTATTTATTAATATTTGTACGAATTTAAATTTTCGTATTGTACGTCGCGTACTCGTATTGTACGTCGCGCACGAAATTATTTTTCTTGCTCGTCGAGTGCGAATATGGACGAACGTACATATTTTTGAAAAACATTATTTTTATTATTTTAATATAGATAAAAATTATTTCTAGCTAAATATTTTCAAGTTTACGATCTTAATTATGAAAAGCCTTTCATCTTTCATTTATACAGTTGTAATAATAAATTATTTTTCCTATAAAATGATATATTAGAAAAGTACATTTTCGTAAACATTATTTGTACATACATAAATATTTAGTAAGTATTTATTAGTTATTTTAAATAAATAGTGAATTTTCGAAATTTATATTAATAGTAATTTAGAAAATATATTTTGAAATTTTTGGATCATTAAAATCTTGGTTTAAAAATTTATTGGATTATTTAGATAGTTAAATATTTGAAATTGGATTTATCTCATTGATTTTATACTAAAGATTTAATTATATTTAAATTAAGTTTAAAATAGATTTGGATTTGGATTTTGGATTTTTAATTGATTTGATTGCTTTTAATTTAAATTTGGAAATATCCAAATTGGGTTTAAACTAATCCTATTCCTATCCCAATGGGAATTCCCACATCCTATAAATATAGGCAGGTACTCATCCATTATTTTCATCCACATATTTCATCTTCCACAAATAAATTCCATAGCCAATCAAGTGCCTCGTGTCCGTGTCCGTGTTCCACGTCCCAATTTCTTATTCCATATTGTTACATATACATTTTGACTTCTCCTCTGTGTCGACAATCCCGACACGACAATATTAAATTCCTAAATCCTACTCCTAATCTCTAGCCAACACCATCACCCCAGCATCTTCCCCACCGCGACCAGACCCACCATTCGACCTCGCCATCCCCGTCCATCACCACCGCAGCCCTCGACTCCTGTCCCGTTCGACCCGACCAAGCCCGGCTCCCCGCCATCGCTGCCAAACCTCCATACACGACGACCCGCTGCCACCACCACCCTATCCCACGACCAAACACCACCGATACCACGCCCCTGCCGCGGCCACCCCCGGCCGCAGCCACCGCAGCAACATCCCAACCCGTCATCACCACCGTCCCCAACACAGAAATCAAAAGAAAAAGGAAAATAAAACCACCACCGCCGTTGCCACGGCCAAGGAAGGCCGGACACCACCACCACCACCGTTGCCACGGCCAAGGAAGGCCGGACACCAGCCACCACCATCCGAGGAAAAAAAATATATATATATATATATAGAAATAAGGAAACCCTAACCCTAACCTCTGTCGGCGACCGCCTCCGCCGTGGCCGCGCGCCGCCGACCCCGAGACGCTGCCGCGTGTGTGCCGCCAACCTCCGCGCGTGCATCGCAGCTCTCAGCCGAGTCTTCCTCCGCGCGCCAAGCCGTCCGCCGGAGACGCGCCCATTTTCCTCCGCCCCTCACCCAAACTTCGCCGACCCTTTGCTTCGCCGCCCGAAACCCTAGCCGACGCCGCCGCGTCTGGCCCACAGCGCCGGAGTGGTCGAGCCCAGCCGCTCTCTCCACTTCCCTCCACCGCGTCCTCGCCACCGCCGGCGAGTCGCGCAGCCACCTAGCGCCCAGCGCCGCGCGCGTCTGCCCCCTTCAGCGCCGCCGCGTCCGGTCGAAGCCCAGCGACCGCGACCCCCACCAACTCTCCGCCGTCCGCCTCTCCTCACCGCTTCTCCCTCCTCCGCTTCCTCGACTGAGAACCACCGAATCCCACCGCGCGAGCCCCGTACCCTCGCCGCCGGTGGCCGAGAACCCTCTTCCGGCGCCGACCCAGCGCCCAGCGCTCCGCCGCTTCCCTCATCGCCGCGCCCGACCACCGATCCGCCGACCTCGGCCGAGCTCCCCACTGGATCTCCAGCCTCCACCCCTCTCTCCGCCGTACGCCGAACGCCCTCCGCCGCCTGTCTCCTCCGCGTTCTCCCCCTCTCTCAGCTTTACTCTCCCTCTCGCCCGCTCTCTCTTTCTCACTCCTCTCTCTCCCTCTCTCTCGAAAGGGAAGAGAAGCCCCCTTTAGTTGAGTGTTAATTTTTGAGTTTGATATTTTTTTTGTTTGTTTGCTGGTTGTTTCTTTTTTGTATTTCTTTCCTTTTTATATTTATTGTTGTTATAATATTTATTATTATTATTATTATTATTATTATTATTATTATTATTATTATTATTATTATTATTTCTATTAGTATCATGTTATTATTATTATTAATATTAGCTTCATTATTTGTATTACTATTCTCATTATTATTATTATTATTATTAATATTATTGTTATAAAATAATGTACTATGTTCTAATTATATTATGTATGTATACTAGTTTCTATCATTATTAGCATTAGTATTTTATAATTGCAGTATTTATCAACTATAGTATTTATTATTTTCAATCGGTCTATTAGTATTATATTGCTAATTACTGTTAGTGTAAATATATAGATATATTCACTAAACTATATTATATTTTTATTTAATAATTTTCCAGTCTTTTCAAACATCTATTTTTTACTAATAAAAGAAATATATAGCTTGCTACCAAAAAGACGATATTTTCATAAAGGAGTTTGCTTTAAAAACGATTTTTATGTTTTCAATATTATCAACCCATCTATATTACTAGTGCAATTATTTTTAAGTATTTAAACTAAAAGTATTTTTGAACTAATAATAATTTATTATAGATTTTAAATATTGATATAAAAAAATATTATTTGACTTCCTACGATTTTTCTCGTGAGTTAGCCCATCTTTTCTATTCCTTTACCAATTCCAGCCTACATTAGGTCCACCCTAACTAAGTTGACCGTTCTGGACCCAATGGAACTGTCTGTGCCACCATCCGAGATCACATTACATAGTTGTTGTACCGAAGTCGCAGATCGTGCCACCTTGATTATCGCAGCACACCGGACGCAATATCAGGCAAGACACCTTGCCATTAGCTGTTTAATTATTTTAGTTCATATTTCATGCATGTCTATTATTTTCTTTATAAACTGTGATACATGGCATAACTGTTCTTTTATATTTCCTGCTGTGTACTATTTTCTTACAAATTAAACCTAGATTTAAGGGCGCATTCATTGGCCTTGACACGTTGTAAACACGAAGTTGTATGTCGCATGTAGAACACGGAAGTGCGTGATTGGCTGGCCACCAGTACGTACAAGCCGTGCGATAGGAATAACCGCTAATAGAGGTTGCATGCTAGTTTGACTTAGCGGTTATAGAGGTTACTGTTGTGGATACAACATGGTAGGCATTGGGTGGGAAGAACATCTCCTTAACGTATGGGTCATTTATGCACTGCCCTGATTGCCGATTATCTCCAATGGGAGGTACGGTCCTGCTAGCCGGTTATCTCCAGTGAGAGGTACGGTCCTGATTGCCGGTTATCTCCAGTAGGAGGTACGGTCCTGATTCCTGACTGACCCGGCCCATGCGTCAAAGGTTGTTCTTTATTGCATATTCACTATAGTACGGTTAGGTACCCTATTGTATGAGTCATGGCATGGAAAGATACGTCGCCGTGAATTAGTTTACCATCTCTTGTCCTTGTTTGGTTGGGGGGATGGTACGCTCATTCAGTAGGTGCGTATTGGACCGTGTTATAAATTCGATTGACTTATATTATTGAGCGATATTTATTCAGTTTATATGGCATGCTATGATGTGTCTTGTTACGTCCCTCTGAGGACCTGGTTGTCTTGCCAGGTATGTGCTATTGTCATTTGCAGGTGCTTAGCTCTAGCCGTGTTCATTGCTACTCCTCGAGGATGATTGCACTTGGATCATCTTCGCTTCGCTCGCCAAATTCAATTATTCTATCATGTACTTTCCTTATTTTGTTGGTAGTGGATTTGTCTCCGCCCAACATATTGTATCAAGACAAATTTATTCTCATTATATGATCATTTATTCATTTATTCTTTGTGGATGAGATTAGTTGTGGTTTTACTGCATTTTACAGCTTATGTATTTATACGAGGCTTCCATATATTGGAGTATACTTCGTATGGATACAGCTGGCATGTCTACGTTCCTAGTCCTACGTATTTTGGGACTGGGGCGTTACAGAAGCGTATTGAGGTATAGTTTCTGAATATGTAATTTATTTTCGTAATTTCAGAATCTAAATTTCTGAAAAATTCGTAGAGTGCTAGTTGTCCGAAATTTGACTTGTTTCGGTGTTTTCGAGATTCCGGGAGAACCAGAAATCGAAATCACGAACCGTTTAAAGTTTCGAAAAGCTAACACAGATCTCTATGACATATAATTTTTCTATAAATTATTCATCTAGTAGTTTAGTTATTCTGTTGAACTCAGAATTGATCGATTGATCACCATTTTGGTTACGATTAACCATAACGGCGATATCTTTTGACCAAAACGTGATTTTGTGGCATGATTGATTCCGGCGCACTCGTGGCGCTGAAATCTACCAAGGTGCAATTTTGAAATCTAGAGTTCATGATATTTGACCAGATAGTCAATAGCACGCCTCGATTTGCGTGTTATGGTTTCCAAAATTGGAAACATGACTTTTGATGGCCAAACTTGCATGTTTAGATTATATTTAGATTATTATTAGGTTAAATAATGTTTTTAAGTAATTTATTCCAGAATTAACTATTATTAGATTAGTAACCCAACTAGCCACTATTCCATGAATTTAGAACTAGAACATTAGAATTGATTTGTGGTTTTCGTATGTACGGTTCGTGGTGCGATATGTGTTATAGGTTGACAACTTCTAGATTGGCAATCCCCTCATCATCTACTTATGACTACGGTTTGTGTAAGGATTTAGGCAAGTACAGTATTGCATTTATGTTTTAGTTCATTATAATGTTTTCTCTATCGTTTCCTTGTTTGATATCCCGTTGAGACATTGCTTGATATTTTGTTGAGACACCATTGTGACACCGTAGTTATTGTATCCTTCTTAGTGTAACATTGACCGTTATTGATTGTTAGAGAGTCGGAAGGGGAAATACTTAGTAAGTACATGAACAAACCCAAATATTTTGATTGTGGATAGCTAAGTCATACACCTCACGTATGAGTTAGCCGTACCGTATTATTGTGGATAGCCATCGTATGATGTGCCGTATTAGCCCAGTCATTTACGTATTAAAAGGTATTTGACACACACATAGTGGTTCATATTTTTTTATCTAGTCCATTATCTTGTTAGTTCATATCTTGCTAGTTTACATCTTACCTGTTTATATCTTGTTAGATCCTATCTTGCTAGTTTACATTTTCTAGTTCATATCTTGATCGTTCATACCTTGCTAATACTAGTTCTTTATATACTCTTTGCCATCATCGTTTCTTGTTGTTCTAACTTATTTTGGACTAACAACATTAATTACAATATGGTTGTACTCTGCTTCTTTCCTGACTGGATCATTGTTATAGGTGAGGATGACGTGTCTACTTTTGTGTTGTGGACCATATGAGGGGGAGATAGAGACTCGAAGGCCAAACCATAGAAGACTAGTTAGATATGTGGTAGTTTTCTATAATTATAAAAGCTTACATTCTTCTTCAAATGTAAAACTTCTATATTTTGTAAAGTTGATTTAGTTGTTGTGAATGAGCAATTAGTATTTATGAACACTTTATTTATTGTGATCTAGATAGCGTACTGCCACCGATACCGCAGTGTAGGCTGGGCTTGGACACGTTTCGTATTCGAAAAGCGGGTGCGGGTCGTGACATAGACAACACAACAAAGGGGAGGTATTCCTTCTGTTACAGTGGCACGACACCATGATGGGGTACCCCGATAGGGGTAAAGCCTCGGCCTTGCAAGCCATGTCATTGCGGCGTAACACCGCAAGGGAGCCTAAGGTTTTATGCTGGGTAGTATGGTACTACAAAGAGGCTGTGACCTCATTCTACTGTAGTATGACACTATGATGAGGTTCCCGGTAAAGGGTATGGCCTCGGCTTTAGGCCATGTCATAGCGGCGTAGCACCGCAAGGGAAGCGCAATGCTTCATCCCATGTCTCTTTAATAAAGAACTCACCTATAGTGTATGGACAGAGATAGCAGGCCGTCTTTTGAGTGTAAACTTGTAGACGCCCAAAATTATACACTAAAACCAGGCTGGCACAGGGCCTTTAATGTGTAGCCAGAAGCACATGTAACTACATTATGTGTGAGTGGAAAGAATTTTAACTATGGTGCAGAATTCAAGGCTTAGTTCATTCTTGTATTGTAGTCTGTTGTTTGACCCATACGGGAAGATTCAAGTCGTAAGCGATATCTCTCATAATGCATGATAGACAATTACTGTGAGGAACACTCAACTATATATATCAAAATATGTGGGGGATTATTGGAGCTTTTCCTTTGTAACATGTGAAGAGAGCTTGCTCTCAACACATGCCTAGTAAAGTTTAGTCACACATTGGAAAAGCATCATGAGGTATCTCAATATATATACTTGGTATGTGTTATTGAGATATGCACATGGGATGGTGATCCTAAGGAGGGAACCATGTGGGTGATTTTACTAGGAGGTATGGTTAAGACTCCATGGTAAAGCATTAGTGTAGGGGCTTAGCGACTCGGACTTGGACTCTGGCTCATGGGCTCATGAGGCTTAATGTGGTGTTTTGTTGGCTTACTTTGGCTTCATGGGCTCATGAGGCGTAATATGGAATTTTATTGGCGCACTTTATACTTAGCACGTTAGCATCATCTCTAGGCGTATAGTACGCTTAAGTTGCGCTTGTTGCACGAGCCTCTTGCGCAACCGTTTGTGCACCAGTTCGTGCTATTCGATCGCGTGACCAGATGGCGCACCAGTTGGCATAGCCAGATGGTGTGTCCCGATCGCACGGCCAGATGGTGCACTAGTAGACGCTACAAATTGGCACGGCCTATTGACGTTACAGCTGGCACGCTGTTTGCATACGGTTTGCGCACGGTTTATGCAGGGGGCACGCGGTGCCTGTATTGCGCTAGTGCGCATGGGAGCACTTGGGCGCTATTGGCACTGATGCGCAGCTTGCGCACGCTGTGCGCCATTTAGCTAAGATTGTGTCTGTGTACGATTGAACAGTTACAGCATATTCGGGATAATTTTTTTCTACATCCCAAACTTGTTGCTAACTGGACGGTTACAGAGCGGGACTATAAAAGCTTTTTTGCTCTCTCTCTCCCAGGGTACAGAATATACAAGTATTCAAAAAACAAGTTTCTTTCGAATCCAGAGAGTTCAAGAGAGAAGAGAAGTGTGACAGCACCAGCGCCACTTAGCGCAGGAGTCCGTGCCATTCGAGGAGTCAGAAGAGTGGAATGTTCCAAAGTTCTCCGTCGAACTTGCTGGTTCCTGTAAGCTGTTCTTGTGGGGAGAATCAAGCTTTGAGCGACGGTGATAATTCACTCTAGCTGGCTTTCTTCCTCTCTGATCTTAGCAAAACCTTCAGTTCTTCCATTATCCACTTGTAACTCGTTCTGAACGAGAACTTCTCTGATCTAATCAGAAAAGTTAGTGGACGTTCGTTGCTACTGCTGCTTAGAATTCTTCTGTCTTCTTCGAAGTAACACATTATTTTTCTTCTTTCATAATCCTCCAAGGAACTCTATTTTGCACCTTCCTTGAAGTGTTGCTACGAAACTTTGTTCTTACAGTCATTTCATTTCTCAGTTTTCCATCGAAAATTACGTCCCGGGACTAACATATATATATATATATATATATATATATATATATATATATATATATATATATGAGAGAGAGAATAAGGGATATGAGGTGCCACCCTATGGGTAGTGGCTATATGTCACCTTCCATGCTATCATCATGCACCGAAAAGTTAGTACACCAGCCTTAGCAGGTGATGGATTAGTACACCAGCCTTAGCAGATGCAAGCACCATCTCGGGCTCACCAGGGACAGCATCAGCCTCAAAGTCAGGATCATATGATGCAGAGTTGCGCCTACTGCAAGAAGCCGGAACACATTTGGGAGCCTTGTAGGAGGAGGTTGAAAGTTTGCTTATTTTGTGGATCCGACGCTCACCAGATAAAGGATAGTCCCTCGGCACCCCCATTTGGTGGAGCACAGGGTCAGAGAGAGGGAGCTAGGCCACCTATAGCATAACACCATACCCAACACCAGATGGGTGGTGTTTTTGTACTGACGGTCGAGGAGACCGATGCTGCATATGACGGGTTAGCAGGTCTGTCTTTACTATCCTTCTTCTTCCTTATTGTTGTGTGATTTCATTAGTACCTGTCAGAATAATCTTGTGATGTGCTAGATGTTATAGTAACCCTATTCGAGACTATGAATTACGACCAGTAGGACTATGTTTTGCATAATTTAGATATAATTTTCTTGACCTTGATTGTCGGGGGTTTAACCTAGAAGAAGTACAACCATTTTAAATTTTGTGGACGAAATTTTTCTAAAGGGGTAGTGTAACGCCCCAAAACCAGAATACTAGAGAGCGGGGATGTACATAGCCAGCTACGTATATTGAAGTTCAATCCACCTCGCTATACGGTCACGGCTGTCTAGATACATGAGGGTTTAACTACAAGCCAACAGTCTCCTATGGTCATGAACCAGCATATTGTCTCAATCTCAAGCAAACAATAATAGTTACAAGATGTCAGAGTACCAAATATATAATAGCAAGGCGTCCCATACATTACATATTGGATGATCATGAAGCTAGTCGTACAAAATATCAAGACTAGCAAGAGTTCAGTCATACATGATCAACCCTAGGATCTGTCAATCATGTTATAGCCCGTAGGCGGACAGTAAATAAAGGTGCAATACGAGCTAACACATGCTCGTCGGCTAAACGTCTCAAAAGAATAATTTTTACAATAAAGTGGAAAGACAAAAAGAAACCCACTCGTTGCCAGGGTTACGCCTGGTGGTCACCATCTGGCTGGAAGAAAGGTGGATCCTCTGGTGCTGCTCCGATACCTGGCCACGCAAAACTAGCTGGGTCAGACCCCAGAGAGAGCAAGTGCCACAAAGAAGGCTTCACTTAGGAACTAAAACCAGCATATCACAATAGAATATTAAAGGTAATAAATAAAGAACTAATAATAATAGAGATAACAACAGTATACTGAGTACGGAAAACCATTCAAGTAGGCAGGTCACAACCCTTAAACCAAACAAGGACCGGGGTTGCAGCCCTTCACCTAAATAGAAAACTGTCTCAAATACTTTTGGTACAGTGAAGACAATAAACGAAGATAGGACACAGAACTGCTCCGGGAGCTAGGTTCCAACCCTTAAACCAAACAAGGACCGGGGTTGTAACCCTTCGCCTGAACAGAACTGGACTCCCGATCTTTATCACTAAGGCCAGTATAAATAATCATGGTATTAAGGTAAGGTAAAATATGATGAACATGGCATGGGGTTGTAATAAGATAATAAACGAAGAGAGGACACAGAACTGCTCCGGGAGCCAGGTTACAACCCTTAAACCAAATAAGGACCTGTGTTGTAACCCTTCGCCTGAATAGAATTGGACCCCCGATCGTTATTGTTAAGGCAAGCATCAATAATCATGTCATGTCACAATCTTGCACAGGATTAGGATAAGACTAAGCTGGAATAAACTCTATCTAATCAATCACAACCAATCAAGAGTACGGCTTGATACTTTTAACTAACTAGGGTTATCACAGGCCTAGTTATTAGCAAGATGCAATGAGATTATCCCAATCACCACAAGCCCTGCAGACTATCCGGTTATCCAGGTCGAATGTCCGTTTATGAAGAATGTAACACGTGACTGTGTGCTGGAAATGTGTCCTACTCATCGGTAGGCTACAAGTCCACTTAATGCGCCCAGATAACGGGATTGCCTGTAGCTGGGAATCTCTTCATGTCTTCTGAATTATTCTAGTTTATTAGCCTTAGTCAATTACTGTAGGTATCCCTGACCGTGGTACTCAGGGATCCCTATCCTAGACATGATGCAAGGCCATACTGGTTTATTTGTACAAACGCAATCGTCCACGGTGTCCAGGTCATTCAATTCTGTCATGACATGCTAGCCGTCGCAACAGCATTCGAAATATATATCATGTCAAATTCACTGTCAAGAGTGTGCCACG
Organism: Iris pallida; assembly: GCA_029216955.1. NCBI lineage: Eukaryota > Viridiplantae > Streptophyta > Magnoliopsida > Asparagales > Iridaceae > Iris > Iris pallida. The sequence continues at coordinate 2,142,571 of JANAVB010009198.1, forward strand.
ATGGGCCACAATCATGTCATGTCATTTGTCAAAAGTGCACCACAACTGGTCACCATTATGTCATGGAATATATTTAAAATTAACATTTAACCTGGTATAAGCGTATATGCAATAACTAAATATAAACAGGGTACAAGAGTTGTGGAGAAATCATGCGGCTTAGGGATACGGGGCATAACTTCCACATACAAACTCAAAATGAGGTGCTCCAAAGATATTTGGAAAGGCAAGACAAAGATCTAAAACTTTCATGTTTTAAGTTTTTCAAAATTCTGGCTAGAAAATAGCTAACCTTGGCAAAAACAGTCATTCTGTACACTTTTTATGCCAAAAATTCAATTCTGCGTAAAATACGCAAAAGGGTAGGGTTCCAGCATAAAATTTCACATTCTGGGTACCATCCAGCGTAAAATACGCAATTTCAGGGTTCCTTGCGTAAAATCTTACATTCTGGATGTCATCCAGCGTAAAATACGCAATTTCAGGGTTTCCTGCGTAAAATCTTATATTCTGGATGCCATCCAGCGTAAAATACGCAATTTTAGGGTTTCCTGCGTAAAATCTTACTCAGCCGACTTGAAAAATTCAGAAAATTTGTTTTGGCCATAAAAACTTTATTTTAACTCAAAATGAGGTGAATCAAAAACCAAATTCATACGAAATTTCGTGCTCTTGCGCATGGAAATATTAGTTTTCGAAAATAACAAGTTTTAGTAGATCAAAACCAAGAAAAACTCTATGAACTCATGAAACCCCAAGTTACAACGTAGATCTAGAAGAATCTATCCATAAAAATTAAAAACTCCAAGTTTTAAAGAGGCTTATAATCATGTAAAGAAGAAAATGGAATAATAAAACTTGAGATCTATTATTAAGCAAGTTGCACTTGCCTAGGGCTCTTGGGTGTAGGTGGAGAGTAAAGGTGAGGAAGAAGAAGAGTGAATGAGGAGAGAGAAAGAGTGTTGGGTTAATAAATAGGGATGGTGGTGGTAGGTAAGGGTTCTCCCTTTGGTTCATGATGAACCAATAAGCAACCCAAGCCGAACCAACCCAACCCAAACAAGCCGAACCAAGCCTGGAGACATGCAATATGAGTCAGATACGTACACGTATCCCAAAATATGTAATACGAACTAAGGTCATCACAACTCTACCCACCTTAAAAAATTTCGTCCTCAAAATTTAATCAAGAGGCTAGAGATGCAAGACAAGCTATACTAATCACAGGCAAGCTATACTAGTCTAGCAATCAAGCAATTATTCATACAAGCAAGGAATCGAAGGCATGAGGCATAAGAAGGATATTATACCTCACGAGTCAAACAGGTGGGGATATCGCGATCGGATATCATCCTCACGCTCCCTCGTTGACTCACCCAAAGAGTGATGACCCCAAGCAACTCGGACTAACTTGATAGTCTTGTTCTTGAGTATCTTCTCTCTCCGGTCCAATATGGACACGGGCCTTTCCTCATACGAAAGGTTGGTACCAACAACCAATTCCGAATGATCCAGGATATGGCTCGGGTTCGGGATATACCGTCGTAGTTGGGATACATGAAACACGTCACGCACCTCACTCAGAGACGACGGAAGAGCGAGACGATATGACATATCTCCTACTCGCTCCAGGATATCTAATGGGCATATATACCTAGGACTAAGCTTTTCCCGTACGCCAAAACTAATGACGCCACGGTTAGGCGAGATCCTAAGGAATAGATGGTCGCCGACAGAAAATTCAAGGGAACATCAATGAGAATCGGTCCAATGGCGCTGACGATCTTGTGCAACGCGAAGATGATCTCTGACTCTCCTGACCACCTCAACTATCTGAGTGATCAACTCGGGACCAAGCATCTGTCTTTCTCCAACATCATCCCATGCTAGTGGGGATCTGCACTTCCTACCATACAGTGCCTCGAACGGTGCCATCTGGATGCTAACTTGGAAACTGTTGTTGCACGAGAACTCTACCAGGTACAGGTGATCTTCCCACAAATCGCCGAAGTCAAGCGTACAAGATCTCAATATATGCTCAAGAGTCTGGATCGTGCATTCCGACTGACCATTTGTTTGCGGGTGATAAGCTGAGCTGAACTGGAGGTGAGTACCCAAACTCTCTTGCAGACTACGCCAAAAGTGCGACATGAATCTCGAATCTCTGTCTGAGGTGATACAGACCGGCAGTCTGTGAAGTCTGACTATCTGCCTGAGGTACATCTCTGCAAGCTGAGTCGTCGACTGACCAACTCTGAATGGGAGAAAGTGAGCCACCTTCGTGAGCCTGTTAACTATAACCCAAATAGCATCTCTACTAGTCGGGGATCGAGGTAATCCAGTCACAAAATCTATGGTTATATGCTCCCACTTCCATTCTGGAATCGGCAAGGGCTGAAGAAGTCCAGCTGGCCTCTGATGTTCAGCCTTGACTTGTTGGAAAACCAAACACCGAGAGACAAACCGAGCTATCTCCCTCTTTATGCCATTCCACCAAAAGTGCTGACGGATATCTCGGTACATCTTTGTGCCACCGGGATGAATCGAATACTGAGAACTGTGAGCTTCGGTCATGACTTCCTATCTGATATCTCCACTGGATACACAAAGACGTTTACCATGTCGAAGTGTACCGTCTTCATGAATGCATAATTCTGGTCTTCGCCCTGCTACACATTCTGTCCTAAGCCGCTGAAGCTTAGAATATGATGACTGAGCTATCTTGATTCTCTTAACTATACTGGACTGAACTTGCATGCTGGCTATCAATGCCACAATGGTAGGAAGGACAACTTCTATACCCATCTTATGAAGATCTGCTAACAATTCTGGTTGTGCAGTCAGAAAATAGACTCCGGCTCTCCTGCTCAATACATCTGTAACAACATTTGCTTTCCCAGGATGATACTGCAAGTTGACATCATAATCCACAAGCAGCTCTAGCCATCTTCTCTGACGTATGTTAAGATCCTTCTGAGTGAACACATACTTCAGGCTCTTATGGTCGGTGAAAATCTCCACCCTATCTCCATACAAGTAGTGTCTCCAAAGCTTTAGCGCAAACATCACGGCTGCCAGCTCCAAGTCGTGGGTTGGGTAATTCCTCTCATGATCACGAAGTTATCGTGACGCATAAGCTATTACATTCCCATGTTGCATCAAAATACATCCTAAACCTCGGCCTGAAGCATCATAATATACTGAGAATCCTCCGGTTCCATCTGGAAGTGTGAGAATAGGTGCCGTCATCAAGCCTTGCTTCAACTTCTCAAAAGAATCCTTACATTCTGCTGTCCAAGCAAACTGTACATCCTTGTGGGTTAACTGCGTCAACGACGCTGAAATTCGGGCAAAGTCTGAAATAAAATGCCGATAGTAGCCGACCAATCCAAGAAAACTGCAAACTTCTACAACTGTGTTAGGCACTGGCCACGTCTTAATAGTCACGATCTTCTGGGGATCCACTTCTACTCCTCCTCTGGTGATGATATGACCCAAGTATGAAATGCGATCAAGCCAGAACTCGCATTTACTGAGCTTGGCATACAACTGGTGCTCTCGGAGAATCTGGAGGACAACTCAGAGATGTTGTTCATGCTTCGCTTCACTCTTGCTATAGACCAGGATGTCATCTATGAACACAATCACGAACTGATCCAAATAAGGCATGAAGATGCGATTCATAAGGTCCATGAATACAGCCGGCGCATTGGTTGCTCCAAATGGCATAATAAGAAACTCCCAATGCCTATATCTAGATCTGAATACCGTCTTCGGAATGTCCTGCTCTCTGACTCTGATCTGGTGGTACCCTGACCGCAAATCTATCTTCGAGAATACTGCTTCTCCTCTGAGTTGATCAAACAAGTCATCTATCCTTGGGAGAGGATATCTGTTCTTGATTGTCACTGAGTTCAAGGTACGATAATCTACACATAATCTGGACGTACCATCCTTCTTTTTAACAAAAAGCATCGAGGCTCCCCAAGGCGATCCACTAGCACGAATGAATCCCTTGGTTCTGAGTTCTTCAATCATTTTGTACAATATCTCCAATTCTGACGGCGCCATCCTGTAGACTCTTTCCGACATAGGTGCGGTCCCGGGGATCAAGTCTATGGTGAACTCGATCTCTCGCTCTAGCGGCATTCCTAGAAGCTCTTCTGGGAAATATCTGGAAACTTCTCGACGATCCGGGGTAACTGTACTGCTGCTACTGCCATCCACAATATGGGAGGAGAATGTTCAACTTCGCCTCGGGAAAAGGAAAAGTACTCCGGCTCGCCTGGTATGCTAAAAACAACCCTGCCAATATGGCAGTCTATCATAGTATACTGGTCCCTTAACCAATCCATCCCTAAGACCACATCATAATCGGCCATCGGGAATTCTATCAACCTAGCGGGAAACTCTCTACCGCTAAGTACGACCCGACACGAGAAAAACATGCTATCTACTCCCACAAGACCGTTACCAGTAAGTGTATTGAGCCGTACTGATAATGACTCGGGCTCCAGTCCTATCCGTGTCGTGAATCGTGCAGACATAAATGAATACGAGGCACCAGAATCAAATAATACTGAAGCTGGAAAGGTGTTGACGAGAATAGTACCTGCCACTACCTCACCAGGTGCTATTCTTTTCTCTCCTATGGTCAAGGCTAGCACTTGACCATGCCCTCTGGGTGTGGGTCCCCTCTGCTAAAAATTTCTCTGCCTGCTCTGGATTAGGGCTTGGGCTTGTGCATACTGCTGCGGTCTCTGCTGCTGGAATGCATGGGCCTGCATCGACAATGGCCTCGGGAACGGGTACTGCAGCTGCTGTTGCTGCTGGACTGGTGCTGATCCTCTAACTGAAGGACTAGAGAAGGCCGATGAACTCCCCCTGTTCGGGCAGTTCCCAACCCTGTGGTCTAGGACACCACAAACCAAGCACAAACCCTGTGCTCTGCGACACTCTGATACCACATGCCCTGGCTTTCCGCAGTGTGAACATCCCACTGCGGAAGACTTCTTCTATTTCTGCTGCTGAGGGTGCATCGGGGTGGAATGCTGAACCGACGTCACTGAGACCGCCCGCCTCGGAGTTCCAATGGTCAAAGCCCTGGCTGCCGGGGCTGGGGCTGACGACTGGTTCATCTGGCTATGGGATCGCTTCCGACCTCCGGTCCTATCCACGATCCTCTGGGAGGTATATTCATGCCTCCGGGCTTCCCTCAGTACTGCATCAAAGGTCTGATGCTCAAACTGCTCCACCGCCAACAAAATCTCTAGGTGGAGCCCCTGCTGGAACCGCTGGGCTCTATCGAACTCGGTCACCACCAAGGTGGGAGCAAACCGACTAAGCTTGGAGAACTCGGCTGCATATCCATCGACCGTCCTGTCCATCTGCTTTAGATTGGTGAACCTCGTCTGTAGATCATACCGAGCTACAACATCAAAATACTTGGTCTGGAATCTCTTCCTGAATACTGCCCAGGCAATAGGGGTCTATAATCCAACGGCCTGCGCCGCCCACCAGCTGTAGACAAGATCCAATAGCTGTAGGCGTACCACGGCCACCTTTTCGTTCTCTGGAGTCCTGGCTACTTCTAGAATCACCTCTGTGTCCTGAAGTCATGCATCTGCAGCGATCGCATCTTCACTGTCATCGAAGAAGGGAGGGTTCAAGCGCTTGACACTGTTGGCCGTGCTATTACCCTGACGACCTCCTCTGGTCAAAGCGTCTGCTACCGCCTGGTGCAAGGCATCTCCTCGACGATCCTGGGAGGCTAATAGTGACCTGATGAGACCCACCAAAGTGCCATTATCAGGCTCTGCAGGCTGGAAGGACTGAACTGGTGGCTCTCCTCCAGTAGGCATGACTCTGGAGGCTACTCCTGAATATTGGGCTTAATCTCTGGGTTGCTGCTGGTCCACGGGAGGTACTCCATCTTGCTGATCGGTAGGTCCAGGAACAATACCGCTGAAGAAGACGACATAGGGAATAATAAGGAAGGACTATGACAGATCAACGATACAAGCATGTGATCAGGTCAAAATTACAGGGATTCAGAAGATACAAGCAGAGATCAAGGGCGAGTGCTGATTGAGACTTCTATTCGCCATTCGGTAAACCCTCACATATCTTAATTTACAAGACCTGCATGGGCTACCACTTAAACCATGTAACGCCCCAGAACCATAATACTGGAGAGCGGGGACGTACATAGCCAGCTACGTATATTGAAGTGTAACCCACCTCGCTATACGATCACGGCTGTCTAGATACATGAGGGTTTAACTACAAGCCAACAGTCTCCTATGGTCATGAACCAGCCTATTGTCTCAATCTCAAGCAAGTAATAATAGTTACAAGATGTCAGAGCACCAAATATATAATAGCAAGGCGTCCCATACATTACATATTGGATGATTATGAAGCTAGTCGTATAAAATGTCAAGACTAGCAAGAGTTCAGTCATACATGATCAACCCTAGGATCTGTCAATCATGTTACAGCCCGTAGACGGACAGCAAATAAAGGTACAATATGAGCTAACACGTGCTCGCCGGCTAAACGCCTCAAAAGAATAATTTTTACAATAAAATGGGAGAAAAAAAAGAAATCCACTCGTTGCCAGGGTTAGGCCTGGTGGTCACCATCTGGCTGGAAGACAGGTAGATCCTCTAGTGCTGCTCCGATATCTGGCCATACAAAATCAGCTAGGTCAGACCCCAGAGAGAGCAAGTGCCACAAAGGAGGCTTCACTTAGGAACTAAAATCAGCATATCATAATAGAATATTAAAGGTAATAAATAAAAAACTAATAATAATAGAGAAAACAATATTAAATTGAGTACGAGAAAACCATTCAAGTAGCCAGGTCACAATCCTTAAACCAAACAAGGACCGGGGTTGCAGCCCTTCACCTGAATAGAAAACCGTCTCAAATACTATTGGTACAGTGAAGATAATAAATGAAGAGAGGACACAGAACTCCTCCGGGAACTAGATTACAACCCCTAAACCAAACAAGGACCGGGGTTGTAACCCTTCGCCTGAACAGAACTGGACTCCCGATCTTTATCGCTAAGGCCAGTATAAATAATCATGGGATTAAGGTAAGGTAAAATATGACAAACATGGCATGGGGTTGCAATAAGACAATAAACGAAAATAGGACACAGAACTGCTCTGGGAGCCAGGTTACAACCCTTAAACCAAACAAGGACCGGGGTTGTAACCCTTCGCCTGAACAGAACTGGACCCCCGATCGTTATTGTTAAGGCAAGCATCAATAATCATGTCATGTCACAATCTTGCACAGGATCAAGATAATACTAAGCTGGAATAAACTCCATCCAATCAATCATGGCCAATCAAGAGTACGGCTTGATACTTTTAACTAACTAGGGTTATCACAGGCCTAATTATTAGCAAGATGTAATGAGATTATCCCAACAGCCACAAGCCCTGCAGACCATCCGGTTATCCAGGTCGAATGTCCGTTTATGAAGAATGCAATACGTGACTGTGTGCTGAAAATGTGCCCTACTCGTCGGTAGGCTACAAGTCCACTTAATGCGCCCAGATAACGGGATTGCCTGTAGCTGGAAATCTCTTCATGTCTACTGAATTATTCTAGTTTATTAGCCTTAGTCAATTACTGTAGGTATCCCTGACAGTGGTACTCAGGAATCCTTATCCTAGACATGATGCAAGACCGTGCTAGTTTATTTGTACAAACGCAATCGCCCACGGTGTCCAGGTCATTCAATTCTGTCAAGACATGCTAGCCGTCGCAACAACATACAAGATATATATCATGTCAAATTCACTGTCAAGAGTGCGCCACGATAGGCTAATATCATGTCATGTCATTTGTTAAAAGTGCACCACAACTGGTCACCATTATGTCATGGAACATAATTAAAATTAACATTTAACCTGGTATAAGCGTATATGCAATAACTAAATATAAACAGGGTACAAGAGTTGTGGAGGAATCATGCGGCTCGGGGGAGATGGGGCATAACTTTCCATATACGAACACAAAATGAGGGGCTCCAGAGATATTCGGAAAGGCAAGGCAAAGATCTAAAACTTTCATGTTTTAAGTTTTTCGAAATTATGGCTAAAAAATAGCTAAACTTGGCAAAAACAGTCATTCTGTGCACTTTTTACGCCAAAAATTCAATTCTGCATAAAATACGCAAAAGGGGAGGGTTCCAGCGTAAAATTTTACATTCTGGGTGCCATCCAGCGTAAAATACGCAATTTTAGGGTTCCCTGCGTAAAATCTTATATTCTGGATGCTATCCAGCATAAAATACACAATTTCAGGGTTTCCTGCGTAAAATCATACATTCTGTATGCCATCCAGCGTAAAATAGGCAATTTCAGGGTTCTCTGTGTAAAATCTTACATTCTGGATGCTATCCAGCGTAAAATACGCAATTTCAGGGTTCCCTGCGTAAAATCTTACTCAGCCGACTTGAAAAATTCTGAAAACTTGTTTTGGCCATAAAAACTTTATTTTAACTCGAAATGAGGTGAATCAAAAACCAAATTCATATAAAATTTCATGCTCTTGCTCATGGAACTATTAGTTTTCAAAAATAACAAGTTTTAGTAGATCAAAACCAAGAAAAACTCTATGAACTCATGAAACCCCAAGTTACAACGTAGATCTAGAAGAATCTATCCATAAAAATTAAAAACTCCAAGTTCTAAAGAGGCTTATAATCATGTAAAGAAGATAATGGAACAATAAAACTTGAGATCTATCATGAAGCAAGTTGCACTTGCCTAGGGCTCTTGGGTGTAGGTGGAGAGTAATGGTGAGGAAGAAGAAGAGTGAATGAGGAGAGAGAAAGAGTGTTGGGTTAATAAATGGGGATGGTGGTGGTAGATAAGGGTTCTTCCCTTAGTTCATGATGAACCAATAAGCAACCCAAGCCGAACCAAGCCAACCCAAACAAGCCGAACCAAGCCAGGAGACATGCAATACGAGTCAGATATGTACACGTATCCCAAAATACGTAATACGAACTATGGTCATCACAGGTAGATTTGTAACCACCATATTTTTAATTTAGGGGTATTTTAGTCATTATGTATTTATCTGAATTTTCTTATTAATTTATTAATTAATGTGATGCTTGTAGCTTGATTGGTGTTTTGAGTAGCATCAGGTGGTTTGATCTTAGTCACTCTTCATTAAGAGCCTAAAATAATAATTAGAATTATTTGTGGACCTATGGAATTAATTTCAGAATTAATTTTATTTTTGGCAATGAATTAATGATTTAAAGTCATTTTTACATAGACCTTTTTAACCCTTTTTGACATGGGCCTTTTAGCCACTCATGGAGTGCTTGGCCCATGTGAAAACCCTAACCCTAATACCCCCTACCTTGGCCGGCCAATAGCAGTCCCCCTCTCTCATTTGTAAAACATTAGCCTCCATAGAGCAAATCCTAATTTCCTTTTCTCCAAAAACCCTAGATTTTTTATCCGGAGTCCGTTTCACCTCAAACGAATTCCGTTGTGCTCGTTAGGAAGAGGAGGACTTATTGGAGTACTGCTAGCAAGGAGGATGAGGCATTTGCTCAGGAGAAATCGACCGACAAAGCGCTCGAGAATTCCTTTTATTGAGATTTCGACTCTCAATAGGTAAAATCCGATCTACCTTTGGTTCTCCTGAATTTTCTTCATTATTGCATCCATATAGGCACCCTTGATTTGTGTATAAAGTTTGGTAGTATTTTGGTTTCATTTGATAGCGGTATCGGACACGTATCGGTCTCACGTTGCACATGTTCGACAAAATGCCACTTAGAACTGAAAGGTATTAATTTTTGATTCTGTTTTCACAAATTCCTTCCTTATATGATTTGTAACAACTTTCATGAATATGGATCAGAAATCGACACGATTTTGACATCCGAACGGACACGGACACGCGTGCACGAGATCCCGTGCACGCCCTGCTGTCTGTGTATCATAACTCGACGCACAGAGCTTCGTCTCGTATGAAATTTTATGAGCATGTAGGGGCAACCTCTGCCCAAATTCTTATAAAATTTCACGACATTTCGTCGAGCGAGCGCGGAGAAATCCGTCGTGCACTGGTCGGCTGAACTGTGCACTCAGGCTAAAATTCGCCGCTCACACGGCCTTCGTACACGGACACGGCGCATCGAGAACCCGTTCCAGGAACAAGAACACGTAGCCTTAAACCTAGACTACCCAGGGACCCGATCCCGAGTCGCGGCGTGGCTCGGATACGAGCCACGAGGCTCGACACGCGCCGACGGGCACGCACGCACGGCTGTCACGGGTCACCGTGTCGCATAGGAGCGACATGTTGTCATGTCAGCGTGTCCTATCCCTACCCCGGGACCTTACCTAGCCGTGTGAATGAGCACGAGGCTTCTCGTTGCGGGTGCGGCGCTCAATCGAGCGATATACACGTTCTTGACACGCGGAATCTGTTTTCCCGATACGCATTCTCTGAACACGACGCGAACACGGTTTCGACTCCGTGAGTGCCCGAGTATGTCACGTATGTTGAGACTAACATGCTTGCCGTGTTTCGGGATTTATTGTTGAGTATTTTGTGATTTGAGTCATTTTGTCGAAGTTGGGTTTTTTGGGTTCAATATTTTGAATAGAAATGTGATATTTTGATTCTTCGACTTTTAATCGATATTTTCTGACTTGTTAACTTATATATGATATTTTGGACTTGCGGGAAGTGATATGCGGGATTATTACTTATTTGTTTGCCTTTTTCAAGTATATTTGATTTTTTCCTATATGTATACATATATATGCATACGTAGTATATATGTATTTCAATGTACATAGTTTTTATATATATGTAATGTGCTGTTTTGAGAGTGAGTTCTAATTTTTCCAGGTTTAAGTCTTTCTCGGATTTGTGTAATCGATTCATTGCTTACACAAGTGCATATATATATATGTGTGTGTGTGTGTGTGTGTGTGTGTGTGTGTGTGTGTGTGTGTGTGTGTGTAATATAGTTTTGAGTGTGAAATGAGTTGGGGACTCATTAATTCCAGATTTCTGGAGTTTAACAGCAGTCCGTACTCCTCGCACTACCATCTTTTCATATAAGTTTATATATATATATGTATGTGTGTATATGGAAGTCTATGTGTATATATATATATATATATATATATATATATATATATATATATATATATATATATATATATATATATATATATATATATATATATATATTATATAATTTTTTTTTTCATAAACCCCTTCTTTTATTAATCAAGGCTCAAAATGCCGAAGCCTGAAGAAGTTACAAGGCGAAAAGCCTGAAACCAACAAAATACAGGGGTGGCGGCCGCGCCTGCCGATACTAACTGGAGAGAGGTTGCCAGAATGCTGGTGGGCAGTGGGAGCACAGTGAGCTCCTTTTGCGGCATTGCCGTTTGATTTCCCGAATAAGCTGCTCGGTGGAGTATTGGTGACCCTCGTATCTCGCTTTGTTGCGATTCTTCCACATTACCCAGGTGGCTGCCGCTGCTACGATCTGGTGGCCGTGGGACGCGACTCCCCAGAGGGCCAGGAGATCGTTAAAGCGCCCGTCTCTTGAAGTGATGTTGTAAATGCGGTTGAGGATACTCCAGGTTTGGTCAGGGAGGCTTCCCTCCCTGAAGATGTGATTAATAGTCTCCGTCTGCCGATCGTCACAACAATTGCAAGCTGACGCCAGGCTAAAGCCGATGGAGCAAAGGAGCTCGTCGGTGGGTAATTTCTTTCTCGCGACTCTCCACAGGAGGAAAGACCATTTCTTGGGGATACACGAATGCCAGAATCGTGTTATGAAGTGCTCTTGGCCGTTCTCGTGGATCGCGGCCTGCGCTGATCGCACAGAGAAAACTCCGGAGGCTTCCAGCGACCATCTCAGTTCGTCCGCGCTGGGCCCGATGGGTAAGACCCTGCTGACGAATGCTGTCGACCGTAGCGTTGTTGGTACAATTACGAATCCGGTCCCAATTTGTCACGACCCGCACCCGGTTTTCGGACGCGAGCTCGTGAGCAGCTACGTATCGAGCGGACTCCAGCCCGACTCGAGTACGTATAAGCTGTCAAGGTCATGGGTATCATGTCTAATATAAAGTATATCTCAATCCACATGAATCACATAAAACAAGAATGAACAAGTATGGGTCATGGTCTGCAGCCCGTTAGCATATTGTCCGATTAGACTCTAAGAATGATATGAGTCCATAAATAAGCAGAGTATATCATGGTACTGAAAATAAAGCACGAATGGATAACAAGAAAATATCACTAGCAAATACCTGTATCATGAATCGCAATCCTCTACCATCCTGCTCTGCTAACTAACTCCATGCAAATCGCTAAACCTGAAGAGATCATCAGGTCCTCAGAGGACTAGCAAGATACATAATATACAAGCCAACATGTAACTGTAAAAGGAAGCAAGAAACAATCAAGGACATCCAACGAGACAACATGGACCAAGACACAAGATCTAAAGACAAGGATCCTAAGACACTGGCATGCCATACTAGAAGTGGCTGTCTATAAACTGCAGTCAAGGCAAGTACTCACAATCTATAGCATCTCAATCGCTGTCAAGGCAAGTACACACAACCAAGACGGTAGCCAATCCTAGTATAAAATCCTATAGACCATAGTCAAGGTAAGTACTCATAATCTATAGAATGTCAAAGTCAAGTCCCACTCAAGTCATGTCAAGTCAAGTTATAATCAAGTCGAGAAAATCATGGTGTAGGACTAGACGACTCTATCAAGCAATACGTACGAGGCTAACATAGTGTAACAGGTGGAACTATCATAACAGGAAAGAACAAGAATGTACAGGCAACTAGAAACATGTAAAGTAAAACATGACGAGTGTACAAGGCATGGAGTAAAACAATCATGCATGTAAGGAAAAGAGCCACAGTGAGATGATGAACATACATATAAATGATACTGTACAAGTTGGCAAGGTATACTTGCCTGGAGGGTGCACGCAGAACCAACAATGTATCGCCAATCGCAAATCAGAAAGTCCAAGTCATCACAAGTGTCCCCGAAAGCTGAAATAAACGTTACCAACATTCTCAGAATAGTCAAATTAGCTAAGATTGGCTGTCCTTAAGTCCAATTCTGGACACAGGGGCAAAACGATAATTTCGGGCAAAAACGATGTCTACCGTTGGATCCGTTTTGCACCGAAAAGCGTGTCAGGGTCAACGGTCTCTAAAATCGTTAAACTACATGTCTACGGATCCAATTTTCCGATACGAACCCAACCGTATGTCCAAAGTTGGATTCCGGCGGGCCGTGCACAAAATCGCCCGTTGAGTGGAACCGTAGGGCCCGCAAAACGGTGATTTTGTCAACGGTCTCAGAATTGGACCAAACTTGGCATGCAGGACCAGAAAAATGATACGGTCCTGCTGGCGCAAGTTTTGTCTCGATCTGACGAACGTGCACAAAGTAATTGGAGAATTTGCAAAGTGCACGATACGGGGATTTTCGACGGATACGCATCAAATTCGTCGCGCACACGCGACCAATTTGAATTCCGTCAAAGCCCACACGACCACGAAGCTGTTACGCAGCTTTCGATGCCTTCGGTGCGCGACCACGTTGCCCGGAATGGCGGGACGGACGTCGTGTGGAGTGATTTCTAGATTTTTCAAAAACTGCTTTCTAAGTTTTTTCCTGATTTTTAGATTCAATTATCTGCCTGTATAATAAACGAAAAATAGTTCTACAAAAGGTGTTCTAATCTCGTATAGGTTGTCTTTAAACCTATTCAAGTGGATTTTATGAAATTCTATTCGGTTGCAAATAAATAGCCTCCCAAAACGTGGAGAAATTGTTTTGTTCAATGTTTCTCTATTTCAGAGAACTATGGTTTTTTTCTCGGGTTTGATTCGATTTCTTGTCGAATCTCGTGATGTTACGCCTGAACTATCAAACAGGGTGTCGAGTTGGTTAGGTTGGTAACATACCTGAACAATCGGAACACGAATCGGCGGAGAAGCGAGGGAGTTACAGCGTTCTGAAGATGGCAGCGGCGCCTGCCATCGCTGCTGTGCGCTGTCCAGATTCACGCGCGTGTCCCCGCGCCTGGCCGGCCGGCGGCGGTGGCTTGCGGTGGCGCGCGGAGGACGCGCGCGACGGTCGTCCAGGGGAGGAGGCGTGGCGCGCGGAAGTCGAGTTCCATCTAGGGTTTTAGTGTGATTTCTGTTCTCGCGATACCTATCATATATACATGCGGGGGAAAGACTCACGCGCGGAGTTTGGCTCTGCTGAGGAGTCTGTGGGCTTGGGGGAGTTGGCTCGGGCTGCTACTGCTCATTAGCTGGAGTTTTGGGCCGGCTGTTAGCCTGGGCTGGGTCGATATTGGGCTGGGGAAATTTCATATGTTTCTCTATATAACATATGTTATATATAAATTCCAGTATTAGGATTGGATTCCTAGGGGTTGGGCCAAGTTGGGCTCGGCCTGTGTTGTTTGGTCCTTGGGTTCACTGCTGTGGGGTCTCAATCTTTGTGGGGGCTTGGGTGTATTTATATTCTAGTTTTTCTCTTTCTTATTTCTATTAATATATATATATATATACCTACATAAATATGTTTATATACTCTTATACATTCATACTCCCATATAATATATATATATATATATATATATATATATATATATATATATATATATATATATATGTATATATATATATATATATATATGTATATTTGTACACGTACACATACACATACACACGTATACATGTATATTATATATATATACATATATATATACCATATTTTTATATTTATAAATACATACTTATATATATACATATATTTATCTACCATGAATACAATTTTAAATAATAAACTATTCCAAGTATTCCATTATTGCCATATAGAATCTTAATGTACACATACAATCATTTTATACAAACAACATAAAAATAAATAATATGGTTTCATATGTATATATATATATATATATATATATATATATATATATATATATATATATAAAGCCTAATTTTTTCCTATACCATAAATGCACTACTATACGTATTCATATACTCAAGTATATTTATAACCTAGTTAATTTCTATAAAAACCAGTATATTTGTTAAGGAAGATTATTTAATATGATATCATATAAGATATTATTTCTAATAGCAAAACATATAATACATATATATTTATATAATAATCGTTTTCAACCTGTCGTCTAAATCACTAGAGTAAACTGCCAATACAATATACATCTATATGGTCGTCTTTGAACATACTACCCGACTACATGGGCTTGGACTCGGTTCGGTGCAGTGCGAACTAAGTTGGTACAACCGGGTCATCTAAAATTAATATATTTAATTAATAAATAAATTGTTTATCGGTGGGGTTAAGTCGCAACTTAATTTGGTTTTTCCTAGTTATGACATCCCTATGGCTAGGTTTCCCCGGACATGGCTAGTACACTAGTCAAGGCACCCTGCTACATCTCTCGTGCCACAAATCCTAGTCGTCTAGTACTTCAAAACTCAACCATGGCTAAAGTCGCCTACTGTAATAATTAACTAAATAATTATTTATGAAATCCTAATTCACCATTTTAATCAAATAAATAAAATAAAAAATATTCCAAGAATTTTCGGGAAAGGGAGCTACAAATCTACCCACCTTAAAAATAATTTCGTCCTCGAAATTCCAATTCGTAAATATTCCTTAAAAATTTAAAGTCTACTATTACCTAAATCTCCGAAATTTTAATTCCTCAAAACATTTTATAACCGTCTATAGCCATTTATAATCTCGAATACTTGAGAACTTCTACCCCCATTTGGTCATACTACTCCTCCAAATGTGGTCACTAAAATCTTATAACATCCGACTAGCTGCTAATATCACTATCCCTAGATATTTATAGCATATGGTATCTCTAATACCCTTATATCTATCAAGCAAGCAGAATCCAAATATCAAGCAATATTATACTATAATTTAAGAATTTCTATCGAATCCTAGACAGCACGATCATTCGTCACCTCGGAATGGAAAGGGACGAGAATCAATGGAACGGAAAGCAAGGAAGTATAATCGAGAGCAAATATGGAGTTTTCAAGAACGTGAAGAATTTCTAGGAGAATTTTCAAGGAAGTGTGGATTGAGATTTCTAAGGTCTAGTCAAGGTCGCAGGCTCGTACCAGCACAGTTACGTAACTGATACGATATGCTCTGACCTGCATGGGCCACCACAAAAACTTGTCACGACCCGCACCCGGTTTTCGGACGCGAGCTCGTGAGCAAGCCAGCTACGTATCGAGCGGACTCCAGCCCGACTCGAGTACGTATAAGCTGTCAAGGTCATGGGTATCATGTCTAATATAAAGTATATCTCAATCCACATGAATCACATAAAACAAGAATGAACAAGTATGGGTCATGGTCTGCAGCCCATTAGCATATTGTCCGATTAGACTCTAAGAATGATATGAGTCCATAAATAAGCAGAGTATATCATGGTACTGAAAATAAAGCACGAATGGATAACAAGAAAATATCACTAGCAAATACCTGTATCATGAATCGCAATCCTCTACCATCCTGCTCTGCTAACTAACTCCATGCAAATCGCTAAACCTGAAGAGATCATCAGGTCCTCAGAGGACTAGCAAGATACATAATATACAAGCCAACATGTAACTGTAAAAGGAAGCAAGAAACAATCAAGGACATCCAACGAGACAACATGGACCAAGACACAAGATCTAAAGACAAGGATCCTAAGACACTGGCATGCCATACTAGAAGTGGCTGTCTATAAACTGCAGTCAAGGCAAGTACTCACAATCTATAGCATCTCAATCGCTGTCAAGGCAAGTACACACAACCAAGACGGTAGCCAATCCTAGTATAAAATCCTATAGACCATAGTCAAGGTAAGTACTCATAATCTATAGAATGTCAAAGTCAAGTCCCACTCAAGTCATGTCAAGTCAAGTTATAATCAAGTCGAGGAAATCGTGGTGTGGGACTAGATGACTCTATCAAGCAATACGTACGAGGCTAACATAGTGTAACAGGTGGAACTATCATAACAGGAAAGAACAAGAATGTACAGGCAACTAGAAACATGTAAAGTAAAACATGACGAGTGTACAAGGCATGGAGTAAAACAATCACGCATGTAAGGAAAAGAGCCACAGTGAGATGATGAACATGCATATAAATGATACTGTACAAGTTGGCAAGGTATACTTGCCTGGAGGGTGCACGCAGAACCAACAATGTATCGCCAATCGCAAATCAGAAAGTCCAAGTCATCACAAGTGTCCCCGAAAGCTGAAATAAACGTTACCAACATTCTCAGAATAGTCAAATTAGCTAGGATTGCCTGTCCTTAAGTCCAATTCTGGACACAGGGGCAAAACGGTAATTTCGGGCAAAAACGATGTCCACCGTTAGATCCGTTTTGCACCGAAAAGCGTGTCAGGGTCAACGGTCTCTAAAATCGTCAAACTACATGTCTACGGATCCAGTTTTCCGATACGAACCCAACCGTATGTCCAAAGTTGGATTCCGGCGGGCCGTGCACAAAATCGCCCGTTGAGTGGAACCGTGGGGCCCGCAAAACGGTGATTTTGTCAACGGTCTCAGAATTGGACCAAACTTGGCATGCAGGACCAGAAAAATGATACGGTCCTGCTGGCGCAAGTTTTGTCTCGATCTGACGAACGTGCACAAAGTAATTGGAGAATTTGCAAAGTGCACGATACGGGGATTTTCGACGGATACGCATCAAATTCGTCGCGCACACGCGACCAATTTGAATTCCGTCAAAGCCCACACGACCACGAAGCTGTTACGCAGCTTTCGATGCCTTCGATGCGCGACCACGTCGCCCGGAATGGCGGGACGGACGTCGTGTGGAGTGATTTCTAGATTTTTCAAAAACTGCTTTCTAAGTTTTTTCCTAATTTTTAGATTCAATTATCTGCCTGTATAATAAACAAAAAATAGTTCTACAAAAGGTGTTCTAATCTCGTATAGGTTGTCTTTAAACCTATTCAAGTGGATTTTATGAAATTCTATTCGGTTGCAAATAAACAGCCTCCCAAAACGTGGAGAAATTGTTTTGTTCACTGTTTCTCTATTTCAGAGAACTATGGTTTTTTTCTCGGGTTTGATTCGATTTCTTGTCGAATCTCGTGATGTTACGCCTGAACTATCAAACAGGGTGTCGAGTTGGTTAGGTTGGTAACATACCTGAACAATCGGAACACGAATCGGCAGAGAAGAGAGGGAGTTACGGCGTTCTGAAGATGGCAGCGGCGCCTGCCATCGCTGCTGTGCGCTGTCCAGATTCACGCGCGTGTCCCCGCGCCTGGCCGGCCGGCTGAGGTGGCTTGCGGTGGCGCGCGGAGGACGCGCGCGACGGTCGTCCAGGGGAGGAGGCGTGGCGCGCGGAAGTCGAGTTCCATCTAGGGTTTTAGTGTGATTTCTGTTCTCGCGATACCTATCATATATACATGCGGGGGAAAGACTCACGCGCGGAGTTTGGCTCTGCTGAGGAGTCTGTGGGCTTGGGGGAGTTGGCTCGGGCTGCTACTGCTCATTAGCTGGAGTTTTGGGCCGGCTGTTAGCCTGGGCTGGGTCGATATTGGGCTGGGGAAATTTCATATGTTTCTCTATATAACATATGTTATATATAAATTCCAGTATTAGGATTGGATTCCTAGGGGTTGGGCCAAGTTGGGCTCGGCCTGTGTTGTTTGGTCCTTGGGTTCACTGCTGTGGGGTCTCAATCTTTGTGGGGGCTTGGGTGTATTTATATTTTAGTTTTTCTCTTTCTTATTTCTATTAATATATATATATATATATATATATATATATATATATATATATATATATATATATATATGTTTATATACTCTTATACATTCATACTCCCATATATATATATATATATATATATATATATATATATATATATATATATATATATATATATATATATATATATATATATATATGTGTATATTTGTACACGTACACATACACACGTATACATGTATATTATATATATATACATATATATATACCATATTTTTATATTTATAAATACATACTTATATATATACATATATTTATCTACCATGAATACAATTTTAAATAATAAACTATTCCAAGTATTCCATTATTGCCATATAGAATCTTAATGTACACATACAATCATTTTATACAAACAACATAAAAATAAATAATATGGTTTCATATGTATATATATATAAAGCCTAATTTTTTCCTATACCATAAATGCACTACTATACGTATTCATATACTCAAGTATATTTATAACCTAGTTAATTTCTATAAAAACCAGTATATTTGTTAAGGAAGATTATTTAATATGATATCATATAAGATATTATTTCTAATAGCAAAACATATAATACATATATATTTATATAATAATCGTTTTCAACCTGTCGTCTAAATCACTAGAGTAAACTGCCAATACAATATACATCTATATGGTCGTCTTTGAACATACTACCCGACTACATGGGCTTGGACTCGGTTCGGTGCAGTCCGAACTAAGTTGGTACAACCGGGTCATCTAAAATCAATATATTTAATTAATAAATAAATTGTTTATCGGTGGGTTTAAGTCGCAACTTAATCTGGTTTTTCCTAGTTATGACATCCCTATGGCTAGGTTTCCCCGGACATGGCTAGTACACTAGTCAAGGCACCCTGCTACATCTCTCGTGCCACAAATCCTAGTCGTCTAGTACTTCAAAACTCAACCATGGCTAAAGTCGCCTACTGAATAATTATTTATGAAATCCTAATTCACCATTTTAATCAAATAAATAAAATAAAAAATATTCCAAGAATTTTCGGGAAAGGGAGCTACACAATTCCAATCATTTTCGGTGGGGTTCCACAGGTCTTTGATTCTGCTGTTGCTGGGGGAACCGAAAGTGAGCGGGATGAGGCTGTCGCCGGTCCATCTCTCTAGGAAGAGGTTAGCCTGGCCGTCCCCCAGATGGAGTCTAATCGCCGGTTCGGCCAATTTACGGCCCCGTAAAATACGGCGCCAAGCCGCGGAGGATCTGCTATTGGCCCTGGCCATCGCTGGGTGGATGTACTTGAAGTATCTGGCCTTCATGAACCTGGTCCATAGGTTATCGCTCGTGCTTAATTTCCACCACAGCTTCATGGAGAAGGCTTTGACAATGTCATTGAGTTTGGTAAAGCCCAGCCCGTCGTACGCAATCGGTATGGCCATGGCGTCCCAGCTGGCCCAGTGGTGTTTGTCATGACCGTCATTATGACCCCAGAAGAACGTGCAGAAGATCCGCTCGATCGACGCAAGGACCTTTTTGGTCGGGGAGCAAGCCGCTAAGGTGTGGATGGGGACGGAGTTGAGAACATGATTGATGAGGATTATTTTGCCGCCAGGGGATAGGGTGGCGTTGTGCCAACCTTCGATTTTGTTTCTGATTTTGGTGATGAGGTTTTCGAAAATGCTAGCGTTGGATCTTCCGTACACCAGAGGGCAGCCGAGGTAGTTGAAGGGGGGTGGGCCACCGAGAAGGAAGTGAGGTTGGTTAGACTGGTAGCATTCCCGATTTTGATGCTGTGGTAGGCGTAGATGATGCTCTTGGAGTGGTTGATTTTCTGGCCAGAGCATGTGGAGTACCGCGTCAGAGTGTTGTGAACTACCTCCATCGATCCGACATCCCCAGATGAGAAGATAAGTAAGTCGTCTGCGAATGCCAGGTGGGTGATGGTGGGGCATCCACTGGCCGTGTGATATTGCTGGAAATTCGAGGTGTTAGGCATGTTGTTGAGGTTTCTGCTCAGGTCGTCGGCTGCGATGATGAAGATCGAGGATGATAGCGGATCGCCTTGTCTGACACCGCGACTAGATTTGAAAAAGCCCTCGGATTGGCCGTTGATGACTGTGGAAAACCATGAGTTGCTGACGGATCTCCACACGATGTTGGTCCAATTCTCCGAGAATTCGAAAGCTCTAAAAGCCCATATCATGAATTGCCAATCGAGTCTGTCGTATGCTTTCTTCATGTCAATTTTGATGGCGATGTTGCCCCCTCGAGCAGGGAACTTCATGCAGGTTATAAGCTCTTGGGCCAGCACGATGTTGTCATGGATGTTCCTGCCACGAACGAAGTCGCTTTGCTCCTTCGAGATGATTTTGGGGAGAATGTCAGTCATTCTGTTGGCAATGATCTTGAATATAATTTTGTTGGTGAAGTTGCAAAGACTGATTGGTCGGAAGTCGCAGAATGAGTTGGGGTTGTCTTTTTTCGGGATGAGGATGAGGTTGGCGCTGGAGATGGCTTTGGGGTAGTGGGCTCCTTCGAGGAAATCAATGGCCGCGTCGGTGATATCACGCTTGATAATCTCCCAGCAGGAACGAAAGAAAACACCAGTAAAATCGTCTGGGCCGGGGGCACTGTGCTCGTTCAATGCCCACACCGCGTCTTTCACTTCCTGATCGGACAGGGGGCGATCCAATAAAGCGTTGTCGGAGTCGTTGATGATGGTGGGGATTTGGTCGAGGAATGATGAGTCTTTGTGGACCGTCTCCTTTGAGAATAATTTAGCAAAGTAATCGGCGGCTGCCTCTTGGATACCCTTATAGTCAGTTCTGATGATACCGTGCTCGTCGAAAATATGGTGAATCGACAGTTTGTTTCTTTTGCCATTGACGCAGGCGTAGAAGTATTTAGAGTTTTTGTCCCCGTCGCTGTCCCACTTCAGTCTGGCTTTCTGTTTCCAGAAGTCGGTCTCGACTTTGAGTCTGAATTTGAGCATGGCCTTGGTAAGGTTCAGGGCACTTCTGGCCTCGGGGGACCGGTCGGTAAGGAATTTAGCCTCTGTACGAGCGACGTCATCCTCGGCGACGCGGATCGCTTGGAAAATGTCCCCAAAAGCTTGTTTGCTCCAATTAGAAAGGGCTTTCTTGGTGGCTTTGAGTTTGTTGCAAACCCGATTGAGAGGGTTGGGGTAATGCTGGCTGTTCCAGGCTTCGACAACGATGCTCGAGAACTGCGGGTGTTCAGTCCAAAAATCAAGAAATTGGATGTTCTTTTTGTGAAGGTGGATGTTGTTATTGGTCTCCACCAGAATAGGGGCGTGGTCGGATTCTGCGGAGTTGAGGTGGGATAGGGTGGAGCTGAGCCTCATTCCTTGCCAGCGCGCATTGATGAGAGCTCTGTCCAGGCAGGAATATTGTCGACGGTCGCCGTCCTGCATATTGCAACAGGTGAATTCGCTGCCTTTGAACTGGAGAGGAGTAAGATGGGCGTTGAATATGAAGTCGTTGAAGTCTTGCATGGCTGATAGGGGTGTGGGGCGGCCTCCGATCTTCTCTTCTCTACGGGTGATGGCATTGAAGTCCCCTATGCAAAGCCAGGGGTTGTTGGTGTTGTGGCTGTATACGTCTAGAAGATCGTTCCAAAGGCTTTTGCGTTCGGCGCTGACACAGCTGCCGTGAACCGCTGAGAGGATGACTCGCTCCGGAAAAGTGGGATGAGTGACCCAGCAAGAGAGGGCTTGTTGGGAGTCCTGGATGATGTCGAGTTTGACCTCCTTCGAGGCCAAAATCCAGATATCGTGCCTGCCGGCAATCGCAATGGGAAGGCCCAGAGCCAACTGGGTAGATTTAAGACGTTTGGGGGGTATTTTGGGTTCGATGATGATGAAGATGTCAACTTTGTGAATTTTCCGAAGGCTGGAAATTCTTCTAAGAGTCAGTTTGTTTGCCAGGCCTCGAACATTCCAAGATAGGATGTTAAGCATTTATGGGATTGTGGGGGGATTTTTTGTTCCGCTTTGCTGCGGATCTGGTCAGGATAGTGACGATCTTTTCTGCGCCTTCCTTGCTCTGTTGGGATTTCGGCACTACCGCACTAGAAGTTGTTGGGGGATTGCAGTTGTGGTGTAAATTCGGACTTGAGGAGGGGCCTATTAGGTCTCCGACTGAGTCGACGACAGGGTCCTCCGGAGGAATGGCCAGGGAGTCGAGAGTTTTCTCGGTCAGCAGCTGTTGAAGAGGGACTCCTGCGGCAAGGACTTGCATGCCTCTCCTCGCTTGGTCGGGACCAAGGAGGGCTAGAGCCGTTACGACTGGGTTCCCGCTGGGGGAAAGTGGAGCTGCGTTGATTGGGGAAGAGGTCATGAAATCTGCCTCCAGACCGTTGGGGGAAGTCCGTGGCTCTGCGCCGCTCGCAGCGGATCTCTGCTTCCCGCGCGAGGAGGTGGGTGAGGGGGATGAGACCTCGGGTGTCCTGGAGCTGTCGGGAGTGATGGCCAGCTCTGGATCCTCTGAGTCGAGAATGGCGAATTGGTTGGAGGTTGCTAAGTGTTGGGGGGTGTAGGGGATCATAGCTCTGCTCGGAGGGTCGCTGGCTGCTGGGCTGGATTCGAATCGTATGTGGGAGTTTGGGAGTGGTAAGATAGGCGACTTGGGCGATCTTCCCCTCGGAGGGTCGTTGTCTTTCCTGGATGGCTTCTTTTTGAGCTCTGGGTACAGGCGATGGCAAAACTTTGGGAGGTGGCCTCTTAAATGGCAGTGGTTGCAAAACATAATATATATATATATATATTATACTATTGGATGATGTGAATATATCTATTTGTGTTGTGGGTTTGTGTTTGTGACCATAGGAGTATTGGGACAGATTAGGATCGACCCAATGACCCTAGTTTTATCGAGTTGACCGACAAGTTGACCAAAGTCAACCTTGGGTCAAACTTGTTCCAAATCAACTCAAACGAACTTAGAATGACCTAGAAACTTGTGTGTGACCTAAAAATTAGTAAACGGACTAGTTGACTTAGTGTTGACCAGGTTTGACCAGAGTTGACCAGGTTTGACTAGAGTTGACCAAGGTTGACTTTGACCTAGGACTTAGAAGCATGTAGAATTGCATTGTAGCCCTTTCTTATAATATGTTAGACCATGTTGTGACTTGTGGTTACCTTAAATAGGTTTACATCACTCCAGTTCAGTTACACATCCTCATCAGCAGCTCGGATTGTCAGACGAGTACATTCTCTAATAGTTCTTTTATTTACTTGTCAAATTCTATATTTCAGTTTTAGTCTGTTCTATTTGATTCTCGGTTACAAACACGAATTGATATTTTTTGGAATTTATGTATACGAAACACAGACCTTACTTGTCTAGCCTCTTTTACAAGAACTATTACAAGAATCACCTACAAGCACCTTCATGTTCTGGCTAGATTTATTCTCGATTTACGTATCGTGTTATGGATTCACTCATATTTGTCGGGCGGGAAAATACTTGAGTAGACATGTAAACACTCCTAAATACTCGAACCACCTCCCTGTGAATTATACAAGAACGATAGCCGTCCCACACTTAGCCAGTGTATGATGTGCCAGATTACCCCTAGCCGTTTACATGTCGATCTCAGTATTTTAAAACACACTGTGAGTATTGTCTAGAATCTTTACTACAATCGTCACAAGAACCATTACAAGAATCACCCTACTTGGATTATTGAATGGAATCACACTTGACATATATTGTACCACTGGACTCATATCACATTATTCTAGTTCAGCTAGCTTTTATTTACAGTCTTCATAGACATGATATTTTGTTTCACAGCTTTTACTTTCCTTGTTCTTCTACTATAGTTTTACATCTTAAACTGTCTCGAACTACCATGCTTCATCAATATAATTGTTTATAATTGTTTTATAGTTTTTGTCATTTACTTGGATTTACTTGATGAGATGTATTCGTTCCTGTCCTGACTGGACTTGTTGAA
This sequence comes from Iris pallida, assembly GCA_029216955.1. Lineage (NCBI taxonomy): Eukaryota > Viridiplantae > Streptophyta > Magnoliopsida > Asparagales > Iridaceae > Iris > Iris pallida. The sequence goes on from JANAVB010009198.1 coordinate 2,167,450, forward strand.
AATATTACAGATGTTAGTCCTGAGGATGCATGTCCTACTCACTACGAATCTGGAGAGGGATTAGATATCTTTGGCCCCGACTCTCAAGAGTGATCGGGAGACTAGATTAGTAGATTGTTTTAGATTTCTTTACTGGAACTTGAATTGTAATAATTTGAGAGTTGTCTTATTTTGAGTTATTTTGATTTATTATCTTTTAGTAGTTTTTATTGTTTTCTTTTAGTTATAGAATTCTGTGATATCCTATCGTGCTTAGACTGTAATTGATTTATATTATTTCTATACTTATCCTCCGTTCGGAGTTGGGATCTAAGACAAGTACATTATATAATTGCGTGAGTTGGTTTAGATAGAGACCTAGAACAGCGTTCTACCGTCAATTTCGTGGCGTAGACTGAGCGTTGTTACGCACTTGTACCCTTACACTGGGTGCAGGTCGTGATATATGTCACCTCTCATGCTAACATCATGCACCGAAAAGTGTGCAAGTGCATGATGCATGGGGGTGACACATAACCACCTCACCGTGAGGTGGCACCTTACCTCCCTTGTTCTCTCTCTCTCTCTCTCTATATATATATATATATATATATATATATATATATATATATATATATGTCACGACCCACTCCTGAATAATCGGACACGAATCGGACACGCCCAGCCTATGTTGGAAGACTCAACATAGTAAGCTGTACCAAGCTAGGGAAACTAACAAGTCAATATGAATAAGTACGAATCACATCATCTATAAACGACCCCAGAAAGATCACCATAATCTACAAGTCTATATAATGTAAAGGTACCAGAGTCAACAGGAATAAAATACGCTATGAACTCTAAAAACAATGTCTAGGAGTAAAGCTAAACAGTCTAAACTTGAAGCCTCTAGCTAAGTCATGTCTCCATCCTGCTCAGCTAAGATCCCGGGCTCTGGTCCAAAAGGTAGAACAATATCCTGCAAATACACCTGCAACATATCCAGTCAGGAGCGGAGCAAAGTACAGTCCAAGGTAATGAACAAGAACATCATACTATGAAAAATGTATAAGAGAATATGTAAAGCACAGGAAAGAACAAGGAAGTACATGAATGTAAAGTACAGGAAGTAAAGTACAAGAATATAAACCATGAACCTGAAGTACAAGACATGACATGTGCACAATATTTGAAATACAACTAGCCTATGTGACCGGCAGGGGTAAGTACAGGAATAAGCACAGAAGCACAGGAATATTGGTACGACTTAGGGCCCACGTGCACAGTGCGAGGCCTAAGCTATCAACATGAATTTCTGATCTCTGGGTTTGGTCACATAGCTAGTGTATTTCCCTTCTCCGACCACAAGTAAGTACAAGAACATGAAAGTACAGGAGAACATGATATCGTGTCATGACGTGTCAAAGAAAAAGCACATGATATGAATGTAAATGAACATAAAGCATAGAATGTACTTGCCTTGCTCCGAAAAACCAAGGGTAAGTAGTAATGCTGGATGTTCTCCTATTTTAATAAGTACAAATGGATCAAACTCTAAACAAGTATTCACTAGTTAACTTATCTACAAACTATAGTAATACTGGTTGTACTAAACTTCTTAAACTTGCATCCATTCACTACCCCCATTATCTAATTGCAAAATTAAATACCAACTATCACTTAATAGGTGCCACTATGGAAATTGGCCAAACTCAACTCTATAAATGGCTTAATCAAAGTTTGAACTAAGGCCCCAGATTCCTGTTCAACCATATCGAAGTTAAGCAATTAAAAGGATTTGTACTCTCTATATTAAGTTAGCTCAAGCTGCTTCAAAACTAAGGTTGTGTTTGGTTCACTGTAATATAATCGTAATCGTAATGTAATTGGATTTGCAATGTAATTGAGTTTGTAATGTAATGAAATTACAATTACATTACCATGTTTGGTTGGAACATGTAATTAAACCATACAATGTAATGTCAATTACATTCAAATGTTTGATTGAACATGTACTGTAATTGAATAATAATTGTTATTTGTATTATTTTGACAAATATACCCTTCATATTTTTTTTAACAAACATCAATTCTATTATTATTATTTTTCTCCATGGCATAAAACTAATAAGTAAACATAAGATATTTAAATAACCTTCAAAAATTTATATAATTTATATAAGAGAATAATTTAGATGGCAAACAATCCCAAAGCCCTGTGTATGTGTCCAACACTCCATACATTTCCTATATCCAAACAGAACCCACGTGTCCAATTCCTTCACTCGTGGCCACCACAAAAATTTCTGTCCACAACATTTCTATGGCCATCAACCCCTGGGTCCGGGTGGTGGATGGCTGCTGACCAGAGGTTAGCCGACGCCGACACCGACACCGACACCGACACCGACACCAGACACCGCACCACCCCATCAGTAGATCTGACCCTCCAGCGGTCGATCCAGGTCTCCTTCCCTGGCTCCGACACCATGGACGACCGCGTGACCAAGGTTTTCCCCAACCTTCGTCATCCACCGGAGCAGTCGAGCGACGCCTAGGTCCAGTCGCCGGATCTATCGAATCTGACAGCATCCCGTCGGCTTCGACCTCAGCCGGGCGCTTACCGCTCGTGAGGACGGGCATGAGACGTGGCCGAAGGGGAGCGGCGGCAGCGGCGGCGGTGGCGGGGGCGGGGGCGTGCGCCGCCGTGGCCTTGAGAGAATGGAGTAGGGGGTTTCTCTGATCGGGATTTGAGGGAGTTTAAAATTTGTGATAAGGACAAAATTGTATTTTAAAATCTGATGATCCTAATGTAATTAGGATTACATTGGTTTTATGATGTAATTGATTTGAATAGAAAGTGATGTAATGTAATTAAGTTTGTAATTGCGATTACATTACATATAGGATAAAAATGTCCAACCAAACATTCGAATTATGATTACGATGTAATACCAATTACATTACGTTGTCTAATCCGATGAACCAAACGGACCCTAATTGCTTTTAGAAAATAACCCCAACCCAAATATTCTTCTTGCTCTCGAACAGAGCTTCCATTGCTACTATAATAATCAACCTTCTATCATAACACCCAAAAGAGAACCCACAGCAGGAATCCTAACAAAATCTTTTAAATATAGAAACTCCAATCAGGAACCACAACTTAATGAATATGTGACAAAACCATTTAAATTTACATTTAACTTACTCAGTCAAATGCTTAACCAAACCTTCAGTAATCATATACAGAAATTAAATTAGAACACTAAACTACTAAGCTCAATCAAACTCAATGGCTAATAACATCCCCAGCTACTACACTTGCTCGACCAAGTCCTGCACTCTATTTGAATTCCCCTCCCCCGGACACGAACAAGCCGCTACCACTACTCTATCCCTGGGCGAACAAAATCAATTACTGTACTAGAACGAAACATCGTACAAAAGACAGTGTATACCTGAAGGAAGAAGTAGATCTTAAGTTGAACTGCTTTGATGAGTCGGATACGAGTCCCAGAGGTCGATTTGAAAATATGAAGCTCTGTGAGACATATCATCAAACAGTTGCAGAGCATCACAGTTTAGATAAGATGTCAATGATACTTGAATTCGTTGGACCAAAATATTATGGTAACAAGATCAAATAATGCAAACATACTCACAATTCGATTTCAAATCCAAAACAGAGGAAACGTTCTCTCAACCGATTAAAACCATACTTCCTCTTTATCGTTCCCATAACCGAAACAGAGGAAACGTTCTCTCAAACTCCATTCATGTAAATTAAAACTCATCTCATAAAATTTAGAGAGATCGATCTTACCAGTTTATTTGTCCAGAATGAAATGAAATTCCAAAACGATCCAATCCAACACTTTCTATTCAAATTATTGATAAATTCAAATTAAGAATGAAATGAACAATTCGAACCGAAATCCAAAGAAGACTCGAATCAGAACTCACCGGAGTCGATTAATCGATGATACGATTAGATCGTCTTCCTCACCACAAGAAGAACTCAATCGATCTCATAATTCGATTTCAAAGACTGAACAAGAGAATTTATGATTAAGAACTGAAAATTCGAACTGATCGAGTCATCGAAGGAAAGATTCGAACTAAATTACCTCGATTGCTGATGTCAAAGTGTTGATGATCCTCTCGTCGACGGAGATGAGCTCTCCATCTATCGTTCAGAGAAAATTGTTGCCATCATCATCCTCATCTTCTTAGGAAGGAGACTCGCCAGCAGGGAGATCAAGCTTCTTCGATCCACGCAGCCATGGTGGTGCTTCTGTCTTCGTCGCTTGCCGATCGCCCAATGAAACTAGGGTTGGTTGAACAAAAATGGAAGGAAGGAAGAAAGTTGTAGAGAAAGGAAAGTTTCTGTTGCTCTGCACCCAAAACTAAAGGGAGTTTATATAGGAACAATCAGTCGAACCTTCTTTGAAGGAAGAGGAATTAAGGCGGGAAAACCCAATGCTAGTGGAAGCTACAGTGTAAGAATTAGTTAGAAAAATAGTGGAGAGAATTTTGAATTCTCAATGCTGAATGATAAAAAGGAAATTTTACATTCTTCTTCATGCAAGAAGAGGCCAAGAAAAAGAATAATATTGGGTTGGGTGAGAAAGCCCAATAGCTAGGAAAAATATTAATTGACAAAAATATTAATTGACATCTCTTAAAATATAAAAACTCAGAACCCTAATATTGGTATAAAATTTATTCAGTAAAAAATATAAAATTATAATTCAAAATTTTAAGAAGTGGGGTTATAAAAAATAAATAAATAAATATATATATATATATATATATATATATATATATATATATATATATATATATATATATATATATATATATATATGGAGCCCTGTCGCTCTCAACTGTTGGATTGAACGGGCACGCGTGCGGGCGCCACGTGGCCCGCTCGATCCAATGGTGCACGAGGTTATATAGGGACCGGATCGAGAGCCCCGCCGGAGTCCCGTCCCTCTCGATTGTTTGATCGAGCGGGTGCGCGTGTGGGGCTCCGAAAGCGGGTGTTTTGATCCGCTCCCATATATATATATATATATATATATACATATATATATATATATATATATATATATATATATATATATATATATATGGGAGGTGAGGTGCCACCCTATGTGTGGTGGTTATGTGTCACCCCCATGCTATCATCATGCACCGAAAAGTGTGCAAGTGCATGATGATAGCATGGGGGTGACATAGCCACCCTACCGTCCCTTATATATATATATATATATATATATATATATATATATATATATATATATATATATATATATATATATTGAAATAATGGGTAATTGTCACACCCCAGAACCAGAATACTGGAGAGTGGGGGAATGACTCAGCCAACTACGTATTACGGGTAGATGAATACCGTATAATACGATCAATGCTATCTAACCAGACAAGGGGGTGCATACTACATAAAAGTCTTTCTATGGTCACTTCACATCTATTGTCTCAATCATTCAAGCAAGAAACAGTAATAGAGAACATGTACGATAAAGCAGTAAGGCGTCCCAAACGCTCAGTCAAAATGTTCTTGATATCTGGCTTTACAAAACATAGCCAGATGATGAAGCAAGGTGTACACAATTGTTATCAGCTGCAGTCTGACTTAATTACAGTTATGTAAAAGTAAGTACAAGACAATCCGACTAACATGTCGGTGCCAAACGGCTAAGTATAAAGTAAATAGCAAAACGAACGGTGAAGTAAGGGACCCACTCGAGTCCTCCTGCGATCATTCTCCTAGTATTGACCATCTTGGAGGTGGAAGTAAGCTGAGTCCTCGGGAACCGGCTCTAAATCTGGCCATGCAAAACCAGAGAGGTTAGACCTCTAATAGCAAGTACCACAAGGAAGGACGATATGAAAGATTTAACCAGTAAGTAAGAGAATATAATAATAGATCTCTGCTTTCCACTAGGATTCACATAACATCACGACACTTCGAACCAACCTCCCAACCAAACAAGGACAGAAGTTGGTCCGTCATGTCCTGACATTCTGATCATCTTAGTTAGACAATAGAGTAGGTACAGTGCACAAACAAATCATTTTGAACGACCAACCAACTCCTACGGCTTGTTATTGTGAGTCCCAAGTTATCCTGGAATTATGCAACAAAGATTCCTCAGTTCTTACTATGTGCGAGCAAGGCTAGTCTATCCAGTCAATCAATTGCACCAATCATGAATTAGACGAGTCCCAGCGGGACGCCCGTCATCAATATACAATATACAATAATAATATAAGCAGATACCGCTCCCTGCCCGTGTGGCAGATTTGCCGTATCTGTGGAAACCAGCCGGCCTGTCGGGCACTAATAGTACCGAAGAGGGCTGCCATGTAAGAACTCGAGAATCAATTCTCTCCATGCCATCATTATTTTATTTAACTTAATAGTCTCTACGTTGAGTAAAATCCCATGCCGTGGATCATGGTCATTCAAATGAGTACTTTCGTACGAGGTACGATATGCGCAACTCTACAACGATACCCGTGCGGCTAGGTTGTAGGTCATACATAGCGTAATGCAACAATCAAATCTAACCACGGGATAATCATGCCTTGACCATAAAGTACACATGCTTCTTTTGTAAAAATAGATAAGTAAATAAATAAATAAATAGATTGAAGCCTGCATGCGCATGTATGTCAATATTCGGGATCAGCCAGTCGATTACAATAGTTCATAACATGAACGTATCTCATTCATTCAATTCAATAAGACGACTGGCCAGTCTCTTAGTTCCAACTAGGAACGCATGATCAATTTAGTCAAGATAACCATTATTATCAATGGTGACAAGGCATGAAGGTCAATTAGCATTAATGGGGTCGAGTCTATAACTCTCAAGGTCAAGTTCCGGTCTTACTGGGTATCCATGGATCAATCAGGACACAAGGCGCATTCCGCATAACAATCTGTATTAACAATATTAACATATCATGATTTTATCAAGTTCATGCCAGAAGGCGTAAGGATTTAATAGAAGAATTATCATGCCATCATTAAATAAATAATTTATAGAACAAATAGAAACACCCAGGTCAAGAAGTCACGCCAACAAGTCTAGGCTAAGGCCAGCAAGTCACGCCAAGTCTGGTGTGAAGGAGTGAGCGTAAAAAGTGGTTCACGTTGGTACGCACAGCGTGAGCGTGAAAAGTGAGCGTGAAAGGTAATCGTGAAAAGTAACTTACGCACTCCCGCACAGTGAGCGTGACAAGAAATTCACGCACGCAAAGATGTGTGCGTAACTC